>CM074448.1:20346243-20813743 GCA_037101425.1 Elopichthys bambusa
ACACAACCTTGTTGTAAAGCATTAGGAATCACAAAATAATAATCCCCACTATACACCCCAATATCATAACATTTTGCCCCACCACTTTTGAAGTTGTTGTGCCACCCATGGTCAGGGGTACTGTGCATATAATCCACAAAGAGAATGCGTGATGCAGAAGGAATGACAAACGGTACTTTTAATGAACATCAAGAACTAGAATACCACACAACAAACCATTAACGTTAATGTAAGACAATGAACAGAAGAAACAGAGGGCTTAAATACACAGAGGAAGATCATTAACGGAACAGGTGAGAGCTAATTAGAAACCATGATAACAAATAAATGAACACAGGCAAAACAGTGACAAGGAAAACCATGACTAGAAACTAAACAGAACAAGACAATGAAACTAAACATGACTGTGACATTTGAACAGTAGTGAATTCTTGACAGGCTTTGTCAATTTCACTTCATTATTGATGGCACGTACATGGGATTACGTAAAATACTATTTCAAGCAGTTTGTTGTAGTCATAATGCTACCTGTCATAATAGCCTATCACAAATTCAATTTGGACTTTAAGTACAATAACCTTGTTGTTCTGTGGCCCTGTTCAGCTAAGGGCCATTGACATTGACTTTAGATGTGACTGAATATGAACTTAATCGATTTAGGATATGAACTAGATTGGGGAAAATCCTTTTCATCATCCAAACAATCAGCCTGTAGGACTTCATTGATCCCAGAGGGGAATGTTTTTGTGAAGAGCTATTAACTAAATTCCTGAAATTTCTATTAGTTTTTTACAATCATTTTTACTCTAATATTAGTAATTTTTCAAAACTCTAGACACAAAACTCACAACCGATGATCCAAATGCACATTTTTCAAAACTTTTTCTAATTGCTTGGATACAGTACACATAAACCTAAGATCATTTGTTCATTGAACTAAAATCACCTGTTCAAAATGACAGAACTAAACATCAAAGTATGACCATTTCAAAATGGGACTCGCATATTACATCTGAGAAAACTGTTTATTCATTTCATTATAGTGATCTATAAATTAATACAACTGCTCAAAATGATAAGTAACTGTTGCTTTACTCTTGATGCATAGTTTTTATGGAAACTGATGAACAATATTCCATGTTTAGATCATGAAAGTTTCAGGATAACAAGATCAATTGACACCAGTTACCACAGAACATGACTCAGTTGGACTACATTATCTATGGATGTAATATTTCTTTATCAGACATGGTTTCTATGGTCCCATGTACCACTTTTACAGACCACTTGTTCAGATTTGACATTGCTGTATGCAAGATGGCCCACATGGAGGCGGAAGGTAAATGATAGGCACCCTCACGAATAAGTCACTCTTCTCCAGGCCATGGATGACGCATGCAATGACGTCACAGTGTCAGGCCTGGATTCGCCATGCCAGAAGATTCTTTCCAAGATGTTTAGCTAATGAAAACATCCATTGTAATGTGGATGAGAACCTGTGGTCAAATCCACAAGACAGGGTTGATGGACACAGAAGCTAGCTAAAATGTAGCTAAATTTTTCCTTTGATTTGATTATTTCATCAATCATTTTCAGATTTTGTTCAGTGATTCCACTGTGTCTGTACTATTCTCTCTAGTCTTATTACAGTGATGTATGTGTCTGTAGAACCATAATGAAACCTGCATCACATATTTTGTACAACAATATTTAATGATTGTACTAACAAATACACATTGAAACTTTGGGAAACTATCTTGTGTGTGGGTGATCTAAAGTAATGTTCCTATGGTATTTCATTATAAATGTGTTATTTGAAACAATGATTCTACAAGTGCAATGCTGCTTTAAAGATATGAATGCACAATGCAGAGTTTTGAACATTGGACAGCCTGTGTTACAAGTGATGAATGATGACTTTTGAAAAATTTTCTAAAATTGGTGCTGAAATGATTTAAAAAAACAACAAAAACAACTGTAAATCAAAACACCAAGAGTTGGAGTGTGACATTTGCCATGTTCTGATTGGTTCCAGGTTGATCGGACAGAGGTGATACGCAGCAGCATCATTCCAGTTTTCTCCAAAGTCTTCACAGTTGACTACTATTTTGAGGAAGTGCAGCGCCTCCGTTTTGAGCTCCATGACATCAGTAGCAACCATAATGGACTCAAAGAGGCTGACTTCCTGGGTGCCATGGAGTGTACGCTTGGACAGGTGAATGCATGGAGGAGCAGCAGAGTGCACACTTAACTGAAGCACAGTAGGGAAGATGAAAGCTTGTGAATGGAATGAGTAAGAGAGAGGATAAGTACATGAGAGGGATTGTGTGGATTCAAAAGGGTAGCAGAGAGCTCACGAGAGCATGAAGATGCCTGGTGGGCAGATGGACTATTACTCCAAACTCTTTTTATGTAATAAAAGGCTACAACCAGTGGTATATAAGAACATAAGAGGGTAAAGAGGGCTTGAGGAAAGGAGAGTTCATGTAAGGACAAGAAACTGAAGGATTTGGATGGTAATAACAGATTCTTCTTTTGTTTCTCGCAAGTAAAAAGTGATATGCTACAGTATATATTGTAAAACAATTTTTGCAGTTCTAACCACTTACAGTTGACTAGTATATATGAGTTAAAAATACTTTTTTTGTGAATTCAACATGCTAAACAAGGTAAATTTGAGAAGAATTTTGTTTCCAATACTTCACTGTAAAAAGTAATATGCTATATCTACTCCATAAAATTTTGGCAACAGATTACAAGCAATATTATTAATTAAATTCAACAAACAGAATTGAGTTAGAATGAATCAAATTAATTCCTTAAATGTCAACCATTTAAAATGAGTTCAATTTAAGTAAAATTTAAACAAAAATATCTGAATAACAGACAGATGTCAAAGATGAATTAAGAACTCTTTATTTTTTATTGCTAGCATTGAGGACACCTGATGATAACAAGCAGAATCACTGAAAGAAAGAGAATCACAAGAATTAACAGAGGTTTAGATGTTGATGTTAATTTTCATTGAAAGTGTTTGATTTAGTTGCAAAAAAAAAAAAAAAAAAATACTCAAGACTTCACATCTGAGACACAGATCCATCATTTTAACAAAAAACAAATCTAGATATGTTGGGTTTTTGATGTTATAAAATGGCGGTAATGCCACAGAACTAGCTAAGCTAAAGTGTGCAGCAGTGACTTTGATGAGCCTAGTGACGCTCAAGCTGAAAATGGTGCTGGGAGAATTTAGCATGAGGCATGCATCATTAGATTTGGAAATATTGCTAGCCAAAAATTAATTTTTTTATCTCTTTGTTCCCTGGGCTAGCAAACTTTTGTTGAATTGAGTAACTACGTTAGCTCAGTGAATGAAATCAAGCCAGTTAGCGAGAAGTCAGATTCTGGATTGTTACACTGGTCTTACTCACTGACAATGCTATTTTGCACATCGCGTGAGTCTGAATTCAGCCGAAACGGTCCTTCCACTAGCATGAGAAAATGGCGCCGGCAGTTACACTCTTGTCTGAGGCGAGCGTCTCTCGCACATGCGCAGAAGGCACTCCCATTTCCCAAATCTAACTCAATTTAGTTGGTCAAATTTAAATAAATTTCATAGATTAAACTATTTAAACATTTTATGTTAGACATATTAAATATAAATACGTATTACTCCTAATTAGATATGTTTAAGTAAAGTGAATGAAATTTATGAAGGGCTTGAATAATAAGTGTGGGCAGTTTGACTCTTTGCTTTTTATGTCAGTTTGTGGTTTTTGTAGTGGTGTTTGTTAATTTAACACATTTTAAATGGTTGACTTTTAAGGAATAATTTGATTAATTCTAACTCAGTTCTTATATGTTGAATTTAATTAATAATACTGCTTGTAATCTGTTGCTACAATTTTATTGAGTAGATAGAGCGTATTACTTTTTACAGTGTACTTATTAGTTAACTGGTCTGAGTTATGTGCATATATTCTTATTGAATTTGAGTGGTCCTGCTCACTAGGGTACAAGATACTTACATTACTATTTAATGTTACTATCTAGTATGTGGATAAATAGCCTTCTTGTTGGTGATTGTGGTGTAATTTATTTATATTTTAATCATATTTAAATGAATGATATTTATTTTAACTTTGTTTTTAACATAGTTTGCATTAAAACTTTTAAACTGTTTTTGACAACCACAAATCATTAAAAGATTCCTTTATAAACAAAAAGAATCAAATCAATAGAAATTTTTTAAATTATTAATTTCATAGTGATCCATAAATTACCATAAAGGCCTGATATGAAATATGATAAAAACACATATGCAATTTTTTAAAAATATATTTTGTGTAGTGATATTTAGCTCAAAGGGGAAATATTAATAATTATTCATAACACATGATTATTCATTATGATTAATTATGAATATTTGAACCAGTTAAACAGATTAACTTGATTTAGCTACATTAAAATTACAATCAATCAATCTGTTAATTCTGTGAACACTCTGTATTGATTATTAATTAATTCTAAAAGAAGGGTATTTTTCAAGGCCACAGAAAAATAATTATTTTTTCAACTTAGAGCTTGTAACAAAATAATTTAAGTGACAGTTATTAGCAGGCAGGGAGTCAGAACCAAATATGTATTGGGCACACGTTTTATTAACTAAATCATGAACACATAACTGAACTAACAAACACATACATACAATTCACGCATACATAGGAAATGAGAGAGTGGAAATGAATTTGAACCGTATCATAACAGAGGACTGAAGCGATGAGAAGAGTCAATTAAACAAGCTAGAAGGACCATCAGTTTTCTCAGTAATAAAGCACCTTGGCTAACAAAGGGGTTCACAAATTAATACTACATCACTGTTTATTGTTCAAATGTACGATACTTGCAAAATGCTGTAGCTGTTGAGGAGCATCCGGATCTGCAGGCTGAGGAGAAATTCTTGATGGTTCGGTCCAAAGTTGTAATCAATATCTTCTGCGTTGGTTGCGCATGGTGTAAGGCCTACCCGCCCAGCTTGGGGGCTGGGGGGGGGGAGGGGGTCTCACGTGACAGCAGTCAGTAGTATCAGCAGGAAACATGATGTACGTAGGGTTACTTAACTAATAGTTCACTCATAAGATTTGCGTAAAGCAAAATACAATGCAAGAGTCACTTTACAAGACAGTTATAATCATACATACAGTGTCCTGGGATGCATGTTCATTTATAGAACAGTTTGTCTAATTAATGCAGGAGAGTCTGTTTTGAGGGCTATGGGGTTTTCCTCTGCTTTTTGGGCTGCATAGTTCAGGGCAATAAAACATCTTATTAGGCCCTTTTTGCGGGAATGGGTCATATAACCAGAGTCTTAGTGAAAACTGCATTTGTTGCAGTTTTCCGGGGATGGGTTCACAGAACTTTGTAGAGAGAGTGAGTTTCTGGACAATTAATTATATATAATGAATAATTGTGTCTGATTGGTCCAGATGCTACATTGACTAAAGCTTCAACAGGCTAGAAGAAGAATATTTAGAAAAAAATCTTACTTTTTTATAACTATTATTTCATATATAATACATTTACTCTATTACACTGTAAAAAAAAAAAAAAAAAAAAAAATCTGTAAAAAGAAATGGGGAAAAATAGTACTTTTCTGCTTTTTTCCTGTACATTATCCGTAAGGTTAATTCAAAATATGGTTAAAGCACCTGTGAAAAATCAATAAGGAAAATTACTTCATATCAACATAGTACATTGGCCCTTATTCATAGAGACATTTCTTAGAATGAGTTCATAATTTGTTAAAGTTTACAGTCTGGTTTTCTGTATAAGTGTATCTGCTTGCCTCATGTCCTCTCCTTTTCCTTCATAGATTGTATCACAAAGAAAACTGTCTAAATCTTTACTGAAGCAAGGAAACACAACTGGCAAATCATCTATTACAGTAAGAATAGACGTTTCACCCCCAGTTATTTCACACTGCAAATTTGTGCTCTTTTGTCATAATCTGAGCTATGACTTCTTTGAAATCACAGGTCACAGCTGAAGAGCTATCTGGGAATGATGACTACGTGGAGCTTGCCTTCAGTGCCAAGAAACTGGATGACAAGGTGTGACATCTCTGTAATTGCTCAACAGGCACTTTACAACAATATTAAGACAAACATTTGATAACGTTGCTCTTCATACTGTCATTTAATGTTTTATTACTATACTTCATGAAAAGACAAAATTCAAATGGAGCAATGCATCATCTGCTAATTTTTTTTTTTAAATATACTGCTTTTTAATGTGCCATTACAAAATGATTACAAGTTTGAGTCTAAATACACAGTGGACCATTCAAAAAACAAGAAAGGATGTGCATTATAGACTCCAAATGGGAGAAAGTCAGGACAGGCCATTCATTATACAATATATGCGCCTGGGATTGATGTATGAATCAATCAATAATTAATTAAAGCTCAAGTGTAATTTCTGTTACTAGCGGTACTGACTGAAATTGCAAAAATAATGATTTTGATTTTCAGAAAGGCTTCTAGAAGTCTAGAAATCATTTAATATTTGCAGATTTGTAGTTACATTAACCTTAAAAATAAGAATGAGTTTCTTTGTTTGTTCAGGACTTTTTTAGCAAGTCGGATCCATTTCTGGAAATCTTCAGAGTGAATGATGATGGCACAGCATCACTGGTGCACAGAACAGAAGTGAGATTGATAGATATACACACATGCATCTGCAAACATGTATATTAAATACATATTTAAGAAATATAGTGTACATGTATTAATTGATCTTGGTATTTTCCTATTAACAGACCATTATGAACAATCTCAGTCCTGTCTGGAAATCCTTCAAAGTTTCTTTAAACACACTCTGCAGTGGAGACCACGAGCGGGAGTTAAAGGTAGGACAGCTATTTCCACTAATAATTTATTGCATTATTATGCATACTGTTATGATAACTAGATATGCTTTTTAAGATATTTCTGACATAAAGCCGTGAATCATTTAATCAAAAGATATACTGCAGCAATGTGAACACACTCCATACAAGGCTTTTATGTCAGTGTCTTTCTTTCTTTTTCTCTTGATTCTGGCCTCAGCGTGACCATTTGGTCACATTAGATTAGAATCATCTTGGCAGATTTATGTAATGGCAGTCCTATCCATTCTGCCTCACCATTGCAGCTGACATCTTTCATAGTGAGCTAATTACTGACTGGGTAAATGGAGCCCGGCTGTTTGGAGGGTCCTGACAGTTGGCTGAGAGGAGCAGACATGGTGGAACCAGAGACAGAAATTGATGTTACTGCCCTTTAGTCCATTCAAGCCCACATAATCCTTCTGGGTTTAAAAACTTTCTGTCCCTGGGTCCAGTAAAAAAGAACACTTTAGGACTTTAAGAAGCCCTGTTATCTACCAGACATGGCTACTTTAGAATCAAAAAGTGAGTTTAGAATCAAAATACTGCTTTGTTGACTTCACATACTGTATATACTGTGGCATTCAAATCTTCTTTTATGGGGTTGTAAGATCATAATTATGGTAGTTGATATACAGTGGGTACGGAAAGTATTCAGACCCCCTTAAATTTTCCACTCTTTGTTATATTGCAGCCATTTGCTAAAATCATTGCTAAAGTTCTTTTTTTTTTCCCTCATTAATGTACACACAGCACCCCATATTGACAGAAAAACACAGAATTGTTGACATTTTTGCAGATTTATTAAAAAAGAAAAACTGAAATATCACATGGTCCTAAGTATTCAGACCCTTTGCTCAGTATTTAGTAGAAGCACCCTTTTGATCTAATACAGCCATGAGTCTTTTTGGGAAAGGTGCAACAAGTTTTTCACACCTGGATTTGGGGATCCTCTGCCATTCCTCCTTGCAGATCCTCTCCAGTTCTGTCAGGTTGGATGGTAAACGTTGGTGGACAGCCATTTTTAGGTCTCTCCAGAGATGCTCAATTGGGTTTAAGTCAGGGCTCTGGCTGGGCCATTCAAGAACAGTCACGGAGTTGTTGTGAAGCCACTCCTTCGTTATTTTAGCTGTGTGCTTAGGATCATTGTCTTGTTGGAAGGTAAACCTTCGGCCCAGTCTGAGGTCCTGAGCACTCTGGAGAAGGTTTTCGTCCAGGATATCCCTGTACTTGGCCGCATTCATCTTTCCCTTGATTGCAACCAGTCGTCCTGTCCCTGCAGCTGAAAAACACCCCCACAGCATGATGCTGCCACCACCATGCTTCACTGTTGGGACTGTATTGGACAGGTGATGAGCAGTGCCTGGTTTTCTCCACACATACCGCTTAGAATTAAGGCCAAAAAGTTCTATCTTGGTCTCATCAGACCAGAGAACCTTATTTCTCACCATCTTGGAGTCCTTCAGGTTTTAGCAAACTCCATGTGGGCTTTCATGTGTCTTGCACTGAGGAGAGGCTTCCGTCGGGCCACTCTGCCATAAAGCCCCAACTGGTGGAGGGCTGCAGTGATGGTTGACATTCTACAACTTTCTCCCATCTCCCGACTGCATCTCTGGAGCTCAGCCACAGTGATCTTTGGGTTCTTCTTTACTTCTCTCACCAAGGCTCTTCTCCCCCGATAGCTCAGTTTGGCCGGACGGCCAGCTCTAGGAAGGGTTCTGGTCGTCCCAAACGTCTTCCATTTAAGGATTATGGAGGCCACTGTGCTCTTAGGAACCTTAAGTGCAGCAGAAATTTTTTTGTAACCTTGGCCAGATCTGTGCCTTGCCACAATTCTGTCTCTGAGCTCTTCAGGCAGTTCCTTTGATTCAGTTCATGATTCTCATTTGCTCTGACATGCACTGTGAGCTGTAAGGTCTTATATAGACAGGTGTGTGGCTTTCCTAATCAAGTCCAATCAGTATAATCAAACACAGCTGGACTCAAATGAAGGTATAGAACCATCTCAAGGATGATCAGAAGAAATGGACAGCACCTGAGTTAAATATATGAGTGTCACAGCAAAGGGTCTGAATACTTAGGACCATGTGATATTTCAGTTTTTCTTTTTTAATAAATCTGCAAAAATGTCAACAATTCTGTGTTTTTCTGTCAATATGGGGTGCTGTGTGTACATTAATGAGGAAAAAAAATGAACTTAAATGATTTTAGCAAATGGCTGCAATTTAACAAAGAGTGAAAAATTTAAGGGGCTCTGAATACTTTCCGTACCCACTGTAAAATACTTTTGTATTTTCATGTAGAATTATTTAGCATCCAGTCTTATTAACCGACTTGATAAAATGAACCAGTGGTTAAAGTTACAGGAATTAAATACTTACTTTCCCTTATATAGGTGCTGGTCATATAATTAGAATATCATCAAAAAGTTGATTTATTTCACTAATTCCATTCAAAAAGTGAAACTTGTATATTATATTCATTCATTACGCACAGACTGATATATTTCAAATGTTTATTTCTTTTAATTTTGATGATTATAACTGACAACTAAGGAAAATCCCAAATTCAGTATCTCAGAAAATTAGAATATTGTGAAAAGGTTCAATATTGAAGACAACTAGTGCCACACTCTAATCAGCTAATTAACTCAAAACACCTGCAAAGGCCTTTAAATGGTCTCTCAGTCTAGTTCTGTAGGCTACACAATCATGGGGAAGACTGCTGACTTGACAGTTGTCCAAAAGACGACCATTGACACCTTGCACAAGGAGGGCAAGACACAAAAGGTCATTGCAAAAGAGGCTGGCTGTTCACAGAGCTCTGTGTCCAAGCACATTAATAGAGAGGTGAAGGGAAGGAAAAGATGTGGTTGAAAAAAGTGTACAAGCAATAGGGATAACCGCACCCTGGAGAGGATTGTGAAACAAAACCCATTCAAAAATGTGGGGGAGATTCCACTCCAAAGAGTGGACTGCAGCTGGAGTCAGTGCTTCAAGAACCACTACGCACAGACGTATGCAAAACATGGGTTTCAGCTGTCGCATTCCTTGTGTCAAGCCACTCTGACAGCGTCAGAAGCGTCTTGCCTGGGCTAAAGACAAAAAGGACTGGACTGCTGCTGAGTGGTCCAAAGTTATGTTCTCTGATGAAAGTAAATTTAGCATTTCCTTTGGAAATCAGGGTCCCAGAGTCCCAGGAAGAGAGGAGAGGCACAACAATCCACGTTGCTTGAGGTCCAATGTAAAGTTTCCACAGTCAGTGATGGTTTGGGGTGCCATGTCATCTGCTGGTGTTGGTCCACTGTGTTTTCTGAGGTCCAAGGTCAACGCACCCGTATACCAGGAAGTTTTAGAGCACTTCATGCTTCCTGCTGCTGACCAACTTTATGGAGATGCAGATTTCATTTTCCAACAGGACTTAGCACCTGCACACAGTGCCAAAGCTACCAGTACCTGGTTTAAGGACCATGGTATCCCTGTTCTTAATTGGCCAGCAAACTCGCCTGACCTTAACCCCATAGAAAATCTATGGGGTATTGTGAAGAGGAAGATGCGATATGCCAGACCCAACAATGCAGAAGAGCTGAAGGCCACTATCAGAGCAACCTGGGCTCTTATAACACCTAAGCAGTGCCACAGACTGATTGACTCCATGCCACGCCGCATTGCTGCAGTAATTCATGCAAAAGGAGCCCCAACTAAGTATTGAGTGCTGTACATGCTCATACTTTTCATGTTCATACTTTTAGTCTTAAGTAATATTCAAATTTTCTGAGATACTGAATTTGGGATTTTCCTTAGTTGTCAGTTATAATCATCAAAATTAAAAGAAATAAACATTTGAAATATATATACAATATACAAGTTTCACTTTTTGAATGGAATTAGTGAAATAAATCAACTTTTTGATGATATTTTAATTATATGACCAGCACCTGTATATTCATATGAATTTAAACATAACATCTTGATTAAATGATGATTAAAAACATTTATTGACATGTTGTCTAAATTAATGGTAATATTTCTGTATATAACAACAAATTAAATAAACTATTTTATTCAGCAAGGATGCATTATTTTGATCAAAAGTGACAGTAAAGACCTTGACATTGTTACAAAAAATGATGATTTCAGATAAATTATGTTCTTTTGAGCCTTCTTTTCATCAAAGAATCCTGAAAAAATGTATCACACTTTCCAGAAAAATATTAAGCAGCACAACTGTTTTCAATAATGTTTCTTGAGCACCAAATTAGCATGTAGAATAATATCTGAAAGATCATGTGACACTGAAGACTGGATTAATAGCTACTGAAAATTCAGCTTTGCCATCACTGGAATAAATTACATTTTAAAATATATTCAAATAGAAAACAGTTCTTTTAAATTGTAGTGTCTTGGTTACTGTTGTAACCCTCATTCCCTGATGGAGAGAATGGAGATGTTATGTCGACTGACAAATGGGGTCTCACTTGGGAGCCCCAATCACCTCTGAGTTTTAGAAAAATGGCCAATGGAATTGGCTAGTGGAATTTGCATGTCAAGCCACTTCCCCATACATGTGGGTATATAAGATGGCGGCACACATCTGCTCATTAGGTTTATGCTGAGAAGCCGAGATGGTGTCCCTGCCATTCAGCTAGGGTAGTCCAATGTTGTGGCAGGAGGGATATAACATCTCCATTCCCTCCATCAGGAAATGAGGGTTACAACAGTAACCAAGACATTCCCTATCTGTCAGTCACTACAACGTTATGTCAACTGACAAATGGGGTCCCTATGGAAAGCGCCACAACAACTGAACTGTGTTGGCGATGCAGATGCTGACAAGCTGTAATGTACCCTTTTAGCAACTGTTCTTGCTAGGTCATAACCTACACAGCACCCCATGTAAGCCCGAAATCTTAGTTCTCCATGCCTATGGAGTGGAAGGGACAGGGTATTACTATGGAGACGGTCATTAGCTGCTGTTCCTTTTGTATGTTTACTTCATGGGAAAAGTGCTTTGGCTTTCTTCCCATTTTATTTTCAAACATGACCAGTGTGTTAATGCTGGGGAAGCCTACCTAGTTCAGGTGGAGAGGGACATTATGGGGTCCACATCCTACCCTTAAGGAGGAACATGTGAAAATACACATATGGACCAGGCAGGTATCTCAAGTCCTGGGCCTGGCATCGGACGCCTCCACCGCACGCCTCCAACCCTCAATCCAGGGTTCCCTGCCAACTGGGGAACTCTCATGGAGAGCATAGAAGGCGCTCACAACCCCTCCTTGGAGGGAAATGGCGCTGCAAGCGAGACACCGAGCCAGCCTTCCCGCTTACCTGTTTGTACCCAACACACGGGAAGAAACCAGCTCAGGCCAGAGAATAGAATCTCAAGAAGTTGTTAGCTGTCGCCCAGCCTGCAGATCTGCAGATGTCTACCAGAGAGGCCCTGCACAAACACAGAGGAGGAGGCAACACTCCTAGTGGAGTGAGCCCTCACTCCGAGGGTGCACAGCACGCCTTGGGATCGGTACGCCAAGATAATGGCATCCACTATCCAGTGGGCCAACCTCTGCTTAAAGTCAGCCTTTCCCTTCTGCTGACCTCAAAAGCAGACAAAGAGCTACTCAGAGCTTCTGAAGCCCTGCATGTGATCCATATAAATGCACAGTGCAAGCGGGACACAGCGACTTAAGGGCGCTTGCAAGTTCACCACCTGGTCCCGGAAGAGAGTAGTGGGAACTTTGGGCACGTATCGGAGCTAGGGTCTCAGGATCACATGAGAAAAGGACGGCCTGAATTCAAGGCATGAATCGCTGACTGAAAATGCAGGTCCCCCACCCTCTTGATGGAGGTGAGCATGGTCAGAAGCACTGTCTATAGAGACAGGATCTTAAGCTCAACTGACTCCAGCGGGTCAAAGCTCTCTGCAGACCCAAAAGGACTACAGAGAGATCCCAGGAGGGGATGAGGTGTGGCCTGGGAGGATTTTGCCTCCTGGCACCTCTCAGGAAACTGGTGATCAGGTTGTGCTTTCCCAGTGATGTACCATCCACTGCAATGTTATGTGCTGCAATGGCGGCAACATACACTTTTAAGGTGGAGGGGGACAGCCTCTGCTCCAGCCTCTCATGCAAAAAGCACAGAACCCTCAAAAGCAAACCAAAGAAACTGTTTGTTTCAAGACAGAATTGAGACGTGGAAGTACATGTCTTTCAGGTCGATTGCTGCAAACCAATCTTGGGTAGCAAATGCAACTGAGAATGCATTGCTGTATTAGCATCTTGAACGGGAGCTTGTGAATCCAAGATCATCAGTAACCCACCGCCTTTCTTAGATATGATGAAGTAAAAGCTGTAAAACCCTGACTTCATCTCGGCTAGAGGGACAGGCTCTATTGTGTCCTTCACCAAGAGGACTGCAGTCTCCACACGCAGGTCTGGGATGCCTTTGCCTGCCACCAAGGTAAATAGTACGCATTTGAACCTGGGGGGATGCCTGGTGAACTTAATCGCATAGCCGAGTCTGATTATCCAAATGAACCAAACTTGCTCTTTCAGGGAAATCTTTGTGAATATTAAAACACCACTGATTGCACCCTTTCACTGGCAAGAGAGATCTCTTCTGTTGCACGCTTTTTTTGTGAATGCTCTTTTTTGTAGGTGACTGGAAAGAGTGATCGCTGGATGCTGCATACAACCACACTGTAAAAAAACAACAACAACAAAAAAAACTGTAAAGTCTGGCAGCAGAGTTTCCAGAGGAATTCTGTTAAATTACAGCAAATAACCATTTCATAAAATTACATGCAAAAACTGTAAAATTACAGAGTAGACTTTACAGTCAAAATTACAGTATATTACTGTTGATAATCATTTATTAAACCGTTGAAAAAAGGTTATGAGTTATTTTATTAAAGCTGCTCTGTCCATCTAAAGTTATTTACTTTTAAAATATAGATTTTCTATGTACAATAACTAAGAAATGATTTATAAAAATGCAATTAGCACAAATTCAAAAACAAATGTTTGCATTTTTGCATATTAATCTTTATTTCTACAGAACCACTCACAACTTCAATCAATCTATAAATCAATTACTACGTATAAAAAAAGCAGCCTTTACAACCAATTTCTGTTAAATTAACAAAATATAGTACTGAATACATTTAATCAAAGGAACATGCACATGTACAGTATTGGTCATTGTACAAGACATTGTATGTCAAGTTACTTAAATTATAGTAAATACAAGCTTAGTATATAGAACATTTACTTTAAAATATATACATTAAAAGAACATTTCTGTATACTTTTGTATTGTAATATTGCTGTTATTTTACACATATACAGTTACATTTTATCCAAAGTGACTACAAATTAGGAGTACAATGGAAGCAACAATAAGTACAATGACAATTTCCAGTTAGTCTAGCTAAGCATAGCTAAATTTGCTAAGCATAGCACTTTTTTTTTTTCTTTTTTTTTTTCAGTTAAACAGAAAGATTAACAGGTCGTGTTCACAAAAAAGATGTATCTTTAGCAGTCTCTTGAAAATGGTTTGAGTTAGTCAGGTTATTCCATCAGCAGGGAACAGTCCAGGTAAAGGTCAGTTAAAGTGAGTTTGTGCCCCTTTGGGATGGCACCACAAGATGCTGTTCACTTTCAGAACGCAAGCTTCTGGAGGGCATATAAGTCAGGCTTGCAGAGCCAGTTGTTGTTCTGTTGTGTAGCATATTCCGATAGGAATGGCTTGATCTTCCCAATGTTGTACTTGGCAAATCTGCATGATTGGGCAGCGATTATAACACAAAGGATGGGTGGCTGAAACCATGACCACTTCTGTCTTGGCAAGGTGGAGCTGAAGGTAAAGGTCATCCAGGTGAAAGTCGGAAATTTCCATCAAGCAGGCTGAGATGCGAGCAGCTAGTGGTTGATCATCTGGCTGTAATGAAAAGTAGTGTGTCAGGATAGCAGTGATAGGAAAAGCCATGTTTCTGAATGATTCTAGTTACAGTTAAAACAAAAAATACTGTACAGAACAGCAGCAAGAAAAGATGTAAACAAAGAATTTGTTGTATGAGAAGAATAAGGCACACTTTACTATTATTTATTATAACACTAATATATGCATACTATACGTGTTTCCAAGCAGATGCGCTCAGAATATGCAATTTATTATGTTGTTCATATTGTACTCTCATCTGCTTTCCTGTATAAGCCTATAGTATGAGTTGGACAGGCTGCAGAGTGACAGTTAGCCACGTTAAGAGTGTTAATCTTTCAGAGTATCAAAAGAGATTGAAATAATGGCGCTATTACCACATCTGAACGAAGACAAACACTTGAATGGACTTTATGAATAACTTAATCTTTCTTGGTTTAAAACAGATGGAAAATTGAAAGATACCTGCTGCAGTTGTTTTGCTTTCAACGGCAGTTACCTCACCTTATGTATCTGAACACCGTTTAAAAATACTAACATTAGCTTCGAAACCAATACAAATGTGTAGCCACACGATATAAAATATCACACACATGTAGAATTAAACTCTTACCTCAGCCAGTGATCGGTTGATATGATGTCCGCTGTGGTCTTCTCGCTGAAAGGACGTGTTAGTTTTTCTCACACTCTTCCGAAGAATGGATGGACGGATCGGATGTGTTCAAATAAATTCTCCTGCTCACGACCCATAAGCGTAGCCTGAAATAAATTCAAATAACCCGCTCGCCCTTCCATCACTGTACGGCTCCGGGAACTGTTGTGGGCGGGACTAACTGAAAAGTAATCGGCGGCAAATTTGAATCTGCGTGGCGCGTGCTCGCGCGCGCACACACAAAGCTGCACATTTGCAAATCGATTTGGAAAAACATAAAATGTACATATCAATAATATATGTGTTCAGGAAATTTAGGGGAGAATAAGTAAATGCCAATCAGCAGTTTCAAAATAAGCATATTTGCAAGATAAGGTTAAAATATTAGTAAAATAAACAGCAATAGGCTAATATATAGTAGGCCCACCCGCCTATAGCCTAATGTATGTACAAGTACTATAACTGAACCTTAAAAAAATTAACTTTAACCAACACATTATCTTAAATGGAAGAAAACTGTTGATTTCTGTTGTTATACATTCGTTCCCTTTTTTCTATTTTTACAGAAGAAATCTGTAAAATATTAATAAACATTTTATGTAAAATTACACATTATTCTGTAAAAATACAGAACATTTCTTTAAGAAATTTAATGTAATACTAAAATACATGCAATTCCCTGTAAATTTAATAGTGGAAAGTTAAATTACAGCAAATATCTGTAAAACAACAGGTATTTCAGTGTATAATGACAAAACGGGAAAAATCTGTAAACAGTGGACAGTGCCGTCATCTTAAATACCCATATGTAGGCCTATAGGGGCAACCTGGTCTCATGGAAAGACGTACCTGTGGGAACGTTTTTGCAAGTTGCGAAAATACGTACCAATGTGTACATTTCACTGCAGTTTCCAACAGAAATGAACACAAGAGGCAGTAAAAAAGCAAGCGCTTTTAATAGTTTTCATACACAGTTATAAAGACTTGTTTTCACGTCTCCTTGCACAATATTATGTTATGACTTTTTATGAAAGTGCATGATTTACAAACAAATATATTTTGGACTTTGCATTGCTTAACTAGCGCCATATGTTTTCTGACATAACAAGCTTGCTCGGTAGCTCAGCTGATATGGAGTTGTATTTAAGACAAGGAAGCTTTGTGTACGAGTCATGGTAAAAGAGCTCAAAGACCACAGATCAAAACGAGCTAAAACGGCACGATTGCGGATGCTTTTTATGTCACACTTGCTGGTATTTTTAGGTGTAGTTTTGGTGGTACGTTATTTTAAAACGTAATGGAGCATTACACTTTTAGCGCCACTAACCAGACAAATTTCAAATCAGAAGTTTTGAGCAGTTTCTAGGGTGTTGCTAGGTGCTCACTGGGTTGTTCTGAGAAGTTTCTAGGGAGTTGCTAGGTGCTCACTGGGTTGTTCTGAGAAGTTTCTAGGGAGTTGCTAGGTGCTTACTAGGAAGTTCTGAGCAGTTTCTATGGTGTGGTTAGGTTCTCACTGGGGTTTTCCAAGTGGTTTCTAGAGCATTGCTAGGTGCTCAACTGCGGTGATTCATATAAAAACCAACGTCATAAAAACTTACCATATTCATATTTATCTGTTCTGGCAAAAAAAAATGAACATGCTTTTAGCGCCACTCAGTGGACATTTCACATTGAAACTGCAGTGATATGTACCTTTTGGTACTAGTTTGCGACTCGCGAAAACGTTCCCAAAGGTACCTTTTTCTAATGAGACCAGGTTGCATGGGGAGTGGCTTGCCATGCAAATTCCACTCGCCAATTCCATTGGCCGTTTTTCTAAAACTCAGAGGTGATTGGGGCTCCCAAGTGAGACCCCATTTGTCAACATAAACAAATAAATGCAGCCATGTGAGCATAAAAGACTTTTAAAAACAATAATATTAATTTATATATCAAATATTTATTAAAATTAAAACACCGTTACTGTAACTAAAAAGCACACATTTATATTATATATTTTATATTTCATATTTATATAAAACTCCAACATTTTATTTAACACCCCTTGAACAAACCTCTATGTTTTTATAACGTGTGAAAGGGGATTGAAAGGGTCACATGTTGCAGTTGTTCGATAAAACCGCAATGTGCAGATTTTTTTACTGTTTTTTTCTGTTGAATAATTTACCTGATATATACCTTTACATGTATTTAGGGTTTCATTGTACTCAACTACCTTTTAAAAGCATGCGTTTAGTTTACTTATTTACTCATGAAAGCTCCAATCTTGGGAGTTTTCACGAGTAAAAATGCAAACATTCCCTGTTCTCTTTCTCACACACACTTATTCAGACCTCAGCACTGCAGGTGTAAGATACTCATTGGTATGCCAATGCAGAAGTGGGGATAGGATAGCTGTATTGTAATAATCTGGCTCTAAAGATGGTTCTCTTTGTATTCTCATAACAGCACAGAGTTCATATTTTGTCTGCCACACCACACACTGAGATTCTGCACAAAAGCAGTTTGGAACTAAAACCTTTCTAAAACGTTCACATACTGTGCTGGTGACATTTTAGAGAAAGTAAAAGATATGGGCCAAAAAAACAATACAAAGAGAGAACAAAATTAAGAGCTGATGTCTCAGTATGTTTTTTTAAGAGCTGAATCCTTTGATCAGCGCAGTGTTGGCACTTTACCTTGCTGCTCTCAGCTTTACTTGAAAATAACCACCACTTACAGCAGATGAACTAATTCTCTAAATGCTTGGAAACAAGCCACTTTGAATTAAGCCTTTGGCAATTATATCAAGTGGCTGAATGAGCAGTGTTCATTTAATGAGCAACATGTTCATTTAAAGCTGGTTAAAAGAAATTACCAATCTAATACTCAATAACATTGTTGATTTGAGTCCAAAAATTTGTAGGTGATGTTGGACAGTCAAGGACATCTTCAGACAGATGGGAAAACAGTTATTTTAGGTGACATGTCCCTGAATAAACATGAACTGCTTTGTTTAATATTCATGACTTCTTTACACTCAACGCACCACAGACAACAGTGTCTCCTCTCCGCAGTGAAAACACATTTTGAATTCAGATTCACAGAGTTACGGAGCCGCAGTTACGTTTTATTCATGTTGTGAGACTTACTTATCAATAGATGTATAAACAGGACAGTTAAACCATCATGTTGAAAGCTCACAATCACTCTGCTGTTGTGAGCCCCATCTTTTGTAAACCTTGATACAATTGCATAAACCCAAATTATGTAAATTATGTCATAAAATTCTTCTAGAATGAAAGGAGTTATGAAAGTACAATTGCCAGATAACTTACAGTAAGTGGGTTATATTTTGTTTCTCAAAGCGATAAACAATGTTTTTGTGCAGATTTTGACACAGTCATTTTTCATTTAAGCACTTTATTAAATCTTTGACAAATATTGATGTAACGGCCCAAAAGAAACCAAAAGAGTGCATTAGAGTGCATGCCAGCTGTGATCGATTCATAATGAACTGGGAGACATTTGTTTTAATTACACATTTGGAGTCAATTAATAATATTTCGCAAAAAAAATGTTTCATTTTAGAAGGCCATTGGCAGTCTTTTATTTTATATTATTTCAGTTTTGTTTTGTTTTGCTTCGTTTCATTTCATTTTGCTTTATTTTGTTGTGTCTGGAGCCCAGTGTAAAAGAAACACACCGTCTCTTCATTCATCTTTTGGGGATGTTTCCAAACTTTATATTGAGAAGAGGTGCAGGTATCAGTTTTGCATGTTGAGTTATTGCTTGTTCTCGTTTCTTCAGCTGAAAAGTCAACCACAGCATCTCTGTATTAATATTTTAAATGGCCTTCAAATTTTGATTACCACCCGCTTATGTCCTGGCATCAATGATTCATTAACAGCAATGCTACAGTGTGCTGTTTTCCTGCCACTCCAGCCACACACCAACACTCGCAATGTGTTTTTAAACCAACAGCATGACAAAGGATATTAAAATTCAAGAAGTGTTATGATAACAAGATGACCTGCTGCAGTTTGTCTGTACATTTGTATCACTGTCGCAGTTATTAGATATTGAAACTTTAGACTCCTCATCTTGTTCCAGATTCAGCACAGACTAGATAAAAGATCTTCTAAATGAACTGTGACATTTCAGTCTCACTATAGCAAGAAAAGCTGATGCTGTTTACATTTTGGCTGCATTTGTGACATTATTAATTATCTCAGTGTTTGGTGTTTGGACACACTGTTTACTTTGTGTGCATTTTTTCACCCTGTAAAATCATTTCTGAGACACTACTATTGTTGCTCCTCAAAGCAACTCTAGAATTAAAACAAATGTTTGCAAATGTATATGGGTGAGAAGAGCTGTAGAGGTTAAAAGCTGAAGTTCTCATAGTTACTAAAGTTTTTATTGTTTAGCTGTACTGTTTTACTTTTATTCCTTCATAATCCTAGTAGTAATAATAACACTACAGAACCATTTTTTCCAGTATTGTTCCAATAAAAATATATAGAAATAACAATATAGTATAATAAGATAAATATTTTATTTTTCTTATTGGCAAGGTATTTTTTCCTTGTATCAGTCGCACTACATTTAGCTGAAAACAAGAAAAAAGAAAAGCAAACGTAATTAAGTATTTAAATTTGCATTATTGCAGGTGCATCATAAGAAGAATATTGCATACGTTTTTGTGTACTGTATGTTCCCATGTGTGTGTGTGTGTGCGTGTGTTTTTGTGACATATCAGGACACAAATTTGTATAATGACATGGGTATGACATAGGTATTACAAGGAGAGGGTGACTTATGAGGACATTACCCCATGTCCCCATTTTTCAAAAGGCTTATAAATCATACAGAATTCGTTTTTTTGAGAAAGAAAAAATGTGCACAGTTTCCTGTGATGGGTAGGTTTAGGTGTAGGGTTTGTGTAGGGCAATAGAAAATACAGTTTGTACAGTATAAAAACCATTACGCCTATGGAATGTCCCCACAATTCACAAAAACAAACCTGTGTGTGTGTGTGTGTGTGTGTGTGTGTGACAATATGACCTTTAGTACTGTTATAGGAAACTACTTAGCACAGGATATTTCTCACAATTCTCTAGGGATTGAAGACTCACACCTTCATGCACAAAGCTAAAATTATTCATATATTTATTTACCCCATAGAACATGTGGATCAGCATCTTAGGATAATGGTGGTTCTGTGATTCAAAAAGCGGTTATATTTAAATTCATTCTGCTGTATCATAAACATGATGTGTATTGTCTATTCTATGTGATTAGCTTTTTTACACTTTTTTTCTTGTTGTAGTGTACAGTATGGGACTGGGATTCTAACGGCAAACACGACTTTATAGGAGAATTTCAAACCACCTTCAAGGAGATGAAGTCAGCCATGGATGGGAAGCTGGTACGAACATACTCACACACAGTCACAAAACAGATCCTACTTCCAAAATTCTCTCATCAACACAATAATTTGACGCAATACAATTGTTCGCCATCCGCAAATAACATGACTTTTGAACTGTTTCATATAGTTATTTAGAATTATACTTATTTATACCTACGTATCCCATTGCATTAGCAGGGAAACACTACTAGGATTTAAGACACTTGGGGGAAAAAAACAGAAATAGCAAGGACATTATAACATTTTTAAAACACTGAATATACCCTGAAGCACATGGAACTGAGTAAGAGCAATAGCATGCATTCTTCATAACTCCAGCTTATGGAAATGTGCAAAGAAGAAAGCCTTCATTAAAAAAAAATCATATCACATCATCTTGACTGGAGCTTGCCCATGGGTATGTGGAAGGCTGTGGAAATTCAAAGAACAAGACCAGATTCTGTGGTCTGATGTAGCCGAAATTGAACCTTTGAGCCTCAATGCTAAGCATCTTAGAACACCCTAGCAACTGCATATTCATAGTCTAGCAACACAGTCAACACTTAGCAACACTTTGGCAACAACTCATAATGCCGATGGAACCACTCCGAACACCTTAAAGGGTTTGTTCACCCAAAAATTTCTGTCATTATTTACTTACCCTTATGTCGTTCCACACCCGTAAGACCTTCATTTATCATCGGAACACAATTTTTTGATCAAATCCGATAGCTCAGTGAGGCCTACATTGCTAGCAAGATTATTAACACTTTCAGATGCCCAGAAAGCTCATTTAAAACAGTTCATGTTACTACAGTGGTTCAACCTTAATGTTATGAAGCAACGAGAATACTTTTTGTGCGCCAAAAAAACAAAAACAAATAACAACTTTATTTAACAAATCTAGTGATGGGTGATTTTAAAACACTGCTTCATGAAGCTTCAAAGCCTTACGAATCTTTTGTTTCTAAACAGTGGTTCGGAACGCCAAAAGTGATTTCAGTAAATGAGGCTTCATTACACAAGTGTTTCGAAATTTCAGTGGTTCACAATTGGGGGTGTGACTTTGATACACACTCCGAACCAAAACAAAAGACTCATAAAGCTTCAATTCTTCATGAAGCAGTGTTTTGAAATCGCCCATCACTAGATTTGTTGAATAAAGTCATTATTTTGTTTTTTTGGAACACAAAAAGTATTCTCGTCGCTTTATAATATTAAGGTTGAACCACTGTTGTCACATGAGCTGTTTTAAATATGTCTTTACTAGCTTTCTGGACATCTGAAAGTGTTAATTATCTTGCTAGCAATGTAGGCCTCACTGAACCATCGGATTTTATCAAAAATATCTTAATTTGTGTTCCGAAGATGAACAAAGGTCTTACGGGTGTGGAACGACATGAGGGTGAGTAATTAATTAACAGAATTTTCATTTTTGGGTGAACTAACCCTTTAACAACTACACAGCAACACTCTGGCAACCAATGAAAAGTTAGCAAAGTATAGCAATGGGCTACCAACCACTCTGAACACCTTAGCAATCAAATAGCAACACTCTAGCAACTAACCAGAACACCTAGCAAACAGCATAGCAACAGGCTAACAACCACTTTGAACACCTTAGCAACACCCTGGCAACCAATCAGAACACCCTAGCAAATGCATAGCAACAGACTAACCACTCTGAACATCTTAGCAACACCCTGGTATGGCAGCAAGCTTTGCACAGGCAAGCACCACTCACATTTGTTTGAGAAAATAAAAATAGATTCATATTTTTGTTCTTAATTAGAATACTTAAGCAAAATATATTTTTTTTTCCCGTTTGGCTAAGCCTTGGTGAGCATAAGAAACTTCTTTCAAAAACAATTAAAATGTGTAATGTTTCCAAACTTCTGACAGGTACTGTATATATAATTAAATACCACCAATAAAACTAGATAATTCTATAGTGGAGTCAATAGAAGCAAATCCCTGTGTCATCTAGTGGGTGTGATGTTTGGGTGTCCACATACTTTTGATTGTATAGATTATATATGCAAACACACACACACCATTTCCATGCTGCACACACTTATGCATCAGTCTATAGTGTCTGAATGAGTTCACTCTGTTTCGTCGCTTCTCTCATTTGAAATCTATTACCGGCTGTGCTGATTAGTAGTTATTGTGTGGCTTTAAATTCCAATAACTTCATATTCACCGTCTTACCCTTGAATGCTCAGAGGAGCAAAGTCGACAGGCTTCAACATACGCTTCTCGTTGCATTTGTTAATCAGTGCAATACCTCGTCCGTCAGCACATGCTGATTGCACTTCTAGCGGGGTTCACAAACAGGTGCTTCATTTTCAGCAGGAAACTCAGATCTTTCGGTCTCTAGGGGTGGAACAAAACATCTCACATGCTCTTCACTAAGAAGACCTGATTTGTGGCCTTTAGAACAGGCGAAGATAATTGTGCTTGCATCATTTTAAATAACTTGTGTATTTGAGAATGAAATCTTTGGATTGTTGGCATCACTAGGTTTTCCCTGAGCTTTTGTATTCACACTAGAAATGTAAATTGAATGAAGACCTGTTTGGCTTTGATAGACATATGTTTTTTTGTCCTGACAGGCATTATCACAAGAGAAACTACAAACTGATCTTGGCCAAAAGGTGACTTATTAACACTGACATGCTTGTGAAAGTCTCGCAGGCACTGCTAGTTTACAGCCAATCACTCTCACATTTTCTGAAAGCTCAACTGCAGAAACTATGTTATAGTGAGTCTTTTAGACATCCGTCTGTCAATGTGCCTCTCAGCCTGTGGGCATCTTCCTCTCATACAGATATATCACAAGCACATCTCAGACCAGATGAAAGACCTGCAAGCCCAGGCAATCCATCTTGTGGCTCAATGGAGTTCACTGCAAAGCTGAATGAATGGCATAGTGCTTTGTTTGTTTTTTTATTTCACTGTAACATTTTTTTGACAGATCCAGTGGGAGTGTATTAATCCTAAGTACCAAGTGAAGAAGAAGAACTACAGAAATTCTGGAATGGTAATTCTTACCCTGTGCAAGGTGAGTAATTTTTACACTTTTTATCTGGCAGTAAATAAATAAATTAAGGATTTTGGATCTGGCTTAAGCAGGAAGCGTAAATCAAGCTTACTGTAACACCATTATGAGGTAGAAAATATGCTTCTTCTTTTTTTACAGTTTTTAATATAATATCTGGTCCATTTATTGGGTTGGAAATGCTTTGTATGTAGATCTGCACATTGCATGAATCAAGTACTACAAAGGTTATTGGTTACCATCTATGTTTTTGATTAACAATGTAATTGTGCATACATATATACAGTGTATTTGTGCATATGCATGTACGTGTACATGACAAACTCCTGAACACTTCACTGTACACTGACACAATATAGTAGTGTTTTACATTTTTCACATATGTTGGTAGTTTGGCATGTATGTGGATAATCATTTGATGTTTCTGTGGAGTTCTGTGTGAGTTACTACACAAAAATAAATTTTTTAGAATAGTTAAAATAGTTTTGAATTAAGTGTTTGCTTTTGAAAGATATGTGTGATATTTTGCATGTTCTGTGCGTGTTTTGTGGTTTTGTGTGTATAGTTTTGAGAAATGGAGCCATAGTTTCAAAAACTATGTTTAAGAATTAAAAAAAAACTGTAATTGCTTAATAGAAAATATGTGTCAGTATGTGTATGTGTCGTTCAGGTGTTCCCACAAGGATAGTAATACAAGCGATTTTGATTCTTGTGGAGACATTTTTTGGCCCCCATTAGGAAAACAGCTTATAATTCATAATCTAAAATATGTTTGTTTTTGTTTTTTTGTTTTTTCAAAAATGTAAAAATTCAGAAATTTTCTGTGAGGGTTGTGTTTAGGGGTAGGGTTAGGGTTAGTTTGTACAGTATAAAAATAATTATGTCTATGGAAATTCCCCATAAGACATGGAAACCCAATGTTTATGTGTGTGTGTATGTGTGTTCTTGTATACATGGTTTATGAGGACACAAATGTGTATAATGACATTACAACGTAACGTCCCATGTCCTCGTAAACCAAATGGCTTAAAAAACATACTAAACTGTGTTTTCTGAAATTTATAAAATGCAGACAGTTTTCTGTGATGGGTAGGTTTAGGGGTAGTGTAGGGGGATAGAATATACAGTTTGTACAGTGTAAAAACCATTACGCCTATGGAGAGTCCCTGTAAACCACATATGTGTGGTTTAAATTAGATTTTGAGTTAATTTAGATGTTGAGTTTAAATTAGATTTATTAGATTAAAAGAGTTATGTATCCTAGCTATATTTATGTACAACTGGAACAATCTGTTATCCAGAACTATCAGTTTAATAATTATTATTTTTATCTCTTTTTCAGATCATAAAGATGCACTCTTTCCTGGATTACATCATGGGAGGTTGTCAGATTCAGTTCACAGTAAGTGGTTTTGGATGGCATTTGGAAGGATTTCCCCCCCACTTTTTTATCTTAATGTCATCTTAAGCTTTAAGAAAAAACAAACTCCACTCATATATTATATAGGCTGGGTCTTGTAAATCATTGACTTCATTGAACAAATTCTTTTGATTTCAACGAATCATTATAGTAAGTTCACAAAACCATCCTGAATAATTTATTCACAAATTAGACTCTCTTGGTTCTTGAGTTCAGTTCTGCAGGATTTTAAATGAATATTTAAATTTTAGTCTGTTCATTACACAAAGCTATCGTATGACTTGAAATAAAGTGTACAAGTCATATACACAATTTTTCATTGAATTTATGCATCTTTTTTAATGCTTGAAAGCTTTGGTCACTGAAATTGGATTGAATTTTTCAAAATTTTCCCTTTGTGTTACACTGAAGAAAGAATGACAGAAGTTAAGTTTAAATGTTGTTGTTCTGCAGGTGGCAATTGATTTCACTGCCTCAAATGGTGACCCTCGAAACAGCTGCTCCCTCCATTACATCCACCCTTATCAGCCCAATGAGTACCTCAAAGCGCTGATCGCTGTTGGGGAGATCTGCCAGGATTACGATAGGTGACCCACCAATCAATCCCTCAATCAGTCAGTCAGTCAACCAATAAATCAGCTAATCAATCATGCAACCAGTCAAGCAAACAGTCAATCCTTGAATTTTACCAAATTAAATTTAACAGACTCTACTATTACTCTGCTCTATCAGGAAATGTTTACACCAGTTATTTTCTCAGTACAGGTCATTAACCAAACGTTCAAACCATTAATCAATCAATTACACATTACATCAATCAATCAGGCATTCAATCTTATGACTCCCTGCGTCTGTAGGATGCAGAGCTGTCATGTCAAGGATTGTCTTTCTACACTTCAATCACTCTCTCACCCAAGATGTCACTTAAGCTTGGAGTCAATTATATTTGACCCCTCACAAAGTCACATCCCTGCTCACCTCATTGCTCTGGGGCTCAATGCAGACTCATTAATCCTTCCTCCTTCTGATCTGTTTTCAGCGACAAAATGTTTCCCGCTTTTGGCTTTGGAGCCCAAATCCCACCAGACTTCAAAGTAAGTTCATTATTTTTATATGTAAAATAAATAAATAAAAAAGAGCCTTTTTGATTTATGCTTTAAAGGGATAGTTCAACTAAAAATGAAAATTCTGTCATCATTTAATTCACCCTCAAGTTGTTCCAAACCTCTTTCTTCTGCTAAACACAAAAGAAGAATATTTTGAAGAATATGGGTAAACAAACAGTTTATGGACCTCACTGACTTCCATAGTATGGATAAAAAAAACGATGGAAGTCAATGGGGCCCATCAACTGTTTGTTACAGACATTCTTCAAAACATTATCTTTTGTGTTTAGCAGAAGAAAGAAATTCATACAGGTTTGGAACAAGTAAATGATTTTCATTTCTGGGTAAACTATCCTTTTAAGTACAAACAACTTTTATATGGAATTGTGTGTATTTTTAAATAACTTTGCTTTGCTTACTGTGATTCTAATTTTAATTTGACTGTTAGATTTATTACAGTACATAGTTAAAATGAGTTTAAATTAGATTTACAATTAAGATTCAATTATATTTCATTCAGTAATCCCCTTTCAATCCCCTTTAAAAAGTATATAATTTTTTATTTTTTTATTTAATTGATTGATTGATTTGACTGACTCCGGTGAGATTTAATAGACTGAATTTGTAACCTGATTTTAAGACTGCAAGGAGTTTCCCATACAATAAAATAAATCGCCGGGGAAACCAGAGTGCTCTGAATCCCTCGCCGTTACCTGACAGGAGATTTCTGAATAATTCATGAACTACTGATGCCCTTTTACAATAATCACTTCATCATTCCTGCTAATCTATGCCAATCACTCAAAATCAGGTCATCTGATTGGTTGCCATGTTACAATCAGAGGTCATGGCCACAGCGTGGTTGGATGTGACTCTAAGAATGCATTTTATTTGACCGTAGTCTGAGCCACAGGAAAGCTCCATGTTTTATGCATGGCCTTATCCCATTCATTGGCTGCAATGACTCTGAATATAAATGAACTATAAAAACTTACGAATAAAATAAAGAAATTAAATGTTTTAGTTTTTCCAGTACATTATATGGACTCTAATATCATAATCTAATAATCTGTTTGAGCAGAGTTCAAAGTTTAAGTCGGCTAAGTCTTTCTCCATGCCTTTTGAATGAAGCAATTTGTTTCTAAAAGCAGTAACTCTGCCATCCCTGTCACTGATCATTCAGGTTTTGGCAGTAAACTAGGTTTTCTTTTTCTACTTTCTTTAGGTTTCTCATGATTTTGCTGTGAATTTTGATGAGGATAACCCAGAATGTGCCGGTGAGTCAGTAAAGTGCAAACAACATAATTTCATGCCTTTACAAACTTGTTTTGTTTTCTTTTTTCCCAAAAAGAAGGTTCAGTGAACTCCAATGCTTTTTTTAATGTATGAGTCAAACATCTCCCACACACACTGAATGGCAAAGAGAATATGTTAGGTTTTTGAAACATAAACTATTAACTTTTTAACTTGCATTTACAGTTTTTCTGTTTGACAGTTTTACTGAGAATCAGCTCATCAATTTTGATCAACAAGTCATGTGAATTTAGTTATTGAGTGAATTGTAAAATTGTGCCAAAACACATGCAATTTGCGTAAATCAATAAGAATTCAAATCTGATGTGAACAAGAAACTAACTGAATCTCAGTCAAGAATTGAGCCAAAGCAATTGAGAACAACTGTAAATGAGGCTGTGGCCTGCTTTTAATGAACAAAAGACCTCCATATTTATCTCTGAGGTCAAATGTCATATGCTTTTTATTTTCACATAGTCAGTAGTTGTGGAATTTAAATGACCACCAATGTAAAAGAAATGGGCAATATGACATCCATTCAGGACGTCACATTACAAAACCTATAGTTCCGGTCCTGGGCAGCAGCTTGGCTGTGTTAAGCTAAAATAAAATACAATTTAAATGTCTTTTTTTCTTGTACCATTGACCAATTTAATACATTTGTCATAAATTGACAAAAAAATTACTAAATTTAGTATGTTTTGTCAGGTTTAAAATAAAATCTTAATTCAATTTTGGCAACAAGTACATGTATTTTTGGAGATGACCTGACTGGCTATGTGTGTTTTACAGGTATTCAAGGTGTTGTTGAGGCTTATCAGAACTGCCTCCCAAAAATCCAGTTGTATGGTCCCACTAATATCGCTCCCATCATCCAGAAGGTTGCCAACTCAGCCTCCGAGGAGATGCATACCAAAGAGGCCATGGTTAGTGGAAGAGAGAGACTTTTACTTTTAAATATCTATTTATTTACAAAAAGTAAAAAAAAAAAAATCACTTTAAACAGTAACAGTAATATTTAAAAAAAAAATCATTTTTAAAGGGAAGAGAAAAAAACTTTTCAAACAAAATTACACTTAAATATAAATTTCCAAGCAGCCATCATCAACATTACAAATTGATTGATTTACATTTGTATTTAAACATTTCCATATCATTCCATATCAAACTAAATTTTAATACAATATTTTAATAATCCCTTTCAAATTAACACTGTCTTCAATGTTGCTGGTAAACACACGACAATGATGGTAAAGTTCAAATGCAGAGTTTAATGATAATCCAAAAGGCAAATAACAAAAGGTAGTAACAACACACTTTCAGAAAAAACACCAGACAAACTGAGTGAAGGTGAGGTATTTAAACACACATGGTGATGAACTAAATGACAAACAGCTGTGATGATAGATTAGTGTCAATGGAAACTGATGAGTGGCGGGAAACTCAAACAAAGGAGCACATGTGACTAAATAAATACAAACTAAAAGTTTATGAAAACATAAGTGTGACAAACACTACATCAGTTGACCCGACACCACTCAAAAGATTTTTCCATGACAACCATATAGCCAGTTTTGCCTGCCCAAATTAAAAGTTAATTAAAACGCAAGCTTTCGTCCTACTTCTGCTATATTTTAGCCCATAATTGAAATAAACCAGTGTAAAAACGTCCCCCAGAGTCTTATACTACTCATCCAAGAGAGAGAGAAAGAACACATTTAATTAGACTGAAGAGCTCGATTTCTGCACAGAACCATCTTGACACCATCTGCTTTACTGCTGTTGCCTTTTTATAAAAACAACCAAAGTTGCTGATATACATATATCAGCAACGTTGGTTGTTTTATATATACACATTTTACCCCACTGGCAAATTTAATGAGTTTTACAGTATGCTGAAAATAAGATTTGTTGAAACAGTTTGTTGGTTCTAATACTAAACACCTGGTGATCATATTTGTGTTAGTCTCCATTTTTAAATGTTCTCTGACATTTTTATTTATCACTTTCCTCATTTATCCTTTTCCTCATTCATTAGGAATACTTTATATTGCTAATCCTGACGGATGGAGTAATCACAGACATGGCAGATACACGAGAGGCTATCGTTCACGCCTCCCACCTACCCATGTCTGTCATCATCGTCGGCATAGGCAGCGCGGATTTCAGCGACATGCAGATGCTGGATGGCGATGATGGAATCCTCCGCTCTCCTAAAGGAGAACCAGTCCTGAGGGACATTGTGCAATTTGTGCCCTTCCGCAACTTCAAACATGTAAGTATAAAACAGCAGTGTCTTAAATGAATACTTCATTAAGATAATTCTGTCATTATTTTCTCACACTCATGTTGGAATAACAAATCTGTTCATCAATTGAATTCATTTTAAAAGAATCCAATCAGGATGGTTTCATAAACACTGAAAGCAAAACCTAAAAGTTTTACTGGACGCCTAATAAATCAAAGCCTAATGAACAGATGTGTCTAATGAAAAGAAATGCTTCATGCCAGGTTTGCTGATTTAAGAAACTGTATGGTACCTCCGGTCAGGGCATAGTCAGGAAACCAAACTACAAGAGGATGCCGTACATCTGAAGGCATCCTGGTTTCTTTTCATCTCTCTCCTCTCTCAGGTCAGTGCGTTGCTCTCACAGCTGTCTGTCTGAGCTCCAATAACAAGCATCTCGGCGCTGGAACACAGGAAAGGAAAACATCAAAGCTCTTAGATTTTACAGGCCTGTGTTTAGTTTAATTAAGGAGTGTGGACTTGTTCATGTAGAACAGTCTTCATTATGAAAGCATTTCTTTAAGTGATGTGAGGCGTATTCTGTCCTGCTTTGACCCAGCGATATCTTTGCCTCTGAAGTTGGGTTCATGCAAAGTTCCGTTTTTTAATTCCATTCAATACAGTACATATTTTTTATTTCTGTAAAGCCTATGTGAAACAAAATGGTCTCAAGACAAAGTCTAGTTGGTTTTTAATGAAGGTGTAATTTTGCTCAATCAAGATTTTTTATAAATAAATGTTAATGTAGTAGTTTTTGTGACAGCTGTGAAAAGAACTTGAATTCAGTTGTTTTATTTGATCTTAAAGGGTTAGTTCACCCAAAAATGAAAATTATGTCATTTATTACTCACCCTCATGTCGTTCCACACCCGTAAGACCTGCATTGCCAGCAAGATCATTTCCTTTTTCAATGCCCAGAAAGCTACTAAAAAAAATATATTTAAAACAATTCATGTGAGTACGGTGTAATGTTATAAAGCTATGAGAATACTTTTTGTGCGCCAAAAAAACAAACAAAATAGCTTTATTTAACTATATGATGGCTGATATCAAAACACTGCTTCATGAAGCTTCGAAGCTTTACGAATCAGTGGTTTGGAGCGCCAAAATCACGTGATTTCAGTAAACGAGGCTTCGTTACATCATAAGTGTTTCAAAATTTCAATAGTTCACGTGACTTTGGCAATCACGTGACTTTCGCTCCAAACCGCTGATTCGAAACAAAAGATTCGTAAAGCTTCAAAGCTTCAGTGTTTTGATATTGCCCATCACTAGATATTGTTAAATAAAGTAGCTATTTTGCTTTTTTTGGCGCACAAAAAGTATTCTCGTCGCTTTATAATATTAAGGTTGAACCACTGTACTTACATGAACTGTTTTAAATATGTTTTTAGTAGCTTTCTGGGCATGGAAAAAGGCCTCACTGAGTCATCGGATTTTATCAAAAATATCTTAATTTGTGTTCCGAAGATGAACGAAGGTCTTACGGATGTGGAACGACATGAGGGTGAGTAATAAATGACATAATTTTCATTTTTGGGTGAACTAACCCTTGAAAATTGACCGCATTGACAGCAACATGAGACACATTAGAATAATAGTAACAGTAACATTAGAATGTAGCTAAGATAAGCTAATAGCGCATAATTATATATGGCACATACAGACAATACATTTATTCACAACACTTAACTGCTTTTGTGCTTGAATTGCACCATTTCTCTCATATAGTCCACGTTTTCATGGGATTAATGATGATTGTGTTCATTTTTGAGTTATTTGTTTTATTTTAAATTATTATTATTTTTATTTTACAAAAATGTCATTATTTTAAATTTTATATAGAGTATATATTGATACCTTTATATTTTAGGGAGTGTCTGTGTCATCAAAAAGTTTTCAGTTTTCCCTCCCAAAACCTTTCAGTGTGGCAACTTTTTGGCAAAAATGTCTTCGTTCATTTCTTCAGATTCTTTCATGATTATGTTGTATTTTCTTAGTTGTTATGTGACTAAAGATGTAGTTTGATGCTTTTTACATCTTCAGGTTTTTCATTTGATTTATTGAACCTTTTGTTCAAGGCTTCTTGTGCAATAAACTCCAGAGAAGGGTTCTGTTTTGCTTTTTCTCCACGATCAAGAGTACTGCTGTGAGGAAACTTGCTACCTCAGGTCAACTTCTGCAATATCACACAATTCATAAATATAGCGCAACTCTGAAGGTGTGAAGTTGGCTGTCCAATACGAATGCTTCGGCGAGAAACATAGCATGTGTGTGTGTCTACATTTATTTTTAGTTCTGTCCTGCTGTGTTTTCACTGGTCTGTCTCCAACTGTTTTGCAGACAGAGAGACATAGGAGTGACACCTTTCCTGTATCACTTACTCAAGCGCAAGAGAGTGTGAGATTTCATCTATATTCCTTTCTCTCATCCTTGCCTCTGTCTTTTTTTTCCACACAGGCCTCTCCTGCAGCGCTGGCTAAAAGTGTGCTGGCTGAGGTTCCCAATCAAGTGGTGGATTACTACAATGGAAAAGGCATCAAGCCCAAATGCATGTCGGACTATGAGTCTTCCAGGGCGTTCAGTCCCTGAGCTACGCAGAGCCATATAAGCAGCCTCAGAGTCTCAGCTTCAAGATATCTTCATTGATCATTTCAGAGCTTGCTGCATCAGTATAGGTATCGAAAAGCAGGTCCATCATTGTTGTTTTTTGTTTTTTTTTCCACTCAGGTTTTCAATAGCATTGGGCAAAAATGTCCACAGCTGTTCATATTTTCTTCTTACGCAGCTGTTAGTGATATTAAAGGTGCACTCGTCTTGGACTTAAAGTCACCATTAAAGGGTTAGTTCACTTAAAAATAAAAATTAATTACTCACCCTTATGTAGTTCCACACCCATAAGACCGTCGTTTATCTATGGAACACAAATTAAGATATTTTTGATGAAATCCGAGAGGTATATGACTCGTCCATAGACAGCAATTTAACCACCACTTTCAAGGTCCAGAAAGGTACTAAAGACATCGTTAAAACAGTCCATGTGACTGCAGTGGTTCAACCTTAATTTTATGAAGCGACAAGAATACTTTTTGTGTGCAAAAACAAAAATAACTTTATTCAACAATCTCTTCTCTTCTGTGTCATTCTTTTACGCTGTTTATGTTCAGTGCTTTCAGGTTCTACGTCAGAAGGCCGACTCATTATTGGCCGGCTCCTGCGTCAGCATCACACGCATGCTTTGTGTTGCTCACGTGAACAACGTCGGCCAATACTGAGCCAGCATTCTGACATAGAACCTGGAAGTGCTGAACGTAAACAGTGCAAGAGAATGTAAGAGAAATTTTTTACAGAGGTAAAATCCACGAGAAACAGCCGTGGTCGAATATTACTCTTTTGGAGTCGACTCCCCATCATTGGTGTTCTCAATTGAGAAGCTGTTTCAATCAGATATATGTCAGAATAGGGAAAAAAAGATTATTACAATTTCCATTTCATGCTGGTAAAAAAAAAATTCTGTCTGATCATCGCATACAATTTATTTCAGACAAGTTATGTAAAAAGCAGGGCTGAATGAAATGCAGATTCACTCTCTGACATTATGTGACATTAAGCAGAAATATGATATACACAAAGGAATTCTGACCCCCACTTGTCACAGAAAAGAAGTCAAACAGTATTTACGTGTTTTCAAACAGCCATTCAGATTTTTGTATTCACTATGATGTTTCACCAAATACAAGAATACAGAGACGAGAGACGGTTTCAGATTGTTCATCTGTAATTCACTGTCACTTAGTAGTAGTAATAGTCTGTTCATGAGCATCACAAAGTTATAGTTTTATGTAACAGCAGCAGCTCTGGGCATGTGACCAAAAGTTCAAATCTTATTGGTAGGCCAGTTTCTTTGCAGTGCGATGAAAAAGAAATTTGAACACCTCTCTGTAAAAAATGTATGGACATTTAAATAAATTTATGTCAGTCTGAACAGACATATTAACAGCTGTTCATTCAAATTAAAAGGTTTATTGCATCCTTTATATATTGGTGTGAATATAGCATTACACCAAAGTAAGGGTTTGTGGTCACTGATGCCAATTTAGAAACAATCTATTTGCATTCAGCCATGATTCATTTGTTCAATAAGTGAAAGAGTCTGATAACAGGGGAGTTACCAAGATGAATAGTATTCAACAGGTCATGTGATCATACCTCATTTGGTGACCCACTCTCCTGTTAGATGATTAATTATGTATAAAACGTTTAATGTGGCAGAAATCACTGAGTCCACATTTAACATGACAGTGGGATAGATTCCTTTCACTGCAACCAAACCAATCTGCAAGCACATTTTGATCTACCATAACCTACTCTGTGTAAATAGAAGAAAAGCCAAAAACTGTGGACAGTCTTCCTTTAGATTCAGATGGCAGGCTGATTCCAACTTGCATTTGTTCATTAGTGCTGGCTTTTTGTTTTTTGTTTTTTTGCTTGATATTATTATTTTTGGTGGACCTGCTATACAAGGGCTATATAGTCCAATATAGCATAATATTCTAATACGTAATAGTTTAGGAGGCAAGTGATTATCAGTTTTTGGCCAGTGCATGACCAATGCTCAGTTAGTAAACACTGTTAGTCCTCTATAATCCGAAGTGCAACCATTTAATTGCTTTATTTAATTTACCTACAAAGAGTTTGGAGTCGGTAGATTTTAAAGTTTTTTTTATTTTTTTATTTCAAAATGTAATTTATTCCTGTGATAACAAAGCAGAATTTTCTGGAGAAAGTACTTCAGTTTTCAGTGTCACATGATCCCTCAGAAATCCTTCTAATATGCGGATTTGGTGAATAGAAATTTCAAAAGAAGTATTAAATTGAAGTAGAAATCTTTTGTAACATTTTGAATGTCTTTACTGTCACTTTTGATCAATTTAATGTGTCCTTGCTAAATAAAAGTAAAAAAATAAAAATAAAAAAATCTCACCGACCCCAAACTTTTGAACTGTAGTGTAATTATTATTTAACTTATTTTTGATGTGAGGCCTTTACGACTTACAAATGTTATATACAATTAAGTGTATTGTATATAGCTCTATAAACGAATGAATATTTATTGGAAAGCATGTGGAATGGACTCAATTCTGTGAATACAGTATTTAGGGATTTTTTTTTTTTTTTATCTACAGGTTTCTTGACATTGGTTTCTTAATCTAGTTTCTTAATCTAACATAATAAAGTCCCTTTCAGATGTTTGAAAATAGGTGTGTACTTCTGGTGTTGTATTAGACACATTTCTCTTTTCCTTTTACGCATTTCTTTCTTTTCTTCTTCCTTCTGTTTGGAGTGTGTGTGTGTATGTTTGCTTACTACAGCAACCGGGATTGTATTTTGCATGTTGCCAATAAAAAATGTTTTTCCCACTTTTTGTGTTTCATCTTTTTGTTTTGATACAGATGTTCACTGGATGCACTTGCTTCACATTAAACACACACAGGTCTCTCACACCCAGTAATATTGATCTAGAGGGTTTTTTAATGCTACAGTACTCTAATTTACTAAATGCAAAATGCTTGAATGTACAGGCTCTTTAACAGGCATCAGAAGACCTTGAGAGGAGTCCTGGAGGTATGATCGACTCTTTATGAGTCAGAGGAATCTTTGAAGTCTAAACACACAAACATGCACACACTCCTCTCCACACATGCACATCATGTATAATTAAACACTCAGATCACCAGGACAAGACTAGGGGATATCAGGAGAAAGAGAGATCATCTCCTTCATCATATCCATGAGGTCCATTAGTGTTAGAGATTCAGCTGATTATTTCTTGTTAGTGGTTTTGCAGATGCTTTCTTTTTCAAAACAACTCTCAGCATTTACCACAGGGAAAGAGGGTGAATGGGCACAATGGCACAGTTTTGCTAGGGGACCCCCATTAAATCTCCATTTCATGAATATTCACTAAGGTGATATCTTTTAGATAATGAGTATGAATATTTACTTAGATGAATATTCGAATAAGAAAATTAGTTTTGATTCACTTTTTTTTTTTTCTTAATTCACTAATGATTGTGAACTAAGGATTTTAACTCACAAACCTTTGGTTAGAATGTTTAATATAACATAAAACATAACATGTCAAATTGATTAATCGCAACATATATACATACACACACACACACATACATATTATATATTTACAAACTCTTATGTTAGATGCAATTAATCGTGATTAATGGATTTGACAGCACATAACATAAAACATGACAACATATAACAATAATATTAACAGTTTAGTTGTTTCCGTGATTTGACCTCACAAACCTTAGGATTAAAAATGTAAATATAATATAATATAATAATTTAGTTGCCTCCAGGATTTGAACTCTTATCTTGAAAATATTTACTTATTATATCATATTCAATTGAGATTTGGGTCTAGTGGAAAGAAAACATCCTTTTATAGCACTTTATCTATTTGCATCTGTAGATTTCAATTACAGTATATCTTTAAAGGCCGTTTTCTCAAAATGAGTTTTTCTCTGACACTGAGCCAGAAATCTTCAACTTACATACACCAAACTTTAGAGCTTTATGCAAATTAGTGCATGTTTAATTAGACAATGCCTCATTTGCATATTTAAACATAACATTTCAGAAACTGCAGAAGTATGGTGATTTTTTTTTTTTTTTTTAACCCTATTCACCTGGGGTGTGTTGCCTTAAACAATCCTATTAGGTTCATATGTTTTAGTTAACAGACTGGTCTTTGTGAATTATGTAACACTGTGGTCCTATGAGGCATGACATTTTATTCCTTTCTATATAATGAAATGACAATGAAGCTTGTCGTCAGGAATCTGAGGCTGTTTACCTCAACATTCAGATTTCTAGGAGTTAAAACTTATAGACGTCCAAAATCTTTGTGTGGTCAGTTTATCCTGATGTCTGGAAGGAATCACCTGCTGCTGCAATATGTACATACTTAATGCTCCTCAGAGCCCTGAGTGTAAACATCAGTGGCAGCGGGCTGGACTGTGGACGCAGCCGTGAGTGGATGAGGCTGGTAGTAGGGTGGTTGAGGAAACTGCATGGTAGGTTGGAGGAAAACATAACTGGCAGGTTGGAGGAAGAAGCAGCTGGCATGGTGAATGAGGTAGCTGGCAGCATGAATGAAGTTGCAGCTGGCGGGACAGAGAAGCAGCTGAGTTGCAATCTGCAACGGCACTGAGGTTTCAAGGAAAACCCATGGTAGACGAGAGCATGAGGTCCTCTTCAAATCCTTCACCTTCCTAATCTCATACATCCTCCAGCAGCTGGTTTGTCTTTTCTGCATCTCAGTTTATAATTAAAATTAGCAAGGTTTTAAATATCTCTCCTATACTAAACAAATAATGTTGGAGAAATGTCAGAAAAACAGTTTTCTTTCTTCAACTTTGATCAGACTTTTGCAGGACAAACAAGGAGATTCTCCAAATGCATTCTACACATTAATACATGTGAAAATTGAATATCTGAAAAGAACATATTAACATACTTTGATTTTATTGTTTTGTTCAGATCAGACTGAGAGACCTGCAAACACGTTTAGGCTAATAACTACTTAGAAACAGCTTAGAAATTACAACAGAGCTGTAAATGATAAACCCAAATGTTATTTTGTTTAAAACAAACAAACAAACAAACAAAAGCCCACACAACAACAACAAAAACACTACTGCGTGCTTGGGGAACTAATGTAAAGGAACGATATTGAAGCAGAAGAGACTTGCGACCGTATTTTCGTGTGACACCGGAAGTTAAAGGAATGACATTCTACTGCAGGACAAACACGAGACTGACATATTGAGTACAGTGATGGGATCGGGCTGCATTATTGAGCTGCTTTGTGTTGTATGATCACCGTAAATAATAATAAAAAAAAAATGACATCGTTGACGTGTAGGTTTATTAGTCTTGCTGATGGTTTGCTAAGAGGAGTAATTGTTTGCCGAACCGGAGCAGCGCTGCAGAGGTATTTGATTACAGTTATTAACGTTAAAAACAGACTATTTTCATAAAAGAATGTAATCCCTAACTCAAGATCATATTCACATATACCATATATACTCGTTTAATAATTTGATATCAGTAATTTTGAGTTTGAATTGTACAAATACAGCAAATCAATTATTTGGTAATATTGCTCAGTAGTATCACATTTAACAACTATTATGTAGTCTCGCTGTCAGTAGTATCAATTTTTTAAAGTGATATTTACGTTAAATGCGTAACAGTTAGTTACCATCATGCCTCTGTGTTTTGTGTCTCTCAGCAGAACTCCTGTCATTCAGTGTGTAAGGACGCATCAGACGAACACATGGTGGGATGAACACCTCACAAAAGATAATGCTTCCTTTCTGAAGAAGACTATTACAGATGAATACCAACAATTGACCACAGACAAACTCAACCCCCTCAAGGATGAGCCCTGGCCCAGACATGAGTGGGAGGAAGGTGGGTCACAATGTCAGAAGTCTGGAGTATGTAGGTGTCATTTCCTCTACGGTCCTAGAGGAGACAGCTTGCTTGTGCTCAATTGGGTTGTTTACATGGATGCTTGATTGATACTTCAGTTTTATGGTTGTATTGATTTGTAATCTGCATCTCTTTAGGGAGTCGAAGAGTCGGTCTTGTGGCTGTTAAACTCGGAATGATGCCTTTGTGGACCAAATCTGGAGAGAGACACGTGGTGACCATGCTACAGGTAAAGAAGATCAAGTTCATCACTTAATTACAGAGGAAGAGATGACACCACGTCTATAGAGCTTGTGTATACAAGAAGTAAAAAAAAAAAAAAAAAAAAAAAAAAAGAAAAGAAAAAACCCTGTCAGTTACAAACAAAAAGTCTTCCTTCAGTTTTCAGGTTCAAAAGCCTGAGAAATTAAAGTGAAGAAATTAAATTGTGTTAATGTAAAATTAATACATTAATATTTTCCTCACTATTATTTATATATATATATATATATATATATATATATATATATATATATAGTCATGTGAAAAAGAAAGTACACCCATTTTGTTTTACATATCAGGACATAATAATAAAAAATCAAAAAAAATCATCAGAGGCCGTATTCACAAAATATTTTATGATACCACTAAGAGTTCTGCTAAATGGCCTAAATGTTCTTAGCTAAGAGTTTTCTCTTAAAACATATTCACAAAGCTGCTGAGACAAACTTTTACTAAGGAATAGACTGAAGTCTTAAGCTAAGAGTAAGGGCAGTCAGCGATTTAATCATAGAAATATTGTAGAATGAGGTATCATGTTGCCATATACAAATAAAGGTTTTAAAATAAAAATGTTGCCATATTCAGTTAAAGGTCTTAAAATGTAGGGTAAGTGTCACTAATTAAACTAGTATATATGTTCAGCTAATTGTCAGCCCCGTACATGTCTGCGTCTCGAGAGACTGCAGAATTCAAGTGACAAATTATGTTTTATAAACAAAGTTTTGGAAGAGCACATTCAAACGGTCTATCTAATCAGCTTGAGTGGAGGTATATATACACAGACAAGAGCCGACTCACATAGTTACCTCGACAGTTTTCTGCATCTCTCTGCCAACCCGTTTCTCACTCTCGGCTGGCTGGGGATACGAGGAGAATTGGATTTGGGCAAAATTCCAAGCTCGGAGCCCTCGATCCCCTTGGACAGCATGCCAAATAAGCTTATTATATATATTTTTTTACTCTATTTGATCATTTGTAAGTGTGAACTAGTGAAAACAACTGCCACAGGTAATCATTTTTACTTTTATTTATTTATTTATTAAAGTTTTTTTTTTTGGCGTTTTTATCGTAGATTCAAATCTATAAATCAAAATATGTATTGCATTTATGAAGAAAAGGCTCAGCACCCAAGGCTCTATTGCTATTGCCTCAATGGTGTACAGTATCTTTAGGTGGATTGCTGAGGTGGATTGGCACCATCAGTCATTTTAGGACTCTTTTTGATTTTGTCTTAGTGACTTAGGAGTCCTCTTGACTACTCCTAGCGTTTCACAGATTTAGGAGCTAGTTTTAGCGCTAAAATGCTTTGTGAAATACTCTTAGAGCAAAAAATGTGGAGTCCTAAAATTAGGACTGACACACCCATTATTTTTAAGAGTTTCTCCTAAATCGGCAAGTTAGGAGCTACTTTTAGCCTTAAGATGTTTTGTGAATACGGCCCCTGGTCTTCAGCAGGTCTTGAAATTAACCTCAGATGAACAACAACACATGACATATTACACTGTCATTATTTATTTAACAAAAATAAAGCCAAAATGAAGACGCCATGTGTGACAAACTATGATTTAATTGCTTGTAGAACCATCTTTAGCAGTCTTTATCAGTCTCTCACATCATTGTGGAGGAATTTTGGCCTTCTCTTCTTTACAGCGTTGGTTCAGTTTATTGAGGTTTGTGGGCATCTGTTTATGCACAGCTCTCTTAATGTCCCGCCACAATTTCAATCTGGTTGAGCTTTGGACTCTGACTGGGCCAGTGTAACACCTTGATTCATTTCTTTTTTAGCCATTCAGTTGTAGATTTGCATTCATTGTCCTGCATGACCCAATTTCGGCTGAGCTTTAGCTGTCAGACAGATGACCTCACATTTGACTCTAGAATACTTTGCTATACAGAGGAGTTCATGGTCAACTTGTATGACTGCAAGGCGCCCAGGTCCTGTGGCTGCAAAACAAGCCAAAAATCATCAACCCTCCACCACCGTGCTTGACAGTTAGTACGAGTTGTGTGTGCTGATATGCTGTGTTTGTGGATTATGGCCAAACATCTCCCCTTTGGTTTTGTCTGTCTGTAGGACATAGTTTCAGAAGTCTTGTGGTTTATTCAGATGCAACTTTGCAAACCTAAGCCATGCTGCCGTTTTATTTTTAGAGAGAAGAAATCTTCTCCTGGCAACCCTTCCAAACATGCCATACTTGCTCAGTGCTTTTCTAATTGTACTGTCATTAACTTTAACATTTAACATGCTAACATGTAGAGTTGTGTAGTTCTTGGGTTTTTAGCAGTTTCTCTGAGCAGTGCACGGTTTGACTTTGGGACGTCCACTCCTGGGAAGATTGGCAACTGTCTATTGAATGCTTTCCACTTGTGAATAATCTTTCTCACTGTAGAATGATGGACTTTAAATTGTTTGGAAATGGCTGTTACGTATAACCCTTCCTAGATTGATGGGCAGCAACAATTGCCTTCTCTAAGATCATTGCTGATGTACTGTTTTTATAGAGTTGGTCACACTTGCTGATGATCAATTAATGAAAGGCATTTGATTAGCAGTGCCTGACTGCTACTTACCCTCTTAATTCCTATGGAAGCAGTAAGGATGTACTTAGTTTGTAACACATGGCTTCTCTATTTTGGCCTAGTTTTTGTTAAATAAAACCATGACACTGTGTAATATGTCATGTATTGTTCATCTGATGTTGTATTTATCTAATTTTAAGACCTGCCAAGGACCAGATGATTTTTGTATTCAAAAGGGTGTCCTTTCTCTTTCACTTGACTGTGTATACATACATACATACATACATATATATATGTGTGTGTGTGTGTGTAATTTTATATATATATATATATATATATATATATATAATATGTATATGTGTGTGTGTGTATATATATATATATATATATATATATATATATATATATATATATATATATATATATATATATATAATATGTATGTGTGTGTGTGTGTATATATATATATATATATATATATATATTTTTTTTTTTTTTTTTTAAACTGGTAAAAATGTTTTAAAAATACCATTCACTTAAGCATGGTGTATCAGTGATTCATATTTCAGCCACAGAAATTAGATCTTATTTTTAATTGAATGCAGTTATTGCTATTATTGGTCACAGCTCATGATCTGTGGTCGCTCCAAATGACACGTAGACCTTAAATTTAATTAAAAATCTATTTAAAGAGATCAATTAACAATCAGTTTTATACAAAAAAAAAGGTTTAAACCAGATTTTATTAAAATTTCACAGAATTTTCAAGAACACATTTTATACACTTTTTTATAATAAAAAAATCACATCACAAACATAAGTGCACCATTACATTTAAGTTGAAATTAATTAATTAATTAATCAGAAATGTTTCTTGAGCAGCAAATCAGCATATTAGAATGATTTCTGAAGAATCATCTGACACTGAAGACTGGAGTAGTGATGCTGAAAATTCAGCTTTGATCACAGGAATAAATTACAGTTTATTATATATTCACATAGAAAACAGATATTTTAAATTGTAATAACATTTCACTCTTCTCCTAGCAAGGTGTAACTCCATTCTTGCTGCAGGGTCAGAATTAACACGCCAGTGGTTTTTACTTTGCTTGGCAGTGGCATCTGGTAAAATAGATTGAAATAGTTATTAATAAATGAACAATAAATGACTAATAAATGCATAATTACCAAACTGAAATGACATGCTCTAAACCATTTTGTTTTACATTTTTTCTCATATTGTACAATACAAACATAAACTGTCTGAAATATTTTTATAAAACGACCCAAATAGCATAGAAATCTATTCCAAATGATACTAAAATAAAGTACTTTATGAATATAAATCATCAATTGAATATAAAAGCACAAAAACTGCCAATCTAGGACATAAATCTATCATGGAAAACACTCTGCAGTGGTCGCACCACATGATATTTTAAAATTCAGTCAAAATTTACAGGCACAGAATTGGCTACCTAAACAAAACAAGCTAGCTTCCAACAAAAGGTCACTATGAAATTTGTAATAAAAGTATATATTTGCAGAAATGACTCAATATTCATTGTTTTTTTGTTTTTTTTTGAGGTCATACCACATGATATCCAAATGTGGCAACTACATACCAGCTGTTAAAAAGTTTTTTTGTTTTTTTTTCTCCAAACTTAAGACTGTTACAAACCCGCTGCTTCCATGGGTCCTTCGCAAATTGGTATATGATGCAACGTCCTGTCTTTGAATGGATTTCAACATGAAAGTCCCAAAGTGGTCGTTTTTTTGATGGTCGCACCACATGATATTTCATAAAATGGACATCATCGGACAAAGTTTGTTTGTATATTATGATGGAAATATGAATAGGAATGCTTTGCAATTTTGTACAGGATTACAAAAAAATTATTGGCATAATGTTGGAAATTATGCCAGTTAGTGCAGAAAATGAATTTGAATAAATTTAGAGTAATTTCAGAGGCATTTCCAAAACAGAAGTTATGGCTGGACGGTCGCACCACATGATATTTTGACACTTTAAATAACAAAAAATTACAAATAACTAATGTTTTTTGAAAAGTTAAAGTGAGCACATGCATATTACAATAAATAAGCATATTACAATGCTTTCTTAAGGATCATGTGACACTGAAGACTGGAGTAATGATGCTGACAATTCAGCTGTGCATCACAGAAATAAATTATATTTTAAAGTATATTAAAGTAGAAAACCATAATTTTAAATTGTAATATTTAACAATATTACAGCTTTTTCTGTATTTTTGATCAAATAAATGCAGGCTTAATGAGCATAAGAAACTTCGTTCAAAAACATTAAAAATAGTAATGTTTCCAAACTTTTGACTGGTAGTATGTGTGTATAATAAATAAATAAATAAATAAATGTATGTATGTATGTATGTATACAGTGGGTACGGAAAGTATTCAGACCCCCTTAAATTTTTCACTCTGTTATATTGCAGCCATTTGCTAAAATCATTTAAGTTCTTTTTTTCCCCCTCATTATTGTACACACAGCACCCCATATTGACAGAAAAACACAGAATTGTTGACATTTTTGCAGATTTATTAAAAAGGAAAAACTGAAATATCACATGGTCCTAAGTATTCAGACCCTTTGCTCAGTATTTAGTAGAAGCACCCTTTTGATCTAATACAGCCATGAGTCTTTTTGGGAAAGATGCAACAAGTTTTTCACACCTAGATTTGGGGATCCTCTGCCATTCCTCCTTGCAGATCCTCTCCAGTTCTGTCAGGCTGGATGGTAAACGTTGGTGGACAGCCATTTTTAGGTCTCTCCAGAGATGCTCAGTTGGGTTTAAGTCAGGGCTCTGGCTGGGCCATTCAAGAACAGTCACGGAGTTGTTGTGAAGCCACTCCTTCGTTATTTTAGCTGTGTGCTTAGGGTTATTGTCTTCCAGTCTGAGGTCCTGAGCACTCTGGAGAAGGTTTTCGTCCAGGATATCCCTGTACTTGGCCGCATTCATCTTTCCCTTGATTGCAACCAGTCGTCCTGTCCCTGCAGCTGAAAAACACCCCCACAGCATGATGCTGCCACCACCATGCTTCACTGTTGGGACTGTATTGGACAGGTGATGAGCAGTGCCTGGTTTTCTCCACACATACCGCTTAGAATTAAGGCCAAAAAGTTCTATCTTGGTCTCATCAGACCAGAGAACCTTATTTCTCACCATCTTGGAGTCCTTCAGGTTTTAGCAAACTCCATGCGGGCTTTCATGTGTCTTGCACTGAGGAGAAGCTTCCGTCGGGCCACTCTGCCATAAAGCCCCGACTGGTGGAGGGCTGCAGTGATGGTTGACTTTCTACAACTTTCTCCCATCTCCCATCTCTGCATCTCTGGAGCTCAGCCACAGTGATCTTTGGGTTCTTCTTTACCTCTCTCACCAAGGCTCTTCTCCCCCGATAGCTCAGTTTGGCCGGACGGCCAGCTCTAGGAAGGGTTCTGGTCGTCCCAAACATCTTCCATTTAAGGATTATGGAGGCCACTGTGCTCTTAGGAACCTTAAGTGCAGCAGAAATTTTTTTGTAACCTTGGCCAGATCTGTGCCTTGCCACAATTCTGTCTCTGAGCTCTTCAGGCAGTTCCTTTGACCTCATGATTCTCATTTGCTCTGACATGCACTGTGAGCTGTAAGGTCTTATATAGACAGGTGTGTGGCTTTCCTAATCAAGTCCAATCAGTATAATCAAACACAGCTGGACTCAAATGAAGGTATAGAACCATCTCAAGGATGATCAGAAGAAATGGACAGCACCTGAGTTAAATATATGAGTGTCACAGCAAAGTGTCTGAATACTTAGGACCATGTGATATTTCAGTTTTTCTTTTTTAATAAATCTGCAAAAATGTCAACAATTCTGTGTTTTTCTGTCAATATGGGGTGCTGTGTGTACATTAATGAGGAAAAAAATGAACTTAAATGATTTTAGCAAAAGGCTGCAATATAACAAAGAGTGAAAAATTAAGGGGGTCTGAATACTTTCCGTACCCACTGTGTGTGTGTGTGTGTGTGTGTGTGTGTATATATATATATATATATATATATATATATATATATATATATGAATGAATTTCTCGAGCAGTCATTCTGTGTCTTAAAATTTAGCTGAAAGTTCATTGATTATTCTTATGAGATTAACTATCAAATGACACTTTTTAAACAATTTTTTAACAATTTTTTTTTAATCTTGATAATAACCTGGTTACAACTTTATCACACCCAAATCTCTCTCAGGTGCAGGACTGTCATGTGGTGAAACATCTATCCAAGGAAGAGTATAATGGGTGCACAGCAGCTCTGTTCGTGGGTGGAAAAAATGTCTCTCCGTTGCATGTGAGTAAGAAACGTCTAACATTTTTCATTTCAGTAAGATTGCTCTTATCCACACACACTCTCCCCCTCATAATGAACCCTTGTCTCTTCACCTTTCTGGCGATCCTTGACCTCTCTGAGGTGGAACAGGATAACAGACTAGAGCTTTTCTGTTTCTGTGGAGAGGGAGAATAATAAGACCTGAAGAGCTCCTGGAGAGAAATTTCAGAGTAGAGGTCACCTATATATATATATATATATATATATATATATGTGTGCACACATGTTAGGGAAAATTTAAACCAGGACTTCTTGTCTCTTGTATAACTATTCTTCTCTTGCCCCTCTCTCTCGCTTGTCTTTCTCTATTAGTGAAACTGTTGGTGCTGGAAAAGAATAAAAACGTGCGTGTGATGAAGGGTGATTTTTGTAAAACAGCTAAAATATAATCTATGGAGTTTGTAATGGAAAAAAAAAACTTTGGTTGGTGTCCCTTTTTTATTTTGGGCAGTAAGCTAGTGTGTGTCTGTATTTCATCTGTCTATATTTGACAGCTGCCACAAAGTGCTGCTTGAAGTGTAATTGTCAATTGTCCTGACCTTCAGTCTGAGCTTTGAGTCTCTTTGCTGTCAATCAACTCCCAAAACACAGCAAAGCTGTTTGGGTTTAATCTATTCTCTTTTTCTTCTCCCTTTGTCCTTTTTAAGGATTATATAAGTTAGTAAATCACTTGAAGCAACTGAAAGTCAATCTGTCTTTCTCTCAGAGGCCAGAGGGGTATTTGGAGATTTTTCAGAATGCAGGAGTTCCTCCCAAACAGAAACTCACCAGATTTTCTGTGTCAGACAATGCCATCATCAAACCAGGTAACTTCACCTGTCAGAACTCTTTACTTATTGCCAGATAACGAATCAAGTTGTTTCAGCTGTATACCTTTAATTACATTTTTAGTAAATAAACCTTATGATGTTTGTGGTTTAAACCATATGACGTGTGTTCATGGTTTTTTTTTCTGTTTTGTATTTTTTGTTTTATCTAGGCACTCCTCTTTATGCAGCTCACTTCCGCCCAGGACAATATGTGGATGTCACAGCGAAAACGTGAGTCAAATATAAACGCACACAGAGCACCTTTTAAGATGAGAATCTTAAAAATGTAATTTTCTTATATAGCCAAGCTTAATATGCAGCGACTATAAAACTATAAATAATCCATTTGTAGATTCATCCCACCTTTAAACACTGTGGCTCTATGAAAAAATTACTGTTTGTTTGACCAACCCGGCATAGTAACATTGGCTCAACCAGTGGCATGAGTTTGGGATGGGAATCTCTGTCTGTTCGACCAAAATGTATCTGTCGTTATTTTTTTGAATTTCCATTTAGTGGTACTAACATGCATGATGTTTAATATTTTTATGGGCTGATGATTAAACCCTCAAGTTAAGTGACCTTTATTTATATAGCGCTTTTTACAATGCAGATTGTGTCAAAGCAGCTTTACAGTGATAACTGGTATATCTTTTGGCTGCACAACAGCTCTTAAAGAAAATGGTGTCATTGTCCAACTTAAGTAAATTCAGTATTGATTCATTCCGTTGTAAGAATCAATAGTTATTATATCAGCACTGGAATAAACAATGATGTCATCATCCAGCTCAGTTCAGTTCGCATACAATGGTGTCAATGCAGGCAGATCAAAACACTGAATATCAAATGTCAAGTGTCCCCAACTAAGCAAGCCAAAGGCAACAGCGGCAAGGAACCCAAACTCCAACAGGTGACAAACAGGTGTTAAAATGGAGAAAAAAACCTTGGGAGAAACCAGGCTCAGTCGGGGGGCCAGTTCTCCTCTGGCCAACAGCGAACAGTGCTTTATTATGATTCAGGCAGTCCGATTGGGATCACAACAGTCAAAGTATTTATTCCAGTTACATCCAGTTGAGGATCGTATTCATCATGGCGGTACAGACGGTTTGTTGAGGAACTGTGCCAATGGCTGTCGTGTCGATGAGGCCTTCACAGTGGATAATCTAGTTGACTCAATCTCTGCTGACACTTCAGGGCTGCGTTGTGGTCGCAGGTCCTCGATCTCACCTGGATACGGCCCGATCCGGCGGACTACGGTGAACCTCGGGATAAACAGGGAGACTAATATTAGCGTAGATGCCATTCTTCTTCTGATGTAACGAGTACATCTGGTGTTATAGGAAGTGTGCCCGGTTCCGGCTGACCTAATTTATGCAGCCTAACAATCCTTTAATGGATTTGAAAACATAAATTGATAATGTGTTATGTGTATGCCAGGTTAAAGAGATGCGTTTTTAGTCTAGATTTAAACTGACAGAGTGTGTCTGCTTCCCGAACAATGCTAGGAAGATTGTTCCAGAGTTTAGGTGCCAAATAGGAGAAGGATCTACCGCCTGCAGTTGATTTTGATATTCTAGGTATTATCAACTGGCCTGAATTCTGAGATCGCAATAGACGTGCAGGATTATAATGCGTTAAGAGCTCGCTCAGGTACTTGGGAGCTAAACCATTTAGTGCTTTGTAAGTAATTAGCAAGATTTTAAAATCTATATGATGTTTAACAGGAAGCCAATGCAGTGTTGACAGAACCGGGCTGATATGGTCATACTTCCTAGTTCTAGTAAGAACTCTAGCTGCTGCATTTTGTACGAGCTGTAGTTTATTTATCAAGCGAGCAGAACAACCACCCAGGAGAACGTTGCAGTAATCTAGCCTTGAGGTCATGAATGCATGAACTAACTGTTCTGCATTTGTCATTGAGAGCATGTCGTAGTTTAGATAGATTTTACAGATGCTAGAAACATGACTTTCAAATGAAAGATTGGTATCAAAGAGCACACCCAGGTTCCTAACTGACGACGAAGACTTAACAGAGCAGCCATCAAATGTTAGACAGTATTCTAGGTTTCCTACTACTTTAGTAGTAGGAAATTACTGGTCATCCAATTTTTTATGTCCGTTATGCATTCCGTTAATTTTGTGAATTGGTAAGTTTCGTCAGGGCACGAAGAAAAATAGAGCTGAGTATCATCAGCGTAACAGTGAAAACTAACGCCATGCTTCCTGATGATATCTCCCAAGGGTAGCATGTACAGAGTGAAAAGCAATGGTCCTAGTACTGAGGCTTACGGTACTCCATATTCAACTTGTGATCGATATGACATCTCTTCGTTTACTACTACAAACTGATAACGGTTAGATAAGTATGATTTGAACCATGACTATGCAATTCCACTAATGCCAACATAATTTTCGAGTCTATTTAAAAGAATGTTGTGATCAATAGTGTCAAATGCAGCACTAAGACCAACCACGATCTGATGACAAGAGCAAATCATTAGTAACTCTAATGAGAGCAGTCTCAGTACTATAGTATGGTCTAAATCCTGATATTGTAAATACCAGATATTGTTCTTTGGCTTCATTCTTAGATTCATTTTTAATTAAAGTTTTGCTGCAGAACTATTTTTATAGACTGACTTAAATGGCATTTTCTGACTTAGATGCATTTTTCAAATGCTGACAGGAAGTTTGACTGACTGATATTTTAGTCAGCGGAAGTGTGCCCGGTCTCTCTCTTTTTCTTTCACCCCCTCCCTTCCTCCATCTATCTCATTTGAAGAGCCTCATCTTCTCATCAAATAATGAATGTGTGAATCTCAGGGAGCGAGTGCCAGGGCCGGCTGAGAGTCACTTCAGCTCTTTCTGCAGTAGATCAGCCTGAGATTTCCTTTCTAAACAGATTTACACTCGATCACTTGATTATATATGAGAGAAAGGCCTTTGAGAAACCACAGAGAGACTTTCTCTAGTCTGTAGGTCACTGATAAAAGAGCAGTAAATGTCAAGTAAAGTCACCTTTATTTATATAGCGCTTTATACAATTCAGATTGTTTCAATGCAGCTTTACAGTGATAACAGAAAAATGATTTAATGATGTCCTTGAGAATTCACAGTAATTCATTGTCATTTTTCTATTTAAATAATAATAGAAAAGGAACCATTCTCTAAAATACTTCACAATATTTGCAATTGTTCATTTTAAAGGGGACCTATTATGTCCCTTTTTACAAGATGTAATATAAGTCTCTGGTATCCTCAGAATGTGCCTGTTTCAGTTTCAGCTCAAATTACACCATGCTGTAAAAAACATGTTGTTTTCATGTGTGTACCTTTAAATGCAAATGAGCTGCTGCAGAAAATTACTCCCTGCTCTTGATTGAATAACTTTAGTAGCTTTATTAAGAATCAATTTCTTGAATGCTGCTGTTAAATGCTCTAGCAAAGACATAAACATGGCGGACGGTGTACGACTCACTTAGGGGAGAAGTTAAGCTAACCGGGCTGATTCCATTGCCAGTCGTGGGCAAGGCCTGTTACATTGTGACATCACAATGTATAGCATTCCTGAACGGCTCATTTTGAGACACTAGCCCTTTCTCAGTGGGTTCTTGTCTGTACTTGTGTTCTTGCAAAACGTCATCAGTTGCTGCCCAAGTACTGTTCCAATTCAAAGTTCAAATCTAGTACAGTACAGATCCCATGATGTGTTGTTGCTCTGCCCCTTTTATCAAGGATGCATCTGGAGGTGACTTATGCGAACTTGAGACAGCCAGGTATCCCAGAATGCATCTCGAACTAACCAGCAAGTGTCAATAGTGCAGAAGAAAACATGCATAATTTAAAAAATACTTTGCAATGAAATGTAGTTTGAAGAGTTTTTCAGGTGAGAATGTAGTTGTTTAAAGCTCAAATCTGCAGTTTATTTATAAAGATAGTGCCTATAAGTTGCTTCTACATTTTTGGAGTTGTGAGATCCATAATTCATCTTGCGTATATCTAATGGGCAATCTTTGGTCTCTTGAATTTATTATTTGTTTCTGGGCATATCGTTTTGGCTGAAAGCAAAGTTAAGTTTCATAACTTTATATATTTATATACCATTGTACTATAGCGCTGACTTTGTATGTTTGACTGAATTGTTTATTTGTCTTTATTTCCTGTTGTATAGCTTCTTATACTTTTATCATGGCTATTATCATTCTTTAAAACTGACATTTAACAAAAAGAGAAAGGGTTGTGTTTTATGTTGTATTTCATTTTATTATACATATAATGAACATGCAGCGAAGATAATCAGAGTATATATAAACATATTGCCTGAATCACTTTTTGTTTCATATTTTTAATATGAAAATAAAGAGGCAGGGTTGTTTTTAATGTCATATTTTATTTTATTGTTAATATACAGTGAGAATAACCAGGTAGTCATGTTGCCGAGTTTGTACTCTAGTCAAACTTGCCAAGTCTGAACTGCCAAGGATGCAACTTTGCATACTTGGTATTGAGAAAAGGCCAACTGTTTCTGATTTATGGGGTGGATGGATTTTTACCATAATAGGGTGGTTGTGTGCACACTGTTTATGTTCAAAAACAATGTAAAAGTGAATTTTGCATAATGGGTCCCCTTAAAAGTGCCACTAGTGTAACCAAATGGAATTACAAAAACAGTGATTGTTTTCAAACATGTTTCCTGAACATTCCTGAATTAGTCATACAAACGGATAGTTCCGCCCCAAACTCGGGTCATTAGTTGATCCAATCTCCATCTGGTTGGGGTGCTCAAAGAAACAGAGCAATGATTTGATGGCACCAAAGTGTTTAGGTTGATGCAACAAATGACTTCTGTTTCTTTCTGAATATTAATCTGGAATAGGATAAAGTATTTTAACATTGAAAGAAATTACACCCATCAATTTTATTGAAGAGAGCCTTGCTTCAAAGAACTCTTGATTTATCATAGTGCCTGAGTCATGTCAGCCCTATTTCACGCCTGAGATCCTGCCTATCTGCAGCTCCATCCATATATCTCTTATGTTGTTACACAGCGTATAATGACTGAATATTCTGTTTACATTTTTACTGCATTGAACTGTTGGTCTTTTTAATTGTAGAATTGGCAAGGGTTTTCAGGGAGTGATGAAGCGTTGGGGGTTCAAAGGTCAACCAGCTTCCCATGGACAAACTAAAACACACAGGAGGCCAGGTGCTCTGGGGCCAGGAGGGGTGAGTGTTATTATTTCTGTAGTTGTAGAGTTTCACTTCATACTAATATCTACTGTTCAAAAGTTTGGGATCATTAAGATATTGTTTTAAAGAAATAACTATTCAGCAAGTATGCAATAAATTGGTCAAAAGTGACAGTAACAGATGTTACTAAAAATATTTTAAATAAAAGATGTTCTTTTGAACTTTTCTATTCATCAAAGAATCCTGACATTAGCATATAAGAAGTAATGCTATATATATATATATATATACTTATATATTTATATATATATATATATATATATATATATATGTCAATGTCACATGACCAAACCGGAAAACTGGTCTCATTGCATCCGCTTGTCAGAGAAAGTGTTAACAGCAGTATGAACAGACTGCATATCTATAGACTTTTAAGGTAATCAGCTAAACTGCCTAGTTCACATTGTTATAGGTGTTTTATTCTATTAACTATCTAAACGTTAGTGTGAAGAAGAAAAATAAAAAAATCTTTTTAATATCAATCTGCATATGCGGAGGACATGCGGAGGCTCATCTTTACTCTCTCCTTTTATGTTATCTTGAATAAAACAGCTAATTTTTTCATGAAGCACATACAAAAGACTGAAACCGGAAGCGATCTGATCTGTTTTACAGAATATAAGATATATAAAATATAAGATATAGATTAAGTTTTCTGCGTTTTCTGCAGTTGTACCCGTTTTAAAATTAAAAGCAGTCTTCCGCTGTATATGATCTTTGGTATCATTTAAAGCACATAAAGATGACAAAGCATGGTAATCAAAATGTAGATCGATGTCTAATATTGGCCTATATATTGCTTTCAAAATACTATGTATGTAATTATGGATATCAGTAGCTGCTAAAATTTCCATAATGCGTTCATCAGTGCAAACCTTTTTTTCCCCTGTTGATCTTGCATGTTAATATCTAGGATGGATCTGTAAAAACGGAGGCTGCCGTTCCATCCTGATTGAACATTTTGTCACAGAGACGCTAGGAACTGATTGAATTTCTTTTCAGGAACACAATATATTGCTCTCACTGCATTTTGTTTAGATATTGAAGCACTTTCTCTGAGAGGTTTCACGTCAGTCATTTCAGCTAGCCATAACTGTCCCACATGGTCTCCAAAGAGTTTAGTGTGACCTCAGCGTGCCCTTTGAATGGTTAATGGATGAGTTAAGTAACATGTCTCCTCACCATCAGGATCCAGCAAAAGTTTTCAAAGGAAAGAAGATGCCAGGCAGGATGGGAAACATATACGACACTGCTCATGGATTGAAGGTACATCGACGAGATTGCACAAAATGCCTTTTTATATCTTTTAGAGATTGTTTGTGTCCAAATATGTTGCTCAGTGTGATCATTTGTCCATAATCCAAATGCATGTTCTGCTGATACTACTACTCTGCATTGCACTGTGCAGTTTACATGCTGCATTGCAGATTTAGGGTAGCATAAACACATTTTGTTGTATATTTTGTGCACTCTTACTGACAAGTAAACTAATTTAATTGATTTATCACACAGCAAGCACAATTTCAAAGTTCAGCGGTATCATAATATCTTGTGCTTAAAAGGCATCTCTACTCTAAAGTCATCTGGTATCACAGTGAGAAAAATCATGTGTGAGCATTTGTAGTTTCAATAAGGTCTTTTCTCTGGCAGATATGGAGGGTGAACACCAAGTATAACATCCTCTACGTCAACGGTTCTGTACCGGGTCACCGCAACTGTCTCGTTAAGGTAAAACGCGTCACGCATACTCAAACTCTCAAGTATGCCAAGTCTCAAGCAATAGGTAGAATATCTTTTTGAAGGTAAAGGTTCTTCTCCATCTTTGCTTTCATCTTCTTTGCTTCTTTCTTCACTTTCAGCAACATTTAGCTAATGAAGAGTTATGTACTGTACGGTCCATGCCAGCACTAGCACTGACCTTAGCACACTAGCGCACACTCTGAGTGATTCATCTATATCCATGCACAGAGGCAATTGTGTGTACAAAGTGCATCAGTGAATCGATCATATGTAGTCAGCATTTTGTCTCATAGAGTTTGCTTGCATACACATTTAACCGAAAGTTGAACTATCTCAAAGTTATTCAGCAAATGAATCGATCATAGTACTTTGTTGAGTGTAGTAAAAACAGCATTATAATCTTGATTGAGAGGCAATGTTCTTCTCCAGTTGTCTAAACATTGTGCTTGCGTTCGCTCGATCAGGTCAGGGACAGCCTTCTGCCCACTCGGCTTAAGAACAACAAGAGCCTGCCGTTCCCCACATTCTTTGCTGATGGAGACGAAGAGCTCCCTGAAGACCTCTACGATGAGGACATGTTCCAGTTTGGGGAGCCCATGCCTGAATGAGGTTGTGATCCCACAAGTCTTCTTGCTTACGCTGGACACGGGCATGACGTGACCCTTGATCATCAGGGTCTTTCATCTAGTGGATTCAGCCTTGCTGAGCTGAAAGTCTTTTAAAGAAGTGATTTTGTCAAGTACACACATATTCTGGTACAGAGTAAACTCATACTTCTGTATGAACAACTTGATTATGTTAAAGTGTAAAGCGCAGTTGTGTATTTAAACAATAAATCCTGCTTGATATAATCTCTGCGTTTCTTGTATTTTCATATGTTATAGCAATAAAATACACACACATTTCACTTAAATATTAATAATAAAATAATTTCAGAGGCTCAGAAATTGGAATGAAAGAAATAGAGAGAATAATACATTTGACAATCAATGGTAAAACTCAATACTCAACATTAATACTCAAACTAAACTTAAAGTCCCCCTGTAGTCAATAATTTTATCCATTAAATCTCATCTTTGATCACCAAAATGACATATTTAAAATGTGAAATCATGTATGTTCCTTATCTTAATGCCTTAAAATAGCTTGAATGTAACCCTACACCCTTGCCGCATTTAATATACAAGGAACTATGAATATGATAATAGACCTTTTTAGCATTTCCGGGTTTCTCAGAAGCGGAAGTCGTCATAGTTGCGTAAACTTATAGAGGTGAATGAGAGACTTCATTAAATATATTTTAAATAGCAAAAGGAAACCTTCACAACAGTGTTTTCACAATTTTCAAAAAGAGGAAAAAACTGAGAGCGATTGATAATGGCAGTCAGAAGAGAGAAAGTAATTTTTAACGTCACTTCCTTAGTCGCTGTATTAGAAACACCCCCACAGCAGCATTAACTAGTTTTTTGTAATTTCATGCAGGGATAAGTATAGTGTTGTGTAAATGTACATAATTAAAAAAAAAACAGGATTTGCAATATTGATGACCGTTAAAATGCATCATCACAGTCTATGAAAAGTGTCTATTAGCCCCGCCTCCACTCACTTGCACGAGCTCAGACAAGATCCACTCAGTCAACTTACTGAGGTAAACGCTGCACAATGGTATCGCTTTTTACAATGTCCGACACATAACGGTAATATGATTAGCATTTTGCTTGACTGTTATCAAACAGCTAATAATGTGTTGCTAATGTTACACAAACCATGTTACCATACACGAGTCGGACAGCTGCCTTCTAACAATGAGTATCCTTAGAAACTGCTTTGAACACCTCCAAACCTCAGTGGAGAAAGGCATATAGTTCATTATAACATTACAATATGCATCATACACCCACCATATTGCTAAATCTACCCGATTTGTCATATCAACAGAAAAATAAACCTGGATAACCTTCTTTAAGATTTCCTTGTGTAACGTGATTGGTTACAAGGTAGTTTGTAATGACGGAAACCGCGGGTTTAAGGGTCTGGTTTACTGCAGTTTTAAAGAGAAAATACAATGGTGTTGACTTATAAATTTGGACATAGTTTGCCTTAAAGTATGTTAAAAACACCAGATAGACATATTAACAACTTTTAAAAAACTTGATTTTCACCACAGGGGGACTTTAATATTAAACTAAAACTGCATGCACACATGCATCTTCAGAGAGTTAATTTGATTTGGGAGTTCAAAACATGATAAAAGTTATAAATCTGCTCTCCTAACTTGATAATGTTTTCTGAATCTCACCTGTAATTAAGTCAGCTAATTGATTATTAAATCTCCTTAATATACAGTAAGTTTTTGTGAGTATGTACTATGTAAAAGGTGTCAGCATTTCTGGATTTCTTTGACAGTATGCTTGATGGACATAAAGTTGCAAATACATCAAACTGACAGCAAAACTTTGTAAGGATACCCTGATGGGACACTGTGCTGACCTCTGCGCATTAGAGAAGAGAGCGGGAGGAGGAGGTGCAGTCGGAAGGATGAATAGATGCTGACAATGGTTGACATTTCTCCCTCTCTCTAAGTGAGGGGAATAAATCAAGGCATTAATGTTGCATGAGTTAAAGCTCACTGACTGATGAAGGGAAGTGTGTGTGGATGGAGTGGCTACATTAGAGTCCAAAGCCTTCAAACCCTGTTTGTTACACACAGCTGTATACTACATAGTAGAAAGGTCACATAAACACTTTATATGTACTTTTTCTTCTCTGCATCCTATTTGTCGTTTTCAAAAGAAACACCAGCATAGTAATAGATGCAGCTAGTGGACATTTTCTGAAGGTAAAAAAACAAATCAAAAAGGTACTCAAACTAACAATCTTTTAAACATTATTTTGACCAAAAACTTGCTGTGATAACATGTTAACTAAGTTAAATTCCCATATACCAAATATAGTGAAAAACAACTTATCAACATTTAAAGATTTAAAAAAAAAAAAAAAATTAAAAAAATGAACATTTATTCAACAAGGATGCATTAAATTGATGAAAAGGGACAGTAAGGACAGTCATAATGTTAAAAAGGATTTCTATTTCAAACAAATATTTCAAACTTTTGAACTTTATACACTCTAAAATTAAGCTTCGCCATCACAGAAATAAAACAAATTTTATCAAAATATAAAGTTATTGATTATTGAAATAGAAAATGTTAATTTAAATTATAATAATATTTTAACAATATATGTTTTTACTGTATTTTTGATCATATTTTGACTCTGTTTTGACATATGTAGTATATGTTTACCAAACTGTCTTTTTTTCTATTTTTAATTTAAAATGTAGCATGTAGTATGTAGCATGAAGTGTTGGGGAAAGTTACTTTTAAAAGTAATGCATTACAATATTGCGTTACTCCCTAAAAAAGTAACTAATTGCGTTACTTTTTCTTACCTGGGCTGGGCTTGCTTGTTGAAAGTGAAATGAATAAGCCTCAGGCTGAAGGAAATGCTTATTTACGACTGTACAGTAGAGGGCGCAGCTCAAACCAACTTTTCAGCTGCCATTCTGGATTAAAGTAAAATAGGATAGTTCAACATTCTTATTTCTAAATCTAATCTAAACTAATTTTTGCTTATTAGTATGGTTGAATTAGATCATTGAAGGTCAGCAGCAAAGACATTGGTTAATAAAGTGAGATTACATACATAAAGTATATTTGTGTAGTAAAAATTTTGAGATTGCATTTCACTTGTTTATTATTCATTTTGAGGAATACTGAATGTTTTTGTGCAAGTGAGATGAGTAAATGCATGTTCACATTAAGTCTAGAACAATAACCATCATGTTTACACATCACACACAACACCTCTGCACTTTATTTCTCTCAACATGAGGACAGGAGAGCTGTCATTCAATAAATGTGAAAAAGTAACGGAGATATTTTGTTGTAAATTGAAAAAGTAATCTCATTACATAACTCAAGTTACTTGTAATGCGTTACCCCCAACACTGGTAGCATGTTTTTAACAACAAAACATGAATTAAAAGTTTGCATTGAGATTAATTTGAACAATTTTCATTAAATGACATGTATTGCCTTAGTTAATTTCAGATATATTGGACAACATGCAAAAAAGAGCCTCAGCTTTATATGTACAAGACAATTAGGTTGGTATATTATTATTATTAAACAATATAGGCTTATCATTTTATAAACTATAATTACAGTGATGACTTCACTGTAATGTATGAAACATGGCCACTGTACCTTTCATGGTCAATTAAAAATGTTGGAAACCAGCTGCCGGTTTACTGTAATTTCAACAAGATTTCAACCGTTTCAAAGTCATTAGCCTTGGAATGTCTGAGGGCAACAGTTGTGCTTTCTTAAAGTTAACAAGCTATGTGAGCCTCATGCATAATAACAGAGCTGTCACATATTGTGTTCATCTATTATTCAGTCAGAAAACCTTCCTCTGCCGTCTGTTTGCGCTACAGTTTGGAGACACCATCATAAGCGTGTGCACTGTGCATTACATTTTACAACCAAGTCTTAATTTCTGCTTAACTTCCCTTTTGCTCAGCTGTTAGTTTTTTCCCATCATGATTCACAACTGTCAGCATGGATTTCTTAGATAAGATGTGAATGTTGGCCGTTTAGTTATGTGTCTATTTATAACAATTCATGTTTTATGAAATGTGACACATGATAACGCTGCTTTGTTCAAGGGACCCGGATTCTGTCAGAAAAGACTATAGCACATTGAGGGTCTTACGATGTGGTCCATTAAGATTTAACCTATATAAATCCTCATAGACCCACATACGCATGTGTCAGATGCCTGACCTAGTAATATTTTTTTGGGCTCTTCGTACACATACATAATGCAAAGAGTTTTTCTAATCTCAGTACCATCATCGCATGAGTGAATTCCCTGATGTCAGCACTGCACTAAAAAACTGTCTTATCAAGCTTGAATGGTACTCAGTTGTACTCAGTTCACACACACGTGCAAGCACAACCGTACACACCGGCAGAACCATGGGGTCTCGATTCTCGATTCTTCCCCCCCCCCCCCACACACACACACATCTGCGCCCTTGCAGAGTATGTAGGGGTGTGTGTGGACCCCAGTGAGAGCGTAATGCCAAATGCCTTGCCAATCTCCCAATCTAATCCTCTGAACACACACACATCCTGTCCCTCCAGATTTCCGCCCCAAATTGCTCTTGATCACTCGACTGAACCTCACAGCGGTCACACCCCCTCCTGTAACCACACCTGCTCAGCACAGCACCCCTCCTCTGCATACACACTTACACACACATCTCTGCCAGATGTGGATGGAACAAGATATACTGTAAAAGCCAAAGAGGCGCACTGGTATCTATATATGTAAATGGTCAGAATGTTAAAAAAAAATAAGGAAGGTCATTAACAGTGAATGATAAAAACAGATAGTTTAAGAAAAAAAGAAATTAAATAAATAAATAAATAAAAATGGTATTATTTTTTTCTTCTTTGGAATGTAAAAATGAAATTTTTTGAGGAACTTTTAACGCTGTTTTATCTAAACAAAGTCAATCTGGTCCAAAACAACATCGGCCCCCCCATAATACCCCCCACTGTGATAAACAGTGGACACTGTTTTATGTGGATTTCTTCCTCCAAACCAAGATGGCCACTGGCCAGTAAGAAATGCCAAGGTGCTCCGGAATATCCATCTATTTCTTCTATCCTAGGAGACTCTTGCAGGTAAAAAAAAAAAAAAAAAGGTAACATCTGAGGAGTCATCATTGTTACATTTTCCAAGTATTGATTTTAGATTGGGAGGAAATTCTGATTAATCATCTGTCCACTAAATTGGACATCAGGCATCAATACCTATATTTCAGCTACAATTCATACTATTACTCTGACTGTTGTTCTTGAAAATATTTCACCTGCAGTAACTTTTTTGGCTGTAAATAAATGTATTTGCGTTATTAGAATGTAACTTGCAGTTATGTCAAAAAAGCCATATGATTACATGTTACTTGTAATGAATTACTTTACTTGTAATATCAAAAATGAATCTGATTATGTAATGCATGTTACTTGTAATGCATTACTTTACTCATTACATCAAAAATGATCTGATTATGTAATGCATGTTACTTGTAATGCGTTACTTTACTCATTACATCAAAAAGTTTTGATTATGTAATGCATGTTACATGTAATGTGTTATTTTACTCATTACAACAAAAAGTTATCTGATTACAAGTAAGACTGTCTTTGCTGGTTTGTTGCGTTCTGTGTGGGTGGTGTATAGTGCTCTTGAATCTTGTCAGTCAGTGATACATTTAGCTTTCTTTGTCTGATTATTTTCTATCTTGATAAATTCTAGTTTTTCTTGAGTTTTGTCTAGTTCTAGTTTTTATTTTGTTCTAGTTCTCCAAGGCTTCATTTTTTGGTTTATCTTTTGTTTTTGATTTGGTCAACTAATCCTTTATTTTAGTTTCCTGCAAGGGTGTTCTCTTGCTTTATTTTGTGTTTGCTAGTTTCAGTCATTTACTTCTACAATTTTTATTTTATTTCTTTTGTTTCTCTAATCTTAGTTCTCTCTTAGATTTAGAATTTGTTGCCTCGTGTTTTATTTTATTAACTCTCTCTTGTGCCTTGCCTGTTTGTCTTGTCTATTGTTTGAGTCTTGTGTTCGTTATTGCCCTGTCTCCTGAGTCTCCTGAGGCCACTGTTTTTGACTGCCTGGCAGCCAAGACTGGAACTACTTGAGAGATCAGCATAAAGCCTCGGGTTCCTCGTATTCCTGACTGGTTCTTCCCACCTTCATCTGCTGCTGCTTCCCAAGCTGTCCTCAAGTCTGTTGTCACCTTAGACTGATTCTCAGTGGTCATCCTCCCTGCCTGTCATCGTGTTGTCTGCCCTGCCCAGCTGTTTGACTGTTTCACACCTTAATCTCCCTGTTGTGCCCTGTCTTTAGTATTGTTAATAAAATCCCTTTACTGCTCATTCTGCACCTGGGTCCTCATTCCTGCAAAACCTGACATACAAGCTTACCACTGTGAAACGGGCTAAGGTAAGGAGATAGTTTTGAACACTGGCTGGTTATGTACTTGCTCAAAAATTGATTTTGGATAATGTTTTGCCAAAAAAAATGTTACGGACTGCAGTTTTAAATACACACATTACTGTTATTACTGTAATATGTAATATGCTTAATACAGTATAACTTCGGTTAAAACCAAAAACACATACTGTCCACTCAAGTGGACATCTGAAAATGTCTTTGAAAAATAACTGAGGTTGTCATAATTCATGCATGAAAGAGTTAAGTTACCTGGCAATCTTTTGTCCAAAATCCTTTGTTTCATCACATCTTATGTATGTTCATAATGTGACCTTTGAAAAGAGCTTCTCTGGAGCTGACCTTGTGTGAGTGGTTCCTCAGAAGTGTCCTGGCACCATGCTGTGTGTACACACACACACACACACACACACATGAATATATATACATAATCATATCATTATATCCACCTTATTTTGCAGCGCAGAAGTATATAGGTATATATTATATAGGTAAATATTAGGTAAATGACTATAAGAATGACAAAGCGCAGTAAACAGGAAAACTATTTGTGCTACAAACCGGTGTGTTTAACAATGACAATACATATGAACTAGAAGCAAATGACACCGGATGCCTTGCACATTCAAGTTACAAATCGCCATGTCTGCTCTTATGTAAAAAATGAGGTGAAAGACACACATTATAGGCAACAATTTGCATAGAAAACCAAAATCCATGTATTAATAAATAGCAGGCTATGTGAATGACCAAGGGAAAAAAGGTCTGGAAGGAAGGATGGGGGTTTAATCCAACAATACCTCAACCTAGAGAAGTCCTGTGGCCCGTGCTCTCTGTGTTACCCAGCATACACTGCTCTCTGCGATTAGCATCTATTAATATTAAAGAATGTGTTTTCCCTGACAAACCAGCACACGTTACAACATACAAGTGCAAACATCCAATCATCACAAGCGTAGAAATGCCACACCACCATTCCAGAGAAAAAAAGTCCATTGATCTTCCCCTTCCATCGTTATCACACACACCTCAGCCTTTCCATTATCCACTTCTGTAGCTGTCAAACTTTCTTGCTTTGTTAACACATTCAAATCTTTTCCTCTGTCTCTCTCTCTCTCTTCTTAAATTTATACTCTATTCAATCCACTCTAATTCTACAAACTCTGATTCAGTTCAGTAAACTCCAATTAAAGTCTCCAAGTCTTGAGTCCATGAGAGACCAGGTGTCACCATGGTTACGGTAGAGAGACTGCTGGCTGTCAGTCATTGGTTAGTCAGAGGCAGGACCCAGCTGGGCTTATGAGTGATGAGATATAAAATATTAACATCTTATTAATTATTGGCAAATGATTTCAACTCATTAAAATAGATACACTTTTTTTGGACGGTCACCATAGAGAATCCACTAAGCGTCTGAATATTTCACATCAAATATATGTTTGAGAAGTGGTCTTTTTGCTCACGTCAGTTGTATTAAAGGTCTGTCAGATGGCATCATTTAAACATGACCTTAAACTTAGATTGGCTTTATGGATGTCATTCTTTCCCTTTGATTGTTTTATTTTACACTAATTAAAAATGCAATCCAAAGTAGACTTACAAACAAGAAAAGTCTAACCTACCAATCAAAATAGAATAACCGTGTCATCATAATGTAGTATGCAAAGGAGTGCTAATGGACTAGTCATGTCTCACACACAGGAGATGTAAATTAGTCATCAATATTTCACAGTCACACTCAAAAGTGACAGCATCTTTGTCTAGTTTTTACTCTTTATATCTCTCTCTCTTTCCTTTTACTCACACTCAGATGCATCTCTCTCTGCTCTCCTGCTCTCGAAGCAGAAGTCATTGCCTCTTTGATTAAGAGTTTATTATGTTCCCATAATTCCTGGGTAAATGTCATAGCCGCCCCATGCAGGCAGATTAGCTCCCCACCCCGCAGAAGAGGGAGGAAAGGAAGCCTCGTGCTCGGGAAAGACTGTGGGATGTTAAACAATCAATATAGAGTGCCAGTCCTCTAGAAACCTCTGGAGAAACAAGGACTTGAATAGTGAGACATTGTTCTCCAAACAGATTTTCCACATGCATCATGTGTGACCTTGCGCACGATTCATTTTCAGTCATTACCAAGCATCAGGAAACTACTGCAGGCCACATAGCTGCAAATACTCCAGTTATTCCAAATAAATAAAATTAATAAATAATGCATGCAATGTATAAATTAAAATGTTTTAAAATTAAAAAGTATATTTAAAAATTAAATACACACAAAAAATTAAACTTGCCTTAAGGTTAAATGTCTTCTTGTTTTATAGTCTAACAATTGACACTCACACATAGTAAAGCTTCCATGTGGTTAAGTATATCTGCTATATAAACCATCTATCACACATACAGAAATATGAGGTACACTCATACACACATATTCTACACGTACCCACAGGTGACATTTCTCTGCTCTGAAAATAAGTCTTTTAGCAGCTGGGGGAAAGACGCAGGACAAAAGATCTAAGCAACAAAGACCCAAGACCAGCCATGTGTAAGAGAGCTATTAAAAGTGTGCGTGTATGTGTGTGTGTGTGTGAGAGAGAGAGTCATGATTCCCTGTGGCCTTTCACTGTGTACTGCCGTATGTATCTTGATCTAAAGAGCTTGTCATATACTTTCATTACCATCATTATCTGCTGTGTTTATCTACAGGAGAGACAAAAACATAATGCTTATAAGAAAACATTTAAGAGACATATAAGAGGAAAGGAGAACTTCCGACAGTTGACCTTTTAAATTGAATATCTTTAAACTAACTTTACCAACCTATATCAGAAAATCAGTATTTGGGAGAGTTAATCAACAGCTTACCTATATTACACACAGACTGTAAATGCTATAGGCTACTTTTGCTTTCATTGCGAGAATGTTCTAAACGTATTATTAACGTCTTATTGTTCGTCTTATTCAAAACACTAAACTGATCCACTGCTGCCACCTAGTGCATACAAATCAACACGAGAAAAAAAAAAAAAAAAAAGAAATTTTGACAGACACGTGATTTTGTTGTGTGTGACGTCACCGCGGCGCCATATTTGTGGTATCCCTGCTGACCGTGAGAACGAAAGAGATTACAAGAGTAGATATAACAAGTAAATAACTCGCAAAAATGGAGAAGCACAAGAAAACTGAGAAAAGGCCATACCGCGATAAACTCACTAAAGATGACAGGGACCGTTATTTAGAGAAATTGTCATCCATTCATAACACAGATCTGTATGAGCTGACTGCAGTAAGTTGGAGTGCCGACCCCGCATTGCTACCTAAATCATCATACTTAAATATTATACACTATCTTGTTTATGGTATAAGCGCAAATACTAGTGAACAATTTAAAACTATAAATCCCTCGAAGCCCACAGACATTTCACTAATGGCTGGGTGCAGGATTTATTTATATTCCGACGGAAGGACTGCGACAACAGAGTAGTAACAGCAAAGGCTGTAATGATGATGTCATGTTAAGTGTATATCATAAGTGCCTGATTAAGGATGGTTTAGTGTTGTGTTCAGGAAGAATTTTGAATTATGTAATACTACCCTTTTTTCATGCATTTTTTCTTTATTGCATTAAGTACACAAACCAATGTATAACAATAAACATTGTTCCAATAAACAAGTCATCATCATAAATGTACGTAGAATTTAATGGTGTATTTTATTATAGTACATTCTGGTATATTATACCTTTAGAGACTAAATCATTTTTAAATTATTGTCCTCCATCTACCTCTGTGTTGTCTGGGTATCAAATGTGTTGTCTGGGTCAAAGTCATTTTTTTGTCCAAAGGCCTTAATAATAATAAAAACAGGCATGACATCTAAAGTATGTAAGGAACTAGATCTCTTTTACAGAATCCAAAAGGTTTTAATTATATTTTGCTACAAATAAAGGTATTTTAAAGATTTTGAAGTGTCAAACGTTTAACCATCCAAAGGCCAATACAGCCATTTCATTTGTGATTAAAATATCAAATGTAATAAATGTATTTTTTTTTATTCATTTTATAACATCTCTGCATCCATCCTCATTCATGGATAAGTTAAATATCTGGTTTACGGACCGTGGATATTATTAATTATCTTGTTAACGCTATAAGTGCATATACCTGTGAATTAATAAAATAAAATAAATCTACAAATCACCCTGTGTGTACAACATTTGGTTTGCGTACTTCATGTTGCACCTTGCATGTTGAAATGTTGATTACAAGAAGAAAATAAACTACATTTTGAAAAATGTTATTATACATGCTTTATTATTCATGCAAGACTGGATAAAGCATCAGCACAAAATTATATTATAAAATTATATATAGTATTCTAGGTGCAATTTCTACACTACAATTCTACAGCAGATTCAGGCATGCACTGTCAGATTGTATGGTTTCTCTGTGAAAATCTCAAAACAGTCAATAATCTCTGCTACTCTGTATTCAAACAAAGGAGACATATTTCTGTGCAAATCATCTCTGTACAACTGAAAGCTTCAGGTTTGCATATAGATATGACACCGTTTCATGAATGTTCTGTATACTGTCTTTGGGGAAACATGAGAGAAAAGTGTGCAGGCAGATCAAATCTGAGGTACATTAAGGTTCACAGAAGCATTTGAAATTTGTATTTGTATTGTGAATGTTCTTTGCGTCTGGAATCGGAGGCACTAAAAAAAACGTAATAATACCATAAAGGTTTCCAGGTTTGGCAGACCTGTATAGTACATTAACATCATCGTCATCTCCAAAACAAACATCAGACATCCTGTACTTATCAAGTCCATGCTGCAGCTGTCAGTTTACTTCTGCACATGTAGATCACCATCTCCTCCAGCCTCCTGCGTCTTCTCAGTGTGAAGCCGATCACTTTCTCCAGCTTGATGGACCATTAGTGTCGGCTTACTGCATTGTTTTTCCTTACTTAGTGTCTATGTGTGCATCTCAATCAGCTCTGAGCTCTTGAATCAGTATATTGTGTACGCAAATTTTGCGACTGAGACAGTCCTGATCAGTGTCCTAACTACTGAACTAGGGAGCTGATTGAGACACACCCTGTGTGTTTAATGCTGGTGTGGCCCTAATGTAGGGAGGGATGGTGTCCAGTTGGGGTCAGTCTCCATAATCTTTAAGCAGGCTGACCTGCAATGCAATGAAAAGGTTTTTAGCTACATAACATAACATAGGACCACAGCTGTAAAAAGTAGTTAGAAAATTATAATCAATATATGGATACTGAGCAAACATATGCCGTACCTACGTATATGAAATAAAAATGTAAAAAGCCTTAGCAAAATTAAGAATTAAAAAGATATATTTAGACATATTTAAGTAAAGGGATTCAGTTTAAATTGCGTTGAAATAACGTTTGCTACTTTAGACAACAGAAATGTCTAACTTACCGTTGTGAAAATGTAGAGAGCAAGCATACAAGAATGGAGATATCTTGACGAAAGTGATGTTTTGCGTCTCACCGCTGCAACCCATGCGATCCGGCGCCTCTGCTATTGCCTCTACATACTCTCCGTACAGCCTTTTTTCAAGTAGGAAACTAAATCTTGTCTCGTAGTAAAGTTTTTGACATTTTCTATCGTGGGACATATTATTGCAGCTTTTCACGCAACAAAAGTTTGCCATTTTTACAATGAAAAGAAGCCAAAGAAAAAACAACAACTCTGCATTGATACAGAGATTGTTTGGATACCTTACAAATGGCGGCGACACCCATAATGCACTTCAATTTTCAAGAACTGCAGAACAACATTAATGAACATTAATATACAATTTTCTTATAATATAGCCTAATAGTTCCTAAAATATGGTAGGCACCTATCTATGAAACATTAAAGATCGAGATTTTTATGAAAAATTAAGTAAAACATTTGAAATTTGAGAACTTTTGTTTGTGTATAAAAAGTTGCCATATAAAATTAAGCAAATGACAACATTAACAATGTATAACCATAATAACAAATGATTTCTATGAGAATGAAGGACTGGAAGAATTTCAGAAGATCATAAGGTCATTTATTATTTTGAGTATTTTTAATACAGTATGAGTACAAATAGTGATAGATAATATAGATAAATCTAATAATAGATAAATCTTCCTCAAAATTACTAAGTGCAGTTAACATATTTGAAGACAAACAAAGTAATAAAGTCAGTAAAGTCAATCTAAAGGTGCGTTCACGCAGCCTCGTAGAGCTCGTAATTACAGCTTGTAAACTGGGAGTTTTCTGAAAGCTCCCAGATGTACCACGTGGCCGATGTATCACCTGACCGCTGTAGATTCATTTAGGCGTTGATAGTGGTGCCATGGAAACGCATAATTCCCAGTCCAAGGACGTGTATATAATCCGAATATAACGTCACGTGTTCACCATCGTGTCATCTCAACATTAAGGTAAATACGAGGTGGCGCGAACGCAGCATTTATCGCTTATGTATGGTGACGTACTTCCGGTGACGTATTTGTTTTGAAGACTAGTCAAAGGTAGGAGAGTTAGGCGGATCGGGGCGTCAAGTTTTCTGATCAAATCGAGTTAGAATTAGCTTCGTCTTTTTAAGTAAATAAAAACCAAACTGTATTAAACTGTTGAAAACTCGTGTTAAGTTGAAATAATACTTCGTGGAGGCGAAATGGAGGCCGTTCCCAGGATGCCGATGATTTGGCTGGAGCTGAAGGAAGCAGGGGAGTTTCAATTCAGTTCCCCTGTCAGACAGGTGAGACAATCCGTGTCCCAGTAATCCAAGATAGCCTGTTACACAACAGTGATCAGCTCCAGAAAGGATCATTCCTGTTATGTACTACTCTTTGAGCTCCGTAACTTAAACTCCTTAAAGAATAGCTATTTGCCTGTCTTGTAATTTAGGGAAGTTTAACAGAATTTAAACATATTTAAAATATTAAAATATTTATTTATTATTATTATTATTATTTTTTTACAAAAGGTTAACTGGATTGAAAGCGATGGAAAAACTATACACTGATTATAAGTTAGAATAGTATTCTTAAGAGAATATGTTTTGTTTTAAATATTTTGATTAACAATACAGAAAATAAAGAAACTCCTTGAATATTGTGCAATATTCCATCGTCAGTTTTTCATGTTTCACAAATGAATATGATTTGCCTCACGAAACATAGGGTGAATTCAGGTAGATTGGGACACTTTTTCACAAAAATTTCCCAGTCAACCTGAATTTACCCTATATATTTCTGTCTATTTTAAGTAACGTTACTGCATAACACTTACAATCAGATCTCTATTGTAATCTTTTGCAAGGAGCTGTCATTTTTTATAAAATTTTTTACACATTTGCATTAAGCCAACAAAAGGATCTTGCCTGATCAAGATTGTTTTATACGGTGTATGACAGTAACATTGGTGTCAATTGCATTGGATTGCATTGGAAGAAAAATATAACGGTATTCTTCCCCTTCCCCAGTACATTCAAATAAACTATGGTGAGAACCCAGAGAACTACAGCGAGTCACTGAAGAGACTGGAGCAACTTAGACAGGTGGGTTAGATCAATGAGATTGTGGGAAATGTAGTTGCACACTTGTATAAAAAAAGGTTGTTGATGAAGATTGCATTGAAATGTATCTTATTCTCAGAGTGTGGTAAACATCCCAAGGGATTTTGAGGGCTGCAGCACTCTTCGAAAGTACTGTGGTCAGCTGCACTTTCTGCAGAGTCGTGTTCCCATGGCAGCTGGTCAGGAGTCTGCAGTGCCCGTGACTTGGTAAAATGTTGCCATTGATGTTTGCTTTGATATAAGACCATACTTGCTACAGTCGATATGCAAGATGTGTGGTAGTCATGTAATTTGAGCTTTCCTGCTTTCTTTCTGCTTGTAGGATTGACATCTTCTCAGGGAGGAATATCACACATGATGATATTAACTATGAGCAGGCTTCTGTCTTGTATAACCTGGGTGAGTTAATTGCAACCAAAGCATCAGCTCACATATGCATTGCTACAGCTGTGTTTTGAATAATAATTAATCAAACAACAAACCCTCTAATGCATTTTTAGGTGCATTGCACTCGCTGCTGGGAGCTGTGGATAACCGCCTGTCTGAAGAGGTGAACATGCACACTTACATATATTTGCAATTAAGAAATGTTAAGAAAAATAAAATGATTCACTGTCACTAACCTTTTTCTCCTTGTTTGTGCATGCATGTATTGGTGTGTTAAGGGGATGAAAGTGTCCTGTACCCATTTCCAGTGTTCTGCCGGGGCTTTTGCTTACCTCAGAGACCACTACAATCACAGCTACAGCTCTGACATGAGTGGCCAGGCACTGTCAGTCAACATCAGCCTTATGCTGGTAAACACAGTCTACCACACAAATGCTACTTTTATTACCTGGGAAAATCCACTTTAATCAGACAACCTCTCCTCTCGTTTTCTGTTTGTCTTTCTTTCTGAAGGCACAGGCTCAAGAGTGTCTCTTGGAGAAAACTCTACTAGACAACAGAAAGAGTCATTTAATAGCAAAGATTTGTGCCCAGGTTTGAAGTTCTACGCATGTGTGCTTATCTATCAAGATGACAGCAGGCTTTTGATTTACAGAGCACTTTCCACTTCAACACTAATGTCTGATTGCAGGTGTGTGACTATTATAAGGATTGTCTGAGGGTGTTGGATAATTCGGATTGTGTGCCAGGAAGGATTCAGAAAGAGTGGAGGAAACTTGTCAGCATGAAAATCAGCTACTTCAGGGCCATCACACACGTGAGACCATCACACCACACTCAAATTCTGTTGTCATTTACTCATTCTTAAGTTGTTCCAAACCTGTATGAATTTCTTTCTTAAAAGAAATTCATACTTCTTTCTTCTGCTGAACACAAGAGAAGATATTTTGAGGAATATGGGTAACCAAACAGTTGATGGACTTCCATAGACCCATTGACTTCCATAGTATGGAAAAAAATAATAATAATATGGAAGTCACTGGGGTCCCATCAACTGTTTGGTTACCCATATTCTTCAAAATATTTTCTTTTGTGTTCAGCAGAAGAAAGATTTAAGTGAACTATCTAGGGCTGCCTCCTAATAGTCGATTAATCGTTAGTCGACTAGCAGTGGCTTAGTCGACCAAAATCGTATTAGTCTGTTAGTCACAGAGAAGACAGATCGTTAACAGCGGATCCTTGTGGTGATTACAGTATGTCAGGCAGGAAATCTAAACTTTCGCCTATAATCCGTTGACCTCAAATATGACTTGTCATTTAAAACATGTAATTAGTAGCAACTTTACATGGCTTCTCACCTTTAACATTAACCTAGATAAATGTGCGCTATTATTAGGAGCATATCCAAGTGTTTGTGCGCAGTGTGGAAGCTAAAGTATTAAAGGAAAATAATGTAATTTATTACTCGCCCTCATGCCGTTCCACACCGTAAGACCTTCGTTCATCTTCGGAACACAAATTAAGATATTTTTGTTGAAATCCAATGGCTCAGTGAGGCCTGCATAGCCAGCAATGACACTTCCTCTCTCAAGATCCATAAATGTACTAAAAACATATTTAAATCAGTTCATGTGAGTACAGTGGTTCAACATTAATATTATAAAGCGACGAGAATATATTTTGTGCGCCAAAAAAACTAAATAACGACTTGTATAGCGATGGCCGATTTCAAAACACGATTTCACTGAGCCATCGGATTTCAACAAAAATATCTTAATTTGCATTCCGAAGATGAACGAAGGTATTATGGTTGTGGAACGGCATGAGGGTGAGTAATTAATGACATTATTTTCATTTTTGGGTGAACTAACCCTTTTAACCCTTTTCACAGACTTGTTGGTTATTTTCATAAACCATGCCTCATTTCATTTTTATTAGTTACACATGGGAAAGCAGTCAGAGGAACAGCAGAAACATGGAGAAGCAGTAAGTGTGTGCATTCGTTTTTAGTTATGCATACTTTTTGACTTGACATTTGGAATTGAATGTGCTATTATTTTATTATTATATATTATTAGTAATTTTTATTAGTATATTAATAGTAATATTTTTATTTATGTTTTGCTGGCTGATATTTGGTGTTTTTGTGAAGTAAAAACATTACTTGATGTACCTGAGTATCACTGCACAATATGGTCATAATATCCTCTGATGACAGTTTGAGATCGCCTGCTGTTTCTCCACAGGTCGCATACTTTCAGTTCTCCCTCGACAAACTTAATGAGGCAATTAAGCAGAGCAAGGTAAAGATTCTTATACACCCACACACAACCCACCTGTTCATTACGCACATTTACATGTGTACTCATTGACCTTTTCAGGGTCAACCAGAACACGTACAGGAAGCTTTGAAATTCACGATGGATGTGATTGGTGGAAAGTAAGATCTTAAATCTATTATTATTATAATACCCAAATCACGTCTGAGTCTTAGAAGTTTTCAGTGCATGTTTAATTTCTCCAAAAGGGTTTTTAAAATATTTTATTAATGTAATTTTCTCCTACTGTCTCTTTCAGATATAACTCGGCTAAGAAAGACAATGACTTCATTTACCATGAGTCTGTGCCCGGTCTGGACACATTGGTGGCAGTAAAAGGTATACAAACAGCTCTCATATGTCTTTTAAAATGATCATAAAGAATTTAGAAATCATTATTTAGTTCACATTTGTCTCCTTTGGTACTCTGGCATCTGCTACACAGGTGCATCTTTGGTGAAACCCCTACCTGTGAACCTAACTGATCAAAGTGTCACTGGTCCTGACCTCTTCTCTAAACTTGTTCCCATGGCAACTCATGAGGCCTCATCCCTTTACAGGTCAGCTGGTACATTGGTAACATGCTTCACTGATGTTACTTTAAATGTTTAAAAGTGTATGTAGAAAGTTTCTGTTTTTAACCATTGTCTCTTCTTTTCTCTCTCTTAGTGAGGAGAAGGCAAAGTTACTTAGGGACGTAGTGGCTAAAATAGAGGACAAAAACCAAATCCTTGAGTAAGTTACTCATAAGAACAAATATTGACCTAAAAAAAGAATATTCTGTCATAATTTACTCACCCTTAAAGAACGTCATCCAGGTTTCCAGCAACGATGAGCAAATAATGACAGAATTTCCATTTTTGGGGAAACTAACCCTTTAAAAGCGAATCTCTGTGTCTTTTACAGTAGCTGATATTTTTTTCCTCTTTTCTCGATTTATGCAGAAAATTTATGGAGTCTCTAAGCAGTGACTCAGTGTATAAAATTGACATGTTTAAGTCTCTGCCTGACTCTCTATTGGAAAAATGCGCATTTCTCAGTGTACGACCAGACACTGTCAAGAACCTCGTCCAGGCCATGCAAGGTGAGATATAGACACACAAAAACTTAAAATGATGACGAAAATGTGAAAGTTGTGATAATTGAATGTGCAGTCTGCCATTCTATTAAATGTTTCATTTAAACAGTAAAACAAAGATTCTATAATCTGTAAAATGTGTCTGTGATATTTATGAATAAGTACCAATACTGTTATCATTTAATGCATAATTTACTATCATTTGTTATTATTGTTTGTGTTTATTTTGATGGATTTGATGACATCCAATCGTGTGTGTGTGTGTGTGTGTGTGTGTGTCTTGCAGCACTATCTAATGTTTACACTGATGTGGGTTCATCTCTGGACGAGATCCGTAGTGCCCTTGAGGAAGATGAGGCTGGAGAGAAGAGTTTAATGGAGGTTGTGGGGCAGAAGGAATTGGCGGCCAGATCTGCAGTCTTGCAGGAGATTCAGAAAGAGCTGAAGAAATACGAAGCTGCTCATCAGGCAGCCAGCAACACCAACACCGAGCTCCACAGAGCCATGAACCAGCACATACCAAACCTACGCCTATTACAGGGATCTGTTGAGGAACTCCGAAAGAGCCTGCCCCAGCCACAACTCAATCAAGGTAAAAGTGTTTTTTACAGATGTACATGTACATTGAAAGACATAGAAGTTATCTGTGTTCATTCATTATCTCTAAAAATTTAATTCTCTCTTTTCTTCTAAGATGAAACATCATCCTTGCAAAAAATGAAGACTCTTCTTGGCAAAGTTGATGAAATGCGAAAGCAGAGGATCTCATTGGAGAGTCAGCTCCGTGACCTAATTCATAAAGATGACATCACGGGAGTCCTGGTAACCACAGATCGTGCTGAGATCAAGGTTAATGACCAACTGAAACTGTACTGCCTTTTATTTATTGCTATGTGCTGCTCTGTTGGCGGTTCATATTGAACAAATGACCAGTCAAAAATGTTAAATTCTCCATCCCTCTTTCCCTCTATCCTCTCTTTCAGACGTTGTTTGCAGAGCAGTTGAAGAAATATGATCAGCTGAAGGGATATATAGAACAGAACTTGACTGCTCAGGATAACATCCTGAAAGCCCTGACAGAAGCAAATGTGCAGTACGCCCCTGTTCGCAAGACTCTCATGCTCACAGAGCAACAGTATGTTTTTGTCTGTGTATTTTCATTTTATATTTTAAGTGTTAGTATCTGTTTTAGAGACTGTAAGTGTAATCCTCTTATTTTGTCCTGAAGATGGAACGACACTGTGCAATCCCTGATTGCCTCATTTGAGGCATATGAGGACTTGATAAAGAAGGCTGAGGAAGGCAGAGACTTCTATCAGGATCTGGACAAGAAGACCACTGGCCTGTTAGACAAAACAAAGTCCTGTTGCCAAACCAGAGAGGAGGAGCGAGTTGCCTTGCTGGAAAAGTAAGTTGTCTCAAGTAGTAGGGTATGATTTTGTGGGTAGGTTTTTTTATTTCTGTACACTGTTTAAAGACACAGTCACCTGGAGGTATAGGATCAAGTACCTTGATTTACGGTAGACAAGATTCAGATTTCAGTAAATTTTTACATTGTGGGTTGCCTATGTTTGCATTGAATCTGCAACCTACTTATCAGTGTGAATTATGAACTAGTAGACTACCATCACTTACATACATACCTTTAGTATTAAGTGGTGGTAGTCTACTAGTTCATACTAATTACTTTTCAAATGGCTGTTTTTAAACAATGTATCTCATTCCATGCTTGTCTGACATGCTACTTTCTGCAGGGAGATTGGAAAAGTGCCGCCTCTTAGACCTGCTGCCCGAAAGCCTGTGGTTGGCCAGAACGTTGTTGGTTCTAGAACCGGCCCCTCCAGTCTTGAATCTGTAGGTCCTTATATTGCCTCTTTTGAAGATCTCCCACAAGAACTACGAAGCCTCCCTCCAAATCTGAATTTGCCCAGAGGTCCAGTACTTCCCAATCCTGTTCCTCATGGTGGAAGCCCATTTCCCCCAACTCGGTTTCCAAACCCCCAATTTCCAACTATAGATCCAAAGCAACAGTTCTCTCACAATCTCCCACAAAATCAGGCCCCTTATGGCCAGCCCTTTGCACCCATGCAAATCCCTGGGATGCCACCACAGCAGTTCCAGGTAAGATCATCCGGAGGCATCACACATGTCCATCATCAGGTTAATCAATCGAACACCCCACAGGTGCCTTCTCAGGGGTACAATCCAGCTCTCTGGCAGCAAGCTCATGGTGGGCCCATTGCCGTTACAGGGGGTTATTCTGTGCCTCCACATATGGGACAAATTCCCCAAAATTCCACACAGTGCCAAAGCTTTACCACCCAGCCTAGACAAAGCATCCCCTCAACCACACCAAGAAGTGCATTTCCTGGCCAAATCCTTCCCCCTTTCCCACCTGGACAGGTCCAAGCTCCTATGCCAGGCCAAACACAGCAACAGCCTGGCCTCCCCTCAGGTTACCGACCCGCATTAGGTCCTCAAATCCAACCCCAGCATGGTCTACCTAGCCAACTGTCCCATCCTCAGGGAGCCCTCATTCAAGGACAAGCTCAAACTCAGCCTCAGTGCAGTCTTTCCAATCAGTTCCATCCTGGACAACTTCCACAAAACAGGCCTCAACCTTATATGGGGTATGCACCCCAACAAGTACGTCCAGGCTCTCAAATCTTTCCACAGGCACCCTTGAGCCAAAACTCCCAAATTCCTTTTGGTGCTCGTCCACATAGTCAGCCCCAAATGCCACCAGGAGCTGTACCACCACAAAGTAATATGTACTCATTTGCACCAACACACATGGGCCAACAACCTATGGGACAGCAGACAATTCCACCCCAATTCAACACCATCTTTAATGGCCCAGGGGGGCAACCCATGTACACTCCTGGTCAAAGCCAAATACTTGGCCCTCAAAATGTGTCTCACCAGACATCAGGACAAGCAGTGATGGACAATCCAGTTCCACCATCACTTGCCAGCACCCTCATTCCTACACCATCACCAGTTCAGGTTTCATCCCAGAACCAGATCTCCACTCCATCCTCTTCCACATCAAGTGCTGCTCCAACTGACGAGGTGGGGTCCAACTCCACTACAGTTCTGGATTTTCTTCAGAACAAGGTGGATAATATCAGCATTAAGTCCTAAACTGGTTGTGGAGTAGATAAAAGCCTAACTCAATTATCACAGTAGGCTCTTGCTGTGTCCCACACCAACAACTTTGCAAAAGCTGTCAGTGGTAGTTGGGATACCACACAGAGCACAATCAAAAATGATGGGGGTGTCAACAGGGGGTGCAGAATTTTTTTTTTTTTTTTTGTCATTTGGATTCTTTGTAGTCACAACACAAGATCTAATGTCTGAACACACTAACACTTGCCTTTTCTACATGTACAGTACTAACACAGAATTGCACTGTACTCTCTGAATCAGTAATTACAAATTATAACTTACCACTTGTACTACAAGCAAATAGAAAACTGCTTTTGCACTGTAAATCTATGCAATTCTCTAATATTGTGTCAAGTATCAAATATTCTTTTTATTTCTATTCCTAAATAGCACTTTAGTCTGCACTCTTAGAATGATGACAGCGATGATGAGGAAGAGGTGATTGTGGGTGTTTCTATTTCTGTTTCAATGTATCTTCCATTGTTTCAGAAACATTTTAATACCAAAACTCTAGTTCATACATATAATTTTGTGATAAATTGTAAACACTGCTTTCTTTTAGCTCTGTATTAGACCATAACAAAATTTTAATTTTATAAATAGGGAAAAGCTTTTTGACTGACTTACACCACTGGTTTAGGTGGAGATGATGTTCTGTTTGAAATTCAATATTAAACTGGCTTACTTAAAAATGTGTTTATATGTACCTTTATAGAAAATTAGCAGTTCTACATACTTGTGCAGTTGTTCTCTTAATCGTAGACCACTTCAAACTTGGTCAAACTGTATGGGGAGCATCTGTGAACAATCTTCAGGTCCTTTACCATTTCAGTGGCATCCAAGCCAATGTTGTTTTAGGGTCCTTATTGGTGAAAGGTACCTTTCACTAGTCTGAAGTTGTCTTCCCACCCAACACACCCCACCCCACTTTACTTACTAAGACCATTCTTAGACGTTTTGCAGTATGCATTCCTAATAACAGAGTATACAAAATAAAACCTACAGATTATGGTGTATAATACAATAAACATACTGTTATGTGCTAATGCACTATTGTTAAAGGGTATTTTTGAACACACCACTGCCCTAATATGGCCATATGATGGCACTGTCTGGTTGTGTTCTGGTGATTTAGGATTGTCTGTAATGAGCTTGTTGGTTCCCTCTCTCTTTATGGGTTACTGGAGCTGCCTAGATTAAATCAATATGCTTCATTTGCTTCAGGCACAAAGAACCACAGAATTACTGAACGCACATCCTGCAGTAAATGTCTGTAAATAATAAAACTGGGATGTTCATATTGAGTCAGGTCTTTAAACTATTCAAGTCTATAAACATTTAAAAAATATAACATTTTTAAACTGTACTCATAAATGGGTCAGAGAAAGGCCTGGGATATAAGGTCACGTGGTTCACTTTTTGCTTAATGGGTAGTGTCTGAAATCTAGTATTGAACAGTGTTGATGTATCTCATTAAAAATGGCAAATACAAGACAGGCAGTGTTTGTAGCTAGTCAGAAATGTTTTTGTCTTGCGAGTTCAAGAGCCCTGTACTCTTCTAAGACACCCAGTCCTTTATTTCAGCAGTCTGTTCACGCCGTCCCTTGCTTTTGACTTGCTTTGATGGAGTGAGCGTTGGGAGAGCAACTGACCCAGTTTTTTCTTTATAAGATGGTTTTGGCTTGAGCAGAATAGCACATTTGGCATTGAAGTGTTTTTTAGAGGACATGGTATTAGTTTAGATTATCAGCATACATCAGTCAGTCGTCTCATATAGATTGCATGTGGAAGATACATTTTGATACATAGAGTAGTTTTTTAACATCAAGATTTTAGGGTGTTATAATCGGTCCACATTTTTATTATTATTTTAAATCCGTTTTGCAGTTAAATAGTACTGCCGTGTGACAAATGTGACACCATATTCAAATTCGAATTTTTGCTAAATACTGTAGAAAATATAAACCTCAATTTGCATTTTTTCTACCATTTCCACAAATGATTATCACATTTTTGTCCAAGGAACAACGTCAAATCTAAACAATTCTAAAATTCTTTATTCTCAGTGAAAGTATTAATCTAACATTAAAAACACAAAAAGCACCTTGTTAATAATAATAGTTATCAGTTTGTTTGTATACCCTGAATGTTTACAGGTTCCATCATTTCTGTCAATGCATGTGTGTGAATATGACAAACATACAACATGGCACCATAACACATCTGAAATCCACATTTGTGACTGTAATACCAATACAATTTTTCAACTTCTTTTTTTCCCTTTATATTCCTGTTGCACAACACTGCTACTTTGTCTTGCCATTTATGATCTATTAACCTTCATTGTGCTGCTGTGCTGTTTTGTTTCAAATACGAGTCAAGGTCAATGCTATTAAATTGTGTCCGAATTCTTGTTCATCCAAAACCCTCGCTTGTTAACAATCAATGTCTCATAATTTGTAACGGTCAAGTCGCATATGTGAAGTGTAATTTGTCATTTCTTTTGTTCAAGTTGTTGTACAGCAGACAGTGTTGAAGGCTTCCACTTGTATTAAGGTGTGTAGGCCGTGCTCAGGTAAGGGCTGGATGACCCGGAGAGCACTCCTGGTAAGGAACGTGTGCTAATAGGGCTGTAGCTGGGTTCGGAGCTGCGTCTGGAGCAGAGCTGGGACAGAGGCCTCCCCTGTACGGATTTGCCAGGAGGCCGGCGCAACACGGGGGACTTTTTAGGGGATTTAGGGTGCTTGTAGAGGAAGACGTTGTAGTGAAGCGGGGGGCTTGTCTCGGGGAGCATTTTCGCCTCTTTGGGGAGAAGCAACTCTAAGTCGATGGTCACACCACCCTGGAAACATACACACGCAATCGCACAAAGTACACACAAGCATAACACAAACATAGGAATCAAAAAGCACATACATTTGCACACAAATAGACAGAAACACATGGTAATACAAAAACAAAAAGCAAGAAAGTATAAAGAATTTAACAAAAATCACAAATTGTTGACAATGACTCCCTCATGAGCTGCTAAAATTAAAGTTAGAGTAAAAATAGGAAACTTCAGTTGTTTTAAGAACATTAGTATAAGTTGAGTAATTTCAGTGTTGACACCAAACTACTGTATATGAGGTGGGCCTAACTCAAGAGCAAGTAATCAGCTTGCAGGAATTGATCTCAGATTATCAAGCATATGCAAGTTGAAGTAAACAAAGGATTGTACTTCACTTGTACTTTGTATTAAGTTGGTTAATCTTTTCAAGACTATTGTAATACCTTATTTTGTGGCTCATTCCCAACTTTCAAATTTACTAGACTGACCGCCTACTTGTTTCTGTCTATTCTGCTCATAACTGCTATGCAAACATCTGGCATTAGTCACCAAATGAATTCAAATGTCTTAACTGTTTAATCAGTATTTCAGTTCTTCAACAGATTAGATTCAAGAGCTCAGTTTCTGCTCTTTGGATAAATTATCAGGGGAAGGAAGTTTTCAAATGTTTGTCAAATTTACATAACAGATGGGAAACTTTGGTGTTAGCTTAAAGTGCCACTATTATGTTTTTTCAAACATTACCTTTCATGCACTGTTTGTGAATGTAAAGGTCTGCAAAGTTTTAAAGGTCGAAGAGCATGACAAATAAAGTCATTGTCTCCGAAAAGAAGGAATCGATTCTGAACTGCAGAAATGTGTCGTAAGGAATTCCAGCCTCACTTCCGTATGTACGTAGGTTTGTAACAAATTTGCATAATGCCAGCCTATGGTCTTTATTGGCTGCCAGCAAACAACGTCTACTTTGACCCGCCCTCAAACACTTTAGTTGGTTAGTGTTGTCGACGTGTAGAGAAGACACCGTTTCTTGAGCTGTGAAAGAAGATTCTCTTTGTAGACACTTCTGAAGGATTAGTATGTAAGAGACAGTGGTTAAAATTCATTTTTTACAGTGATACCACAGCAGTATAACTCCAACCTTTTGTTGTGTTCCTGTCATTTTATTGACAACTGCTTCTCAGATCTCTGCGGGGTCAAAGGAGGATTTGCAAAACGCTAATCCATTAATGATGGGGCAGTACCCATTTTATTTGGGCAAACTAGTTCCTGCAAATCACAACCTATAAGTATGATTAACTATTGATGTATATAGACTACTTTCTACCAAGTGTTCAAAATTCATAGTTTTGTTTTATAGGGAGTACACCCATTGCACAGCTGTAGGCTAACTCGCGTTACTGTCGTAAAATAGTTCTGCTAATCAGCTGGGCCCATTATTACCTAAAATGATGTTGATTAATGCAGATTGTCTGCCATTCTTACTACCTGGAATAATGATAACTGACTGATGTAACATTACAGTTTGTAAACCAAAATCCCATCTTTCACATGTAAGCGGCAGAACAATCACAACAGACTGGACCATCTGACCAGTCGAAGCAGACTCTCAGAAATGAGGGGTTTGGACTGGAGAGACAATCTTTGAACTGTTTCAGACTCTTTGATAAATAAGGTGATGTGCAATGTATATTATGAGAAAGTTTTTGACATTGGATGCATGTAAAACTATTTTAGGAGACCTCAAAAACAAAATGAGGAACCTTTAAAATAGCATAATAGGGGCACTTCACATTTTTTTTTTTTTTGCATTAGAATGTATGGACAGAATTCTTATAATTTGTGATGTGTAATTTGTAAAGTATCTATCTATAAACACACCCAGAATATATATACACATGTATACTGTGTGAAAGAAGTGTCTTATGCTCGCCAAGGCTGTGTTTATTATTATTATTTATGATATCAAAAAAATACATCAGCAATATAAGACTACAATTTAAAACAACTTTTTTTTTTTTTAATATATATTTTAAAATGTAATTTATAATGTAATGTAATGTAATTTATTGATGGCAAAGCTAAAAAAAATTTTTAATCAGCCATTACTCCAGTCTTCAGTATCAGACAAGCCTTCAAAAATCATTATTATTAATGTCTATGTTACAAACAGTTGTGCTGCTTAATATTTCTGTGGAAACATTGGCATTTTTTTCCCCCAGGATTCTTTGAATAGAAAGTTCAAACAACCAGCATTTATTTGAAATAGTTTTTCATCATTTAAGTCTGTCACTTTTGATCAATTTAACGCATCCTTGCTGAATAAAAGTAATAATTTAATTTAATTAATTTAAAAAATAAAATCTTACAGACTCCACATTTTAGAATACTGAATATTTATTTTGTAAAATTTAAATATAAAATTAATTTAGGAAAAAATATATAATATATGTCACTGTTCATAAGCAGTTTTATTTTTTATTTACATTTTTAAATATTTATAATGTGTGGACATGTAGCCATTTTGCTCATTGCCTTTGCAAACTCGCAACTAAATTAGACAGATTGGAAATTATTCATGTTGTCCAAATTATACAAACCCAATATGCGAAGTCAGCCTATAGTCTTACAATAGAGCATCATTATGAGGGTGAAATGTCCAGTATGGTTAGCAATACCTAAGGAATGCTATAGCCATGCACAGGAGCCAAGCAAAAGAGTGAGGAGCAGCAGTGAAAGTGAAAAAGGAGTCAAAATGGGAGCAGTGGAATTCAGGAATACACTGGCACTCAATTGTACTGGTAAAACGTTTTATTCCAAACAAACTTACTTTGTTTATTCTCATTTGTTTTATGTCCACAAAAAAAAAAAACTTTTTTTTTTTTTTTTTACAAAAACCATTTTCAATACATGAAAATTAGAAATCAATTAGTTTCAAGACACAATGAGCTTTAAAACTGTATCATACTGCATATCAATATCAATCCAAGCAGTATTTGTAAATATATATTCAGACATACGCACTGAATAAGTCAACAAACATCTACAAATCTCTTTTTTTTTTTTTTTCAACACTGTCTAAATAGCTATGTTATTTCCCACAGACGTTTTCTTTTGCACGAAAGAACACCAATGCATGCTGACTTGAATAAGGCAGGACAGACAGGAGTTCATAAGGTGAAGGTGTCACAGCGATGTGGACTGAAGGTCAAAGGTTGTAAACCTGGCGGCTAAACCTTTGCGTTGTGGGGTGAAGTGTTTCATAGTGTAGCGTGACTTAGCGGGACATAGCATAACAAAGCCTGACATAACATGATGCAGCTTGTGATCAATCAGCAGTGACAGCAAGCAAGGACAAGGTGAATGTGGCAACGCCAATGTGCAGGTAGGGTACTCTGGCAATAAGAACTCCACCGTGTGATGAGAGCGCACAAACATAAGTTAGCATGCTAGTTCAGTGCTTCTAGTTCAGCTTGTGTTCTGAAGCTCACATTGAGCCATCTTGAGGTGACTGCAAGGAAGAGTGCCATGTCAATGTTTAGTCCACTAATTAGGGAATCTTACTAATTTCAAGAGGTTGAATGGTGTCAAATGTGTGTCTCATTACAGTCACAGCGCCAGCCTGTGGTAATAGGATGTTACTACACGATGTTCATGTTGTTCTGCAGTGAGTTTACCTCCTCTGCATTGTCTTCTGTGGCGGCCTTGTCGTTTTCGAGTTTTGGCATGTGTGAGTTCTGGTTGTTCAAAGGCTCGTCCTCTTTAGGGGGACATTTGCATGGCTCTTCTTTGCAAGCGTCATCCTATGGAGGAACATGCGCGCACACACACACACACACACACACACACACACACACACACACACACACCCACACGATTACTACGAGAAAAAGAAAGTAAACAATGCTACCCTTTTACACCTAGCATTAACATCTCAAACGGTTTTCCAGTGACCTCCTTCAATGCAATGACACACAAACCTATCAATGCATAAGTCATATAGACTTATTTTTACGATACTTTGTGGTGCTTTTTGGAGCTTGACAGCCCCTAATGACTTTTTCAGTGTATGGTGAGGAAAAAAAACCTATGTGAAAACAAAATGAGATTTGGAATGGCATGAAGCAAAGTAAATTATATGTTTATTCTCCTTGGCTTATCTCTTGTATATTGTTGATTGTCTATTGCTTGTTTATTTTGATTATTTCTCCAACTTATTTCTCCAAGTTCTCTTTTAATTCATTGTGATTTTTATTCATTGTACAGCACTTTGGTCAACCCCAGTTCATGTACACATTGACTGATTGAAAATTGGGTATATTTTGGGGAACAATCCTTTAGAACTAGGGGTTTAAACCTGCAAGGAAGGAATTTTTAGTGCAGTTATGTGTTCTGCAAGTCTGTGATTCCATCCAAAAATGTCCCTACTATATCGTACGTGAAAAACAGTATGTGACGAGTAGTACGTCGAATTCAGTGCTCATAAAAGAGTAGGCAAAAAGTGAAGCTGAACCTTTTCTTCATAAATGCAATAAATATTTATTTTGATTTATAGATTTGAAACTATGATAAAATGGCAAAAATAATCTTTATTCAATCATTTGTAAGTGTGGACTCATTTATCAGAGTAAAAAAAATATAATAAGCGTATTTGGAGTGCTGTCCAAGGGGATCGAGGGCTCGGAGCTTGGAATTAAACCCAAAGTTCTCCCAAACTTTGTTTATAAAACAATTTGTCGCTTGAATTCTGCTGCAGACATGTCAAAAGTGGATAAAAGAGACCAAAAATTGACCAAAAAGCATCTTAATAACAGGTGTAAAAAAGGCCTTAGTATCTCAATTTCATCTGTCATAATAAATTTGACGTCAATTATGAGATTAAAAGCCTATGATTATGAACTTCTCTTTTTATGACTTTGTATCAATTATGATTCACAAAAGCATGCATTTTTTCTCTTATGTGGCAGAAAGGTGCTTCCATATGTCTGGGATGCCACACATTTAAAGATGTGCATCTTTGGAATTAATTGAGGTTTGATCACTCCAACGGGCTTGTCGGATCACCGGATGTTAATACTAGCTGTAAACAAGGCCCTGGAGAACTATGACATAAACAAAACTGTCTGGAGTTCATGAGTGAGTGCATGGATCTGAATTCAGTTTTTACTACACAGCTTGGAGGAGGAAATGCTAAACTTTAGAGCATAAACTAATCTATGACCAGGAATTTCAAAGGATATCTACAGTTTTTACCATTTACCAAGAGACATTATTAACACACTATAAGCATAGTGGTTACATTAACTGGATAATATGCCAGGAACAGTAAACCTTGCTTATTCATAAGGCATTGTTAAGCAATATTTGTTAAAATGGTGTTTTCAAAGCAATGTTTACTGCTGGTAGTGTGAGCCTATCTGATTTACTAATGCTAGGCATTAAAACAAGTCGATTAAAAGCAAAGTTTTTTTTTTAAACATGTTTTGTAACTTGCTACCTGTGATATCCCTTATGAAACCACAAAGGAAACAAAAGAAGACTTTATTCATGCTGCTGTCTGCAAATACTCATTCTCAAGAGAGAGAAGATGAAAAATGTCAAACAAATTCTCCCAGGAGGTGGAAAGACAAGTAAACAACACATAAGTAAATAAAGTCACCTAGGAATATTTTCATGGCTCTTTCATCTACAGTCTGTCATCAGTCATCCCTCATTTCTTGTCTCCTCTCAGTTTTGCACTATTTCTCCTCCCTGTTGCACAGTGGAGCTGTTATACTCTCTTTTAATCATAAAAGAGTATCTTCTACTATGAAATCACTGGGGGACTGGGCCGACAGAAGGTGAATGAGGTTAAAAAAAATAAAATAAAAAAAAAAGATCGATCAGAGACTAGACTAGGTTTTATTTTCAAATCAGAACAAATAAATGACCTAAATCAAAGTACTAGAGAACAGGGTCTGACAAGTTCAAGGTTTACCAGGTACTGCAGGGCAATAGGTCTCTGAATGGGCTAATATAGAAGAGAGACCACTTTTTGGTCCTCCTTTAAAGATCAAATGTTACACGCGAGTCTGTGGAACATTTATTCATGACATTTTTCCTGCATTGCGGTGCCAAACATGTACAGTGTGAAACAATGCAGTGTTAGAATGTTACAGCTACAGTAGATGCCTAGGAACAGACACCCAATTGTCTTCCTCATATTCATGTGACTTTGGACAGTCACAGAAACAGCGTGTTGTATGAAAAGTACAATAGTGGCAGCTATTGATGATGAAAATATCAAATGGTGGAAGAAAAGGTGTAAATTGGAGTTGAGAAGAGTTTTAGTCTTATGTTTATAGTCTGAAAAGTCCATTCAGGAAGAACTTAATGGTACAGTCAGCAATATATAATATGAATATGTAAACAGGTTGTGTACTGCGTTCATTCAATGGCACTGACACCGCAAATATGCAAATATATGCAGTGGTGTAAAGTATTTGAGTAAATGTAATTAGTTACTGTACTTAAGTATCTTTTTGGGTACTTTGTAGTTGTACTGAAAGTATGTAATGAAAGATATTAGCAACTTCTACTTTCTACTTGACTACATTTTTGAACAAATGTACTTTTTACCCCAATACATTTGTGATGAGTAATGCAATTACACATGGTACATTTTGCATGGCACCTAACTTTTTCTGCAGCAGTTTGTTTCTGCTATAAAGAAGCAATATCGCCATCTACAGGGCATTGAAGGTATTATATCTTGTGCATTTTGCTTTTACTCACCCAAACTTGTCAACAAGGCTACTTTACATGAATGTGAGTGCATTAGCAGGACGTTGCTAAATCGCTTTATTCATGTCATGACTGCAGCCGGTGATGAGGCCGAAACCAGCACATCCAGTGCAAGTAGACTTTGACTATTTAATTTTATTTAACATTATTTTATTTATCTGCTATATTGATTTTTTTTTATTTATTTTTTTTTAAGGATATTGGTTTACTTACAGCCTTTTTGTGCACTTGAGCTTCACTGAGACTTGAGAGTTTGTAGACGTTTAAGAGGCTGTTGTGTCGACCTTGATTTATTGCAATTGAGGTTTTCAGTTTTATTTTGATTTTAGAAATTAAACATTTCTAAATTTGTAAGATTTCGCATCTTACAAATCAATTGTTTCTTAATTTCACTAGCATGTCTGTTATGTGTTGAGGACTAGTGATTCTTTGAGCCTACATTCAGCACGAGTAAAATATTTGCGTACTGTTAAAAATCAGATACTCTAAGACTTTTACTCAAGCCGTATTAGAATTAGTTACTTGTAACGGAGTTAATTTTCACTGTAGGGTATCTGTACTTTTACTCAATTATGGTTTTCAGGTACTCTTTACACCTCTGCAAATAAGAATGTTAACCCAGGGTTTAGAGATGTACAGTGTGAAAAGTATGAATACCCAGGATTAATTGTAATTGAGAGTTGTATGAAAATGTGAAGATAACCCAGGATTCTGTTACCTGGGGTTTAGAATGACGCAGGGTTAACAATTAACATTTTTAAGTGTGAAAAGCCCGAATGTTTATTGCTTTTTTGTTATCTGTCTGTTCATATACTGTCAATGTCATGATATCAAAAGGCAGTTATTTTTGTAAATTACTATTGAGATTAATTAGGATTAATTACACCGATTTTAAAATGACAGTTTTTGATAATAAAAAAAAAAAAAAAAAAAAAACCTAAATATTTTCAGGTTTTAATTTAAACTATTTTACTACTTTCTCTAAACAGAAATTAAAATGCCACACTACAAATTGAAATCAATTTGAATTAAAAAGAACAGGTGAATTTAGGCATCACTTTTGATCTTATTTTGACTCTGATAAATTACTTAGTATTCCATAATTTTAATGTTTGTTTTTTTTTATCCCACAATTATGACTTTGTCTTTTTTCTTATGTGGTAGAAATGGGCTTCCATATGCCTGGGATGCTACAAATGTGAAGATACACAACATTATAATGGACAGTATTAAATGATTTTCATTTAGATTTTCTAAAGATCACAGGGTTCCTACATATTTTCTATTTCAAAAGACTCAAATTTCCAAACCTCTCAGTAGATTTTTCAGACCATATTTAACATATATGGTTCATACAGCATTATATATAGCATTGTATTTGGTATACAGTACAGTAATCTGTAAATGTTTTCATTTTCGCTTTTTTTTTTCTCAATGGTTCTCTCAAAGTGATAAACATGCACTTCTATAATGAGAAGAAACCTAAAATGCTTTATAACCTGCATATATTCACATCTGACACATCAGTTTGATACTGTAAATGTGGTTTGATTTTGTATGATCACCAAACAGCAAAGTACAGTCTGATTTACAGTCTGCTTTTTTATCTGTTGCTGGTTTTAGTGGCATTTAAAAAACAGTTGTTTAGTAAAGTTCAAAAGAGACTCGCTTATTATAAAGAAATAGTTTAGCATAATGAAAATGTAAACCTGGAATTCATTCAATCATGTTTGACAAATTTATTTTTAGAAATTTATCATTTTAACTGAATAGGGGCAATTGTCTGTAGTAAACTGTTTAGGAACCCTGAGTTCAAGTTTATTAAATTAACTGTGTTTTTAAAAGATAACCTTTAAGATTAACAGGGCATTACATTACAACAAAGGTAATCTACATGCAAAATGAGCATGCACAATTAAATATTCAATATTTAATTAAATATTTCAGATGGTACCAAAAAAAAAAAAAAAAAAATGTGTATGGTATAGACATTGCATGGTTTGTGCACCCAGAAGTACGAGTAGGGTGGTCAAAACAAATTTTAACAAGGTCACTGTGTTGTTAGTGCTTTGGATGATGCGAGAAGTTAAACAGCTGACAGTGACACTATGCTGGCTAACAAGATGACATTAAGCTATAGTAATCAAGTTCTCACACTAAAAAGTCACAATAGAAACTACGGGGAGGATGTGTCTCTATTTTTATCCACTAAAGCTACTATTGCTTTTCTATATCATTTCTCAGGAAGAGAAAAAAAAGTGTTTTAACTATGTTAGCTATGTTGCAATAACATTAACATGTCTGCAACTGTGTTAATAATGAAGCGACAGGATTAAAGAGCTTTATTTGAATCAGCAGGGCTTCAAAGCACAAGGGGAGGAGGTCAGTTCGAGTCATCTTACCTCACTGCAGGGATCCTCATTGGGTTTATATTCCCACGTGTATCTGCTCATGGTTTTCTAAGGAGTGGGGTGGCGAGAGAGGATTACTCTACTGACACACTTCTAATACTTTGTTATCATGTCCTCTTAATTAAATCGACATCAGCCTCAGCAGATATTCCAATATATTCATTATATCTTGTAAAAAAAAACAGTTAGGACTAAAACTCTAATTTCGGTTTAACCTTTTGACAATCACTGAATTGACTGCCCAACCACACTACACAACCGCTAATATGATCAGTATGTTTGGAAACGCATAAAATAATCCAGTTTCTGCAATGCTTCACACAGCCTGTAGTACTTCACATGGCCTCAGGGGGCATATGCGAATCAATGACAAAGAGATAGGGAGGAAGATGAAGAAAAGAGTGGAAAAGAAAGATCTCCCACAAAAAGAAAAGAGTAAAATAATAAGTATACCACCTAAATCAACAGACAGAGTGAGCATATTCTCATGCAGAGTGGAAAACAGCGGGGAAGACAGGAGAGGAAGTTACCTGACACATAATGTTATCATAGTAAGCCAAAGCACAGGCATGGGGGAGGTTAGTCGGGGTGTCACACAGTTTCCTTACATTTGCTTGAGAGCCCTCTGCAACGGTGGACAGCGAGAAGCTATCGATGTGCTGCTCCGACTTTGGACGGCATTTACTGAAAGATAAAGAGAGAAAACAAGAGATAATAAAATGATTGGATCAATTAAATGAGACCTTAATTTGGGGAGATACTACCATTCGAGATCCAATTAAATGCTTTTGATAAGCATAGACTTTTTCCTGTGTTGATATACACGACTGTCAAAAAGTTTGTGGTTGGTTTTAATTTTTAAGTCTCTTATGCCCACCAAAACATTTATTTGATCAAAAATACAGTAAAAAGTCATGTTGTGAAACATTTTAAATAAATATTTCAATAATGAAAATGTAATTTATTCCTGCTCTCAAGCTATTCTAGGTATATTTCTTGTTTCTGATGAACACAATCGGAGTTATTATAGTTCTTATTATCACTGTTGAAAACGTGCTAAATTTATGCAAACGCTGAATAGGAAGTTCAAAAGAACATCTGAAATAGAAATGTCATAGGTCACTTGTGATCAATGTAATGCATCCTTGATGAAAAAAAAAAAAAAACAGCTCTGACTCAAACTTTTGAACAGTTTGTTTCCTATTGAAACAGGACATTGGGGTAGGGCAAATCAATGGGCTTGTTCTTTTTTAGCTTTTATAAAGTAGACTTTAGTTTGTTGCAGCGGGCAAAACTGCAACAAACTACACTGAACAAAATTATAAATGCAACACTTTTGTTTTTGCCCCCATTTTTCATGAGCTGAACTCAAAGATCTAAGACTTTTTCTATGTACACAAAAAGCCTATTTCTCTCAAATATTGTTCACAAATCTGTCTAAATCTGTGTTAGTGAGCACTTCTCCTTTGCCGAGATAATCCATCCACCTCACAGGTGTGGCATATCAAGATGCTGATTAGACAGCATGATTATTGCACAGGTGTGCCTTAGGCTGGCCACAATAAAAGGCCACTCTATGTGCAGTTTTATCACACAGCACAATGCTACAGATGTCACAAGTTTTGAGGGAGCGTGCAATTGGCATGCTGACTGCAGGAATGTCCACCAGAGCTGTTGCCCGTGAATCGTATGTTCATTTCTCTACCATAAGCGATCTCCAAAGGCGTTTCAGAGAATTTGGCAGTACATCCAACTGGCCTCACAACCGCAGACCATGTGTAACCACACCAGCACAGGATCTCCACATCCAGCATCTTCACCTCCAAGATTTAAACACACAAGATATGTCTTTATGCAGACAATCTATTATTATGTTTACAAGACCCGCACACCGCATTAGAAGAAACCCTGATTTCCAACTAAGCAATAAACCTAAATATTTTCCTTTATGGCAACAAAAAGGAATCACTCATCGCAATCACTTATTTCAAGAAAATAAATTGGTACTATTTAAAATAATAGCCCAGAGATACGGTCTTGGGGGAGAACAGTTCTTTCAGTATCAACAAATTAAATCCATAATTAAATCAATGATCAGTATAACTAATAATCCACTTAATCCCTCTCAGTTAATGGAAGAAATATTAAAAATAACAACATTCAAAAAATTAATATCCAAACTCTATAAACTTATATCAAATAATGATATTATAATTGTAACACCGATGGCAAAATGGGAAAAAGATTTAGATTTCTCCCTCACTACCGATCTCTGGAAAGAAGTCTGTAATAACACATTTTCTATGACTACCAATACAAATCTCCAACTTATACAGTACAAGATTCTTCACAGGACACATATCACTGAAAGAAAACTGTTTTAACATGGGTCCGAGGGACACTGATATTTGCTCACAGTGCACATCGGGAAGCACAGATGACTACTTTCATACCACATGGTCCTGTCAAACTGTTCATTCATTTTGGATATCTGTCACTAAGAAACTCTCTACTATTTTGGGCTGTAGAATCCCTCTATCTTCATCACAAATCGATAACCTCCCAACCAAATATAAAAATACTCTTCTTATTTCTCTAACTATCGCCAAGAAAATAATTCTAATAAATTGGATATCTAAAAATTGTTTACATATTAACCATTGGATCAATACCCTTATAGAATACATCACATTAGAAAAAATTACATCCACCAGTAAAAAACAAAAACTACGCCCTCATTCACCAACATCTGGAACCTATTTTTACAATATTTCAATATATTAGATGCCTGAAACTGGATACACGCACACTCTCCCAACTATATAGTTTTTTTCTTCCTGGCAGAATTATAAAATATTGGAATGAATGGAAAGAAAGAAACGGAAATATGAATCTATATATGTCTATATATATGTGATATATTATGTCTATATATGTATATAATGATATTGTCAATACATTAGTTTATAAATATATGATCATAATATACACTGTTAATTATTTAACCATTATTATTAGCATTATTAGCATTATTACTACATATTGCAATCTATACACATCTTTATACTCTCCTCACTCTTCTATCTAGTTACTTAATTGTTTATTTTGGATTATTTAAAAGACTTATTATTATTATTATTATTACTGTTTTGCTCTTTTCTTTCTTTCTTTATTTAATAAATTACATTTATGTTTTTCTATCTTGTCCATCATTATGTATATATATATATATATATACCGAACTGGGACTTCATGGGGCTCCCTGCGAATGGACAGCCTGGATAAATCCGGCTAAACATATAACATTACATCGAACTCCTTAATAAACTGACTCCCCCCTCAGGGCTTGGGAGAGGTTTTGTAGGAGTTCATTGAGTAGTGCGACGACCACCTGTATGGGGCTCACTGAGAATGGAGAGTGTGGATATATCGGGCTAAATAGATATCATTACATCAAACTCTGTAATAAACTGACTCCCCCCTCAGGGCTTGGGAGAGGTTTTGTAGGAGTACCTTGGCCGAATATGCCCTAGTGATACCTCCTGAACAGTGGACAGATTAATCTGTACCGCCTGAACATCAAATAGCCCCATGTAAACCCCCATTGGGTTTATATCCCTCCCCCCTCCCTACCCCCCCTTCTTCCTCCTTTTTTCTTTTTTTCCCTTTATTATTATTATTTTATTTATCTCATTTTTTTTGTATTATTGTTATTATTATAATAGTTTAATTTTTTATTATTATTTTTTCTTTCCTGCCTATTTCTCTCAATAGAGAGGTATATTATACATACATATACATAACTCATGCACTTGCATATAATTACATGTAAATGGTGTTTTTGTTGTGTACTTATGTTAATCTCCAATTTATCTGTACTGCACCGTTAATGTCTATCTTTTTACGTTATATTTTCATTGTATGTCTCATTGTCTTGATCTAATAAAAAAAATAAAATAAAAAAAAAAACTCCACCTCCAAGATCGTCTGAGATCAGCCACCCGGACAGCTGCTGCAACAAATCGGTTTGCATAACCAAAGAATTTCTGCACAAACTGTCAGAAACCATCTCAGGGAAGCTCATCTGCATGCTCGTCGTCCTCATCGGGGTTTCGACCTGACTGCAGTTTGTCGTCATAACCGACTTGAGTGGGCAAATGCTCACATTCGATGGAGTCTGGCACTTTGGAGAGGTGTTCTCTTCACGGATGAATCCCGGTTTTCACTGTACAGAGCAGATGGCAGACACCGTGTATGGCGTTGTGTGGGTGAGCGGCTTGCTGGTGGATCGAGTGGCCCATGGTGGGGTTATGGTATGGGCAGGCGTATGTTATAGACAACGAACACAGGTGCATTTTATCGATGGCATTTTGAATGCACAGAGATACCGTGACAAGATCCTGAGGCCCATTGTTGTGCCATTCATCCACGACCATCACCTCATGTTGCAGCATAACACAAGGATCCGTACACAATTCCTGGTAGCTTAAAACATCCCAGTTCTTGCATGGCCAGCACACTCACCGGACATGTCACCCATTGAGCATGTTTGGGATGCTCTGGATCGGCGTATACAACAGCGTGTTCCAGTTCCTGCCAATATCCAGCAACTTCGCACAGCCATTGAAGAAGAGTGGACCAACATTCCACAGGCCACAATCAACAACCTGATCAACTCTATGCAAAGGAGATGTGTTGCACTGCGTAAGGCAAATGGTGGTCACACCAGATACTGACTGGTTTTCGGACCCCCCCCCCCCGAACAGTAAAACTGCACATTTTAGAGTAGCATTTTATTGTGGCCAGCCTAAGGCACACCTGTGCAATAATCATGCTGTCTAATCAGCATCTTGATATGCCATTATCTCGGCAAAGGAGTGCAAAGTGCTAACTAACACGGATTTAGACAGATTTGTGAACAATATTTGAGAGAAATATGCCCTTTGTGTACATAGAAAAAGTCTTAGATCTCTGAGTTCAGCTCATGAAAAATGAGGGCAAAAACAAGTGTTGCGTTTATAATTTTGTTCAGTGTACTTGGCAGCACTGAAGACACCATGACATGATTTTCGCTAGTTCTTGTCAAAAGTAGGTGATATTCTCATTTTACAGAGGATTGCCCATGTGTACAAGGGTACAATTTGGCTGGTTAGCATATCTTTTATTGATGGCCATATAAAAGTAGCTGTGACAAGTTTTCTCAAGCAAACTCAATACATAGATGCCCTCAAAGCAAACAAACATGAGCAAGACTTTGATTTTAATTCCATAGGGTCTTTAACTTGGACATTTTTGTTATATTTAATGCACTGGATTAAAATCTCATGTTGTTTCTGCTACACACTGTATGCATGCAAGCACACAGATGTTACCTGCAGCAGATTAAAACTCAAACTTTTCACTGTTGTCATTTTGTCTTTATCACAATGCTCCCTTCCCATTATCTCCTCTCCCCTCATCCTCTCTTCTCTTCCATTCATCTGCTCTCAATCTCACCCCTCTCTTGGACTGTTTAAATGCCTTTGGCTGCACAGTATATAGGTCAACCTCTCAGTCACACACACACTTGTGTTGCACTGTCAGATTGGCCTACTTTTAGGAAAGAAGGGTGATATCATTGTGTTCAAATCCCATATTAACACTGTACATTTTATTGTACTCCAGTGTGTATGCGCCAAAATGTATTCAGCTCAATGAAGTGATATTTAAAGGGGACCTATTATGCAAAATTCACTTTTATAAAGGTGTTTGAACACAGATGTGTGTCCACAGTGTGTAAACAACCAGTCTATAATGGTAAAAATCCACCCACTCCTGTTTTTTATTTTATAATCCCCATAAATAATAAACAGTCTCTCCAAACACACGATTCCAGATTTCCCCCTACTCTTACGTAAGTGTAGGGAAGCCCCACACATGACTGGTGATGATCTGCCCTGTTAGCATAGATATAGCCCTGAGAGATCCGCAGCACAGTCCGTCATTTCTATTTACTTGCTGTAGCAGCTGGAGATATACTGGATTTGCACAAATGATTAACATGACGGTACATGCTAGTTGATGAGTTTAATAAACTCCTACAGAAATAAACTACATAAATTTATCCATTAACCATTCAGAAACATCCAGTCGCATTCTAAAAGTTGTAACTTCTTCCTGAGTTTCTCCATCAGTGTCTGACTCTGGTTTGAACAATGTAAAAAAAAAATTACAATCGTCAATCGTGTGAGATACTCTGTGTGAGTATCTGAAGTGGGAGTGCTCTTCTGGAAAGGGGGCCGGGAGCAGCAGCTCATTTGCATTTAAAGGGGGACACACAAAAACGGTGTGTTTTTGCTCACCCCTAAATAGGGGCAAAATTAACAAGCTATAATAAATGATCTGTGGGGCATTTTGAGCTGAAACTTCATAAACACATTCTGGGGACACCAGAGACTTTAAACCATCAATTATGAAACTAAGACACTAGGAAGTGTCCTTAGGAGTGTGAGTTTACATGTAATTTTACCCGTGCTTGCGAAGACGTCTGTTTTCAGTCTTAAGCATGTGCAGCCTCTTGGAGAAAAAGACTATAACCATGAAGAGGAGGAGCAACATGATGGCAGCCCCACCCACTGCTATACACATCACTTGGAAGTCTGAAATAACCGACTCACACCTGGAACCCTTGTTCCATATATACTCCTGAATGTTACACCTGCAAAACAAGAGAGATGTTAGAAAGAAAGAGGAAGCTATGCAACATATACAACATCTTTCACACGAAATAACAGTCTATTTGAGAATTTGAGACAATGCAATCTATATGAACACAGATGGAAATCTGGTCAAAAATCGGATCTAAATTTTGGACTGCAATGGAAATTGAATGGAAATGAAATATAATAGAAACTAGACTGAGAATTATTTGATTAAATAATTCTTTAATTTAATTGTATTGCTCAGCACAGGAGAGCATCTTTGTCCCTCCTAAAATTCCTTAGGAGAAATAACATGGCTATAAAATGGCAATGAGAAAGATCTCAAATGTGATTTTTCTTACCTGTGGGAATATATGGCAAAAGAAACAATGAATGTTGGGAAAAATAAATAAATAAATAAAATATGAGTCCAAGGGGAGTTTGTGTGTTTATATAAAGGACAAGTTGTCATATAACTGTGTGTGATCTTTTCTAGACATTCAAACAAACTGGCCATTACAAACACATCTGTTCATATAAGAAAGAAAGAAAGAAAGAAAGAAAGGGAGATAAATAATATAGATTGAAGTATCCTTGTTCAATATAAGTGTGCTGTGAGTGTTATGTGGCCTGTTGACCCATTTATCATTACAATGATTCTTCTGCAAGGTTAGTCCTACAGAGCATACAGCTGCATGACTGGACAGATGGCCCTGTCAAGGATGTGTACTGTATGTGCTGCTCTATTTGTGCTGGTCCCACAGAGAATAAAGCACCTGAGATGTGCTCAGTTCACAGCTACTAAAATGGATTTCCAAATTATCTCATTTACCATATTATAAAAGTGTTGTCAGTTATGGTCAATATCTTATTGAAGATGCTTCATCTATTATATTAGCCTATATGGTTTGTCAGTTTAGACGGAAGTCGGCAGGTAAATTGCAGCCATGTTAATACTCAAAAAAAAAAAAAAAAATGATTGTGAGTGTGATGTTGCTTTTATACGACAAACAAGAAGTCACTATTGAGTAAATTAAATTATAGACGTGATATTGCATGTTTTTGCTCGAAAATAGTTTGAAATTAAGCCAAATTATGTCATAAATGTCATCAGACTAACAGACCTGCAATATTCTGGTCAAGCACAAACCACAGATATACACTTACACGCAGTAGCCTATGGGTAAATTTTGTAATGAGTGAAAGGCCCATCAATACTGCAGAGGAAATCATTGGTCAGTGTGCATGTAGGCCATGTTTACTCTTTAGCCTAAAGAGATCGATTTTAAACTCAGGTTTATGGTCCATTACTAACTACCCTCCATTCAGTGTAAGCCAATGGCTTGGCTAAACAGAAACATTTACCATTTCAGCAAATGCACACATACCAGCAAATAATTAAACCCCCACCACCCTCTGGATCCCCTCAAATTGTATGTTCATCTAATAGGTCATTCTTTACATGCCCTAAAGATGGAAACCTGGACTTTTCTAATGGCACTGACCCCATTAGTGTAGACAGCACCCTGTCACACTTTCTCTCAGCGATCAACAAGACAGCCCCGCGTGTGCCACACACCAAAGTCTGCTTGAAAGTTGCCATTACATACTAGAATGGACCCGGACTGATCCATTACAATAAGGCAAGGAAGAAAGGATTGATTTTGATTTATATTTTGACTTTAAAGCTATGGATATAAGGGTGTGAGCAGTATCCCGCATAAAGGTAGTGCTCTAAATGCTCTAACACACAGCAGTTTAACACATCACATCATTTAGCCTTGAGGCTTCACTACACACAAATAAGATTCCCCAAACCCCACTATTATGGCTCAGACCACCAGCTTGAAACAGGGTCTTTAGCTCTTAAACTGAAATACACACATTCACAGATCTGGGCTCTGACCCAAATCCCTTTGAGCAAATGTTTAATAAGGGTCTGCATGGGCCTCTGAGTAAGGTTGTGGCAGTAGTGGATATTGGTTTATTATAGAGTGACATGCTGCCAAGCCACAAAGACAGGCTTGGGAATTTCAGAGTGTGGTACTGAAATTATAGCAGTTGAATGTGAATGAGATAAATGCTAAACATTCTTAACATATATGCAGGAATTTAACCCAAATCATCTCAAGAATGAGGTATATCAGTATCAAATATCAGTGTGTCAATGATCACTGATATTTCTAGCAGATGGAGGGAAAATAAGTTACATAAGTGCGCTGTTGCCTTAGTTTTGTAACCAAACATTTCCTCAACCTACAGCAATAGAGACACCTTCATGTTCATGCAGCAGCATCTTGGAGAACTTAAACAATGATGTGGCCTGTCTGACTATATACACAAAACTAATAAGTTATACATATACACAATAATAAAAATGTCAGAGTGGTGTTGTTACATTAGGATCACAGCATTGTATAATTGAGCATTTAGATAAAGGCCTAAAAGCTTTCCTATAAACCCTATAGCAACTGGTTAGCCCAGACCCACATGCTTGCATGAGCTTGGCCCAGTTTCAAGATCATTCAGGGTAGGCTGTTTTACTACTGTTCCCAAGAGATGCCTTCAATTTAGACTCAATCCATCTTCAATCCCAACATTTGATTTTAGGACATTTGAGAGACCAGCACTAAGCTTCTCTTGAAAATGTAAAACAACCATAATCCCGCATGGTGCGGGAACAGATGCATGAACACAACTAAAGGATTGAGTTATTTCTTCGAACACATCAGCGTTTGATCAGATGCTGTTGGTGCTAGCAGAATTATTCCTCAATTTAAGTCCATTAAACAAATGATTGGACTGTGTTATGATGACCTTAATGAGATGACTGTACTGTTGACGCCCGTTCACACTAAGGACAATCACTATAACTATAAAAGTTTAATAATCGTTCTAAATCTATGAGAATGAGAAAGTGCAAACCACAGCTATAACAATAACACGGGGAAAGAATCACTTTCAAAACCATTTTTTCCAGCTGATAAACAATAACATTGACAGCCAGAATCCAATGGAGCTTGAGTATTTAAGTATTGGGTGAGTATTTCACCCAAAAATGAAATTTCTGTCATTAATTACTCACCCTCATGTTGTTCCACACCTATAAGACCTTTGTTCATCTTAGCAACACAAATTAAAGATATTTTTGATGAAATCCAAGAGGTATATGACTCCATAGACCGCAATATCACCACCACTTTCAAGGTCCAGAAAGGTACTAAAGACATTGTTAAAACAGTCGATGTGACTGCAGTGGTTCAACCATAATGTTATGAAGCGACAAGAATACTTTGTGCGCAAAAACAAAACAATAACGACTCTTCCCTGTCATTATCCTTAAGCAGTTGACGCAGTAAGCACAGTGAAGGCTTCCGGCTCAGTACTGGCCAAAGCCTCACACGTGAGCAGCACAACACACGTGTGTGATGCTGATGCAGGAGCCGGCCAATAAAGAGTCTGCGTTCTGACGTAGAACCTGGATGCGCTGGATGTAAACAACGTAAGAATGACACAGAAGAGAAGATATTGTTAGTTGAAAGTGGTGGTTATTTTGCTGTCTATGGACGAGTCATTTACCTCTAGGATTTCATCAAAAATATCTTTAACAATTTGTGTTGCAAAGATGAACAAAGATCTTACGGGTGTGGAACGACATGAGGGTAAGTAATTAATGACAGAATTTTCATTTTTGGATGAACTAACCCTTTAAAGTTGCAGATGACATAACTGCAGAACTGCTTCTAAAAAACTGAATGTTGCTAGTTATTGTTATAGTTATTGTTCTTGCTGTGAAGGGGCCTTTACACATTGTATGTGTGCGTCTTACCGGCAAAAGGCACCAATACCCTCAACCACATAACACTGTCCCCCATTGAAGCAGTAACTGGTGAAGATGTCGCACGGTGAGACACATGTGGTATTGATACGCACAAATCCAAGAAGACAACCAGAGTTGTTAAGCACGACCGATACTCCAGTTGAAGTTTCTCCAGATCCACCATCATCAGGGGTAAAAACTCTGGTGTTGGAGGGAACCACGCTGGCAACGAGAGGAACGTTTTCATCTTCCATGTTAGGTGGTGTTGGTTGGCTCTCCTCTAGGTAAACTTCAGTAGGAGAATATTCAGGTGACAGATAATCATAAAAATCAGAAAGTGTCCAGGAGGTTGTATCTCCTCCCTGGAGCTCCTGAAACCAAGCAGGAGGATCATGGACATTGTGCTGTTCATGAGAAGGGTTGTAAAAATTCACTGTGATGATTTCTTCTACTTGGGAATCGGTAAACTCAGTAGGAGGAATCGTGACCTCACCAAACAATGTCCCATCTGCTTGTAGTTTCTCGCTCTTCCAGCGAGGGCCGCTGTCCTCAATTCCCTCCTCGCTAAGATCTAGCTGGGACAGGCCATGTGTCCGGGGTTCAGCCAGAGTGGGCAGCCGGGCAGCTATGCCATCTATCGGCAGATCAATGAGGTGTTCCCTTTCGGCTGAGTCAACACTGATGTCCGTCGCAGCACTGGTTGAGGTTTCTCCACCGCTGCCTGACTCTTCTCCAGCTCGTGGTTTCCGAGAATGAACATGGGCCTGGACAATAGGTGTGGCCTCACCAGGAAGTGCAGGCTTAAGCCCCACCCCATTCAAGTCTGAGGAGTTAGTGCCAGTAGAATTGGAGATAAATGAACTGCCTGAAAAAAAAACAAAAAAAAAACAAAAAAAATCAAATTTAGGTCAACATTATAACTCAATTGATTTTTGCTGCTTGTTCAATTAATTTATTTACCAATACTGGGAATTCATTTCTCCATTTCTACTCCCGTTTTCACATACCAGCATATTAGAATGCTTTCTGAAGGATCATGTGACACTGAAGACTGGAGTATTAGATGCTGAAAATTCAGCTTTGCATCACAGAAATGAATTATATTTTTAAATATATTGAATTAAGCATATATCATTCACTTCTCCATTACATGGCTAAGCATTCTAAAATCCTTGTGTGTGGTTAGTGCTCTGAGAAATCAGTAAGGTTTTAGTTTGTGAGAAATCCAAGCAGTATAAGAACACCTTCACAAGCAATCACTTATTACCATACTGCAAACTCAGCAACTCCACAGTCATGCAGAGAGAGAACAAAAGACAAAATATATACTCTCTCGCTCACACAAATCTGCTTAATTATACACTTCTGTGTGCGAGGCCCCAGATTTCTTTCCAAAGCGGCTTGTGGTAGCTGGATTAGGAGCTCTGAATTACTAATGTACCCCCCTGAGCTTGTGCCAGGATTGGGATTCAGATTAGGATTAAGGGCTGTTGGTTGAGACTTGCATTGGTCAGTCTGGAGAGAGAGCTGGGTAAGCTTTAATGCACAAAGATAAACACACAATAGGGAATTCCTCTTACACTGGAAAAATCTCACTGACATAATTGAATGTCTTTTGGAGGCATTTCCTATTGATGCGGTAATCCAATCTAATGCAAAGCACCTAAATTATGAACACAAATGGAAATTTCAATTCCTGCTTGTCTAATCTTTTATTATGAAATATATATACTACTGTCCAAACGTTTAAGTTCAGTGATGTTTGTTAGATGTTTTTAAAATAAGTCTCATGCTCACCAAGACTTAATTTATTTAATCAAAAATACAGTAATTTTGTGAAATATTATTACAAATTAAAATAACTATTTTAATATATTTTAAAATGTCATTTATTCCTGTGAGGCAAAGCTGAATTACTCAATGCCCATGCAGTCATTACTCCAGTCTTCAGTGTCACATGATCCTTCAGAAATCATTCTAATCTGCTAATCTGGTGCTCAAGAAACATTTGCCCCCGGTTTCACAGACAAGGCTTAAACTAGTCCTAGACTAAAATGCATGTTTGAGCTGTTTTAACTGAAAGTAACTTGTACTGACATATCATAAAATATGCCAGAGCCATTGTTTTGTCTCAAGATGCACACAGTAATGTTTTTTTCTAGGGTACATTTATAAAAGCTACCTAAATACCCTAATTGAACTAAGGCCTAATCCGGGCTTAGTCTAAGACCTGTCTGTGAAACCGGGCCTTGATTATCAATGTTGAAAACAGTTGTCCTGCTTAATGTATCTGTGGAAAATCTAAAACTTATTTATTTATTTATATATCTTTTTTTTCAGGATTCTTTGCTAAACGCAGTTGTTTAGAACTTTCTATTCATATAAAATATAAATTTTGGTAACACTTTAGTTTAAAGGGTTCACCCAAAAATAAAAATAATGACTTTATTCAACAATATCTAGTGATGGGCGATTTCAAAACACTGCTTCATGGAGCTTCGAAGCTTTACGAATCTTTTGTTTCAAATATGTGGTTCGGAGCGTGTATCAAACAGCCAAATGTGATTTCAGTAAACGAGGCTTCGTTACGTCATAAGGGTTTTGAAACGTTTCGAAATTTTAATGCTTCACGTGACTTTGGCAGTTTGATACACATTCCGAACCACTGATTTGAAACAAAAAAGATTCGTAAAGCTTCGAAAGCTTCATGAAGCAGTGTTTTGAAATCGCCCATCACTAGATATTGTTGAATAAAGTCATTATTTTGTCATTATTTTATTTCATTTATAGTCATTTTATTTTTTTTAAGTTATTTTGTTTTTTTTGGCACATAAGTATTCTTGTCGCTTCATAACATTATGGTTGAACCACTGTAGTCACATGACCTGTTTTAAATATGTCTTTAGTACCTTTCTGGTTATTTGAAAGTGTAAATTAACTTGCTGTCAATGGAGGCCTCACTTAGCCAGTCAAAAATATCTTAACTGGTGTTCTGAAGATGAACAAAGGTCTTACAGGTGTGGAACGACATGAGTAATTAATGACAGAATTTTCATTTGTGGGTGAACTAACCCTTTAAAAGGTCCAATTCTCACCATTTACTAGCTGATTAGCATGCATATTACTAGGATATTGGCTGTTTATTAGTACTTATAAAGCACATTAATGCCTTACTCTGCATGACCAAATTCTACATCCCTTAATCCTACCGAATACCTAAACTTAACTACCTTATTAACTATTAATAAAGCATGCAAATATGCATATGCTCTTGATATTTGTGCACACTTGCCAAATAAATTCTGATCATCATTTAAATTCAAACAGTATCAAAAAGCAGAATTGAGCAATATTGAGTCAAATTTTACCCACTGAATAACTTTTAACAATACACTTTAAAGTATTTGACTGACACTGTGAAATTCAGTTTCCACGGTTTAATTCCTCTTCATTGTAAATTACATGCGAGTCACACAACCCCTAACAGACACTCACACACAAAGTTGCCAAGAAGCAAATGTAAAGAGGCTGCCATTTTGGAACATCTCAAAAGCCATGTAAAACAGAGACCCCTCTGTCCAAAACACTTGAATCACTTCCTCTCTTTCTCTCATTCATTTATTCACACAGTCCCCTCTGAGAGGGTAACGGAGATGGCAGGGTATGCATGAATCATTTCTCACGTACCTCACGTGAGGTTCAAATACTCTATTAAATTCTCATCTAGGTTCCCACCAGCAGAGTTTAATATCAATGCAACACTTGGATCCTTCTAAATGTACTCTGAAATATTTAAAGGCTAAAATTATACAGTCACTGGACTGACAAATATAAAACACTGTCACCCCTCAAAGACAGAGCAGGAGAGAGGCTATGAGAGGAAAACAGTTGTTTTGATTTGCATAACTTTGCAAAGAGGTCAGCTGACCAAAAAAAAAAAAAAAAAAAGACGTTTGGGAAAGAGACACGCTGAAAGAAAAATAATACAAAACATGCTATAATAGAGTGAAGATGAGAAAATGTGACAGTGTGTTTCTCTTTCCGCCCATTTGAAGACCAGTGCCAAAGCCTTTGAGAGGGATTTCAGTCGCCTGTTTAGTAAGCATGTCAAGATCGCAAGAGAGAGGGGAATAGTGAGGAAAAAAAGGGGATAAGATGATTGAGAGTGAGAAAGAAATAGAGAAGAGAACCATTTTCTCATGACCTCACTAGTGAGACATTTAAATCTGTAAGAGTGTGTGAAAGTATGCGGTCTTCATTCTCTCACTGACTATTTACAATCAGTATCACACAATCAGAATACTAATTTAATAATATCAATGAAGAAGACCAACGTAAACATCAAGCTTTAGTGCTACAGTACTGTAAAAGGAACACTGTACTGTTGAATATAATCCATTGCAACGTTCTCTTTTCATCTCCATTAAAAAAACAGCACACAATTTTCCTCTCTCAGTCTCTAGTTGACATTTTTTGCTTATGTAACACTCTTGACGGGGGAAAAAAAACTTATTGCAGAGCATGGAAAATTGCAAATGTCAATTTGTCTTCCACTCTTCTCTCATCTCTGGACCCCATTGACTTTTGTATGGACATTTTTCAGAATATTTTTGTGTTCAACAGAAAATTTTGGGTAAACTATCCTTTTAAAAATGCAACTGTGTTAAAAAGGAGATGACAATTATATTCTTATTGGTATCTGAAACCATAATTAAAATATTTAAAGTCAATTCACCCATTTTCAAAATGTATGTTTGATTGTATTGTGAACAACTCATCCATGCCGGTTTAAATTTTTCGTGACTTCATAACTTTTAATCAATGTCTTAACTTGACTTCTTTCTGGTGTCGCATGTCAGACTTTTCCAGTTATTTAGTTCACTTAAACAATCCCTTTCTTACAACTGACATGCAAGTAGGGCTGCACGATTTATCACGATATGAAAAATAATATTGAAATCATGCTTAAATGCGATTATGAAGTCTCAAAGGCTGCGATTATTATTTTTTTATGCGCAGCTTGTCAATAAAGTATGACTCCAAATGCTAATGCATCTGAAATGAATTCTGACTATGGATTTCCTAAAATGACACTTATCTACTTCTGTGGCAGGGCATATTTGGAGTTTCTGTGTGAGAGAGCCCTCTGGCTTTCAGATAGAGAAACATTTACTACTAATCACAGAGCCGTACAAGCTCTGACAAGCTGTGCTAAAAACAATCGTAGCCTTTGCCAAAACACGTGCCATAAAATGTGTGATAAATCGCAATTTATCGTGCAGCCCTACATGAGAGCTCGCACGACATTGATTTCTCCTAGTAGGTTACTTGTCAAAACAATACCTGAGTTTCTTGAGTACTCGTGGTTTATGTTACCAATAACAATATACTTATATGTATATAATTAACATGTAAATTGGCACACAATATTATAACCTTTGACTTCAAACAATGTGTGTATACATATATTAATAAAATTCATTTGAACAGTTAGCCTAGGGGTATTAAATAACATTAGCCTCTTCATTTAACATTTCACCAGTCTTCAACAGTACAAACAATAACAGTTCTGTATTCAAATAGATCTTCACTCAACCAGCTCAAAATAGTTTTTAATAGAATGAGACAAAAAAAAAAAAAAAATCAAAAAAGTCTATTAACTGTCATTTTCCTATTGCCACACACACTATTTGGTCGTGTCATGGCTCTCTGGTTTGCGTTAAGAAAACCAAGTTTGCTGAAACGTGAAGGATGCAGGCTTGAAGTTGATTGTTATAGTTAGTACAGTACGTGCTCTAGTACTCAATGGTTTCTGACTAGTAGGCCTAGTTGAAGTAGTTGACCAGTAGAATAGTAGTAGAGACTAGTGGTTGAAGTAGTTGACTACCTAAATAGTCTATGCAGGCAAGCCCTAGCTCGTGTTCAGTTCTGCCCCTATCCAATCAACAACCGACAGATAGAACCAAGTCCCTGGGCTACATTTTATTCTTTTTCAATAATGTTTCACACATCACAATACAGAAAAAAGATCTGCCAATACTTCAGTTTCAATGTGACTTTAAAGTGCACAAGGGGCAAAGAATGTGTAGAACTTTGTGAATGACCGGTGTTCCATTTTCTATGGGTGCAAATTCCATGTAGGCCTGCCAATTTCTTGAACAATGCAGCCAATGCTCTTTATGTAAGAGACTACTCAACATTTAAGCCAGCTCACCTCATTTTAAATCTGATGACTAAGTAACCTAAAGGCAAGTGTCATTCTAAGGTCTGCTGAATAAAATCCACACTGGCACCCAAGTGTTTATTTATAAATAGTACTGAGATGCTGCTTAGCAGGGAAGCTGGCATGAATGTCTTTGGCAACAGGGATGGTGTAGGTTCACAGCAGTATCAGTGCAAAGTCGAACAGACATACAGAGATGCCAGACCTGTTGGATTAACCGTGCCAGCTCCATGCACCCCACCCATGAGACCTCCAATACTGCTGTACAGTATGACCCACTAATAGATATGCCGCCTAAAGTAAATCAAATATTAGGGCCAAAAACTGCCCTCTGTGCATTGAGAAAATGCATGAGCAGATCATTTGAAAAACTGATCATTTTTCCATGCACAACCTTTTCTGATTAAGCCTTAAGATTCATTAATGTTTGCTTTTAATAATAAATAATAATAGTTATTATTCACATCAATATTTATATAATATACTAACAATTTTTAATCATTTTATTAAATTATAAAAGTATATTATAAAATAAATTCTATCTAAAATGTAGCACAAATATAAAATTACTTTTGTTTGGACAAGCACACATTAAAATTAGTATACTGTGTTTGGAATTCATCAGATATTCCAAATAATGCTTGCAGGGACAGAAAATTTTTTAAAATTGGCATATGGGCCAATGACAAACATACATTTAAAAAATATTTTCAGAATGTAATACATATTTGAGTCAGAAACAATGCGTTTAAACACGTTTCAATTGTTGAATAACATTTCAAAGTGTTCAAGTTCATTTTGACTTGAATCGTCACTCGGCTGGGATCCATTTGCATGCTTTATTAGAGCAGAGTGTGGTCGGACAGGCAAGGTCAAACAGGAGCAAACAGGTATACAAGGGACAGGCAGAATCGTTGTCAGTATACAGGCAGTAGTTCAAGGCAGGCAGATATCAGTCACAGGAACGGGAACAAAGCACAGGTCAGAGGTAGGCGGCAGAGAATCGTAAATGGGTGGTAAACAGGATCAGCAACAGGCAGACAGTCAGACAGAATAATAACGCTCAGTAATGTACACCAGGGCAATACAAGACTTCGCAAAGAGGTGGAGTGTGAGTTAGTCTCCATGACAGAGCCTCCCCCCTGCGAGCGCCTCCTGGCGCGAGGAGGCAACCGACGCCGAGGTCTCCCACGTGGTCGAGGGGCTGGATGGTTAGTGTGGAACTCTTCCACGAGGTTGGGGTCTAGGATATCATCCGCGTTGACCCATGAGCGCTCCTTTTGGACCGTACCCCTCCCAATCGACCAGATATCTTCCTCAGTGCCTGGAGTCCAGCAGTTCACGGACCCGATAAGCCTCCTCGCCCTCCACCGTGATGGGTTGGGGGCCCTGATCACCGGACACCTCCTCGCTGGGACCATCGGCAGGCTTGAGCAGTGAGACATGGAATGTGGGAGAAATACGAAAGTGATTAGACGGAAAGATACTAGTGTGATTTGTCGTGTGATTTGAAAGGGTCCAACGTACCTTGGACTTAATTTCTTGCAGGGAAGTTTGAGACGTAAGTCTCGGGTGGACAGCCATACCCATTGGCCGGGATGATACTCAGGACCCAGGCGGCGGTGGCGGTCAGCTTGTTCTCTCTGACGACGTACTGCATGCTGTAGGTAAGTATGAGCTCTATTCCATGTGGCTTCACTCTGATTTATCCAGTCGTTGACAGCAGGTACGTTGGTGGGTTCCCCGGACCAGGGGAATAGTGGAGGCTGGAACCCCAGGATACACTGGAATGGAGTTAATCCGGTTGCTGGTTAGCGAATAGAGTTCTGAGCATACTCTGCCCACAGTAGGTATCGGGACCAGTTGTTTTGGTTGCGGTTGCAGTATGAACGTAGGAAACGAGTGAGTTCTTGGTTCAAGCGTTCAACTTGACCGCTGGACTGTGGGTGGTAGCCGGAGGTGAGACTGACGTTTATATTCAAGGCTTGACAGAATGCTGACCAGAGACGTGAAGTAAACTGGGGACCACGGTCGGACACTATATCCTCTGGTAGGCCGTAAATACGAAAGACCCAGTTGCACAGATGTTCTTCTGTCTGCATGGCAGTGGGTAATTTTGGTAGAGGGATGAGGCGGCAGGCTTTGGAGAAGCGGTCGATGACGGTGAGAATGGTGGTGTGGCTGTTGGATGCTGGGAGGTCAGTGACGAAGTCAATTGCTATATGGGACCAGGGGCATTGAGGCAGAGGTAATGGTTGCAGGAGGCCAGCAGGCAGTTGATGTGAAGGTTTGTTCATATTGCAGGTAGGGCATTGTTTCACAAATTGAGTCGAGTCTTTGGTTAATGAAGACCACCAGAAGCGGTTCTGCAGGAGATGTATGGTTGCGGTGATACCCGGATGGCCGGACGAGGGTGAATTGTGAACCATCTCCAGTATGCGGCTGCGGAAGTTCTCTGGGACGAAGATTTTGTCAGGTGGGCAGTCAGACGGGATCTCGTTCTGGGCATTGGCCTGTTCCAGCTCAGTCATTATGTCCCACTGTATGGGAGCAACGACAAGAGAAGCAGGTAATACGGTCTCAGGATTTTGTGTTGTGAACTCACCCTCAAACTGACGAGATAGAGCGTCCGCTTTGACATTTTTGGAGCCTGGTCGGTAAGTGACGGTAAAATGGAAGCGAGAGAAGATCAGAGAACAGCGGGCTCGACGGGGGTTAAGTCTCTTAGCTGTCCGTAAGTACTCAAGGTTCTTGTGATCTGTAAGCACCACGAAGGGATGTGCAGCCCCCTCCAACCAATGACGCCACTCCTCAAAAGCCGCCTTCATGGCCAGCAACTCCCGGTCTCCGACACCATAATACCTCTCTGCTGCTGTGAGTTTCCTGGAATGGTAAGCACATGGATAAAGTTTAGGTGGGTTACCTTGCCTTTGAGAGAGTACTGCCCCAAGACCGGTACTGGATGCATCTACTTCAACAATGAACGGGAGTGATGGATTGGGATGACGCAAGATGGGGCCTGTGGTGAAGCGTTCCTTGAGTTGTTGGAAGGCCTAAATGGCGGCAGGAGTCCAACTGAGTTGATGTTTCCCCTTCTTTACCATGCTTGTGAGAGAGCAGGCTATGGAGCTGAAGTTACGGATGAATCGTCGATAGAAGTTCGAGAAACCCAGGAAATGCTGAAGCTCTTTGAGGGTAGTGGGTTGTGGCCAGTTGAGGATGGTTGTAACCTTCTTCTTGTCCATTGCTACTCCGTCGGGACTAATGATGTAGCCCAGGAACAAGGTAGAGGTCTGGTGGAATTCGCACTTCTCAGCCTTGGCATACAATTGGTACTGGATTAAACGCTCAAGGACCTGTTGTACATGTTCCTCCAGGGTGTCAGAGTAGACCAGGATGTCATCGATGTATACAATTACAAATCTGTTTAACATGTCTCTGAAGATGTCATTGATAAATGCCTGGAAGACAGAAGGACTAATGACTAGCCCGAAGGGCATGACAAGATATTCATAGTGTCCAGTTGCAGTTGAAAAAACATGTTTTCCATTCATCCCCTTCTTTAATTCGGATAAGATTGTAGGCGCTGCGAAGATCTAGTTTGGTGAAATATTTGGCCGTGCAAAGTTGTTCCAATGCTGCTGGAACCAGGGGTAATGGATAACGAAACTTAATGGTAATCTCATTCAAACCTTGATAGTCGATGCATGGATGGAGACTGCCATCCTTCTTGCCCACAAAGAAGAATCCTGCTGACGCTGGTGATGTGGAAGGACGAATGAAACCTTTAGCCAGCTCCTCCTCGATATACCCTTTCATAGCCTCCGACTTGGGTTGCGACAGTGGGAAGATACAGCCTTTAGGAGGAGTGGTCCCTGGAACGAGATCAATAGCGCAATCATATGGACGATGAGGAGGCAGTTGGGAAGCATGCACCTTGCTGAAGGCTATGACCAAGTCTTCATATTCGCTGGGTAAGTTGAAGTCAGGTGTGGATTCGGTGGATTCTGTGCCTTGAATCGCTCTGACAGGTAGGGGAGATGGAGGAGACAGGCATTTGGACTGACAATGTGCGTTCCAGTGAGTAATTTGTCCTTCTCTCCAGCAGATTTGGGGGTTATGGGTGCATAGCCATGGCAGACCTAGGATGATTGAAGAGGTGGAAGTGGGTAGAATGTGGAATTGAATGATTTCTGTTTGGAATATACCGGTTTTCATGGCGAGTTGCTGGGTTATGGCGTTAACACTTCCGGAGCTCAACGGCCGGCCGTCTATTGCCTCCACTGTGAGAGAAGAAGAGCATTTGATTAACGGAATTTGGTGTTGCTGTAGCGTAACTTTGGGTGATGAAGTTTCCCGCTGCCCCGGAGTCCAGTAATGCGGTTGTGGTTAAACGTTGATTGTTAAACTGTAGGATAATGGGTACAGAAACACACATGTCAGAGCTGTAGTAAGGGTTAGGATCACTCACCGAACGTGGCCCACAGTACAAGCAGAGATGGTGGGTCAGCCGGCGGTTTCTCTCCTCTTGAGATAGATGGTAGGCATTGATCTGCATGGGCTCTGAATATTCAGAGTCCACGGGTGGAAAAGGATGAGTGCTACGTCTCTGACCAGACTTGCGGGAACGGATGAGATTGTCACTTTGTGGTTGTGTATTTTATTCATATTAATTTATAATAATTGCATTCTAGTGACCAGGGACCTGTTCTTTGTACGTCGCTAACTCAGTTAACTGGATTTGATTGATGATGATTTGACACGATCTTGGATTGTTCGGTTCTTTGACACTCATCCTGGACTTGCTACCACAGCAACAGGTCAGTAAGCTTAAACCTGCTCGTGAGCAGGCTTATTTCATGTAAACAGGATTAGATTGCAACTTTTTAAGCAGAATTGATACTTAAAATCTGTCCTAGCCACTGCTACTTTATTTCAAGAGTACCATACTTATCCAGGGACGATAATTTAAAATTATGATAATTTACAAATTAATTTGAAAATAATATTTTAATGTTGTGTAGTCTATAACACTATAGACACAGCCAGTTTTATTCATTGAAAAATGTATTCGTGATGGAATAATTACTTTACAATTGTATTGGAGCCTTATACACATGCTGTACAGTTAATCTGAGCTATGCATTAATCTGAGTGGTGACATATGGGAGTGGCTTGATGCAGCGCAGATGATGCAGATAATTTGATCTTGACTTTAATTTTTAATTAAAACTTTAATGCTGTCACGTAACAAATCTGCTTCAGAGATAATATTGAATGAATTGCGAAATACAACATTGAAATAAAAATGTAATGACTACAAATGCTCGTGAATCTAATTGGGAATCATGTAAAAAAAAAAAAAAAGTTAAATGTGCACTTTTTTTTATTTTATCTATTATAACATTTATGTCATTCTGTCATTTTGTTCGCTTGGCTGTTTCATTATAAAAGGTCCAGAAACTCGTCAAGTTTTTCGTCAGGTGTCTCTTCTAATTATATGATGTCATTAAGTTGCTGTCTTGCCACCAGCCAATCACTGCATTGCTGAGCGTGGTTTCGAGTATCTATACATCTGCCCTTTTCAAGGAACACGAGAACGCGCAGTAATCTCAGACAACTTAATCCTGATATTTTAATCCAATCCACAAATTGTTTGAAGAATCAAATTAGCCAGAAATCAGTTATCACGATTAGAAGATCTAGCATCTGTCAAATCATCTCAGATGAAGAACGGACCCCTGGTATTTAATACATTTAGGATTTGATTTTACTTTTAAAGACAGAAAAACCAATCATACAAGTTTACAAATTAATGCATTCAATACAATACCTATTCACAATCTTGTTTTCAGCCATTTGTTCACTTTTACCTATTATTTGTTTTCAGATGAATCTCAGTTGTGCCACCTGACAACAATGACAGAACATGCTGAATACCATTTCCCCCCTTAAAAAAATAATAAAAAAAAAATAAAAATATACAACTGCTTTAGTCAATGGTATCTATTGCAGTAAACTTTACATCATATCTTATGCATGTATGATCAGAAAAGTGACTATTTGAAAGTATTGTTGTTAAATGTAGTAGATACTGATCAGACCAAATTCCATGTGAAAATGGTAATGTTTAATAAGAGAACATCATGTGTATAGGTAGCAACTCTATTAAAGGGTTAATTCACCCAAAAATTTAAACTCCACACCCGTAAGACCTTCGTTCATCTTCGCAACACAAATTAAGATATTTTTGATGAAATCAGAGAGGTATCGGAAAAAATAAACTTTATTCAACAATATCTTCTCTTCTGTGTCATTCTCCTACGGTGTTTATGTTCAGCGCTTCCAGGTTCCATGTCAGAACGCAGACTCATTGGTTGAACCACTGCAGTCACGTGGACTATTGTACGATGTCTTTAGTACTTCTCTGGACCTTGAAAGTGGTGGTTAAATTGCTGTCTATTGAGGAGTCAGAGAGCTCTCAGATTTAATCCAAAACATCTTAATTTGTGTTCTGAAGATGAACAAAGGTCTTATGGGTTTGGAACGACATGAGGGCGAGTAATTAATGACAGAATTTTCAATTTTGGGTGAACTAACCCTTTAACTGTATAAGCTCCGCCCCTCACTTCCAACCTGTGGCTGCAGGTCTGGCGTTGCGATTCTACAGCTGGAAATAGCCTATCTGTAGAATCTCATGGCTGGAAAGACCTCTCAGCGAATCAGATTCGAGGACCAGAAGTAACTTGTATAAAGTGCAATAGATTGTTGTTCAATCGATTAGTGTCTCAAACCAAAGACATGTTTTATTGATGCAAAAAAAAAAAAAAATCATCAGCTTAAGTCAGTTAAGAATTTTAAGTTAAAATATCAAAAATGCTTGACAATACAATACAATCAAAATGTTTAAAACATTAAATGCAGCAACTGGAATGGAACACCATACAAGATTCATCACCTCTCTTTTCTTCTCTTGCAGCCGGATCCTTTTAATGTGCTCCCTTTAACTGTATGCACTAACATTTAAATTAATCATTTGATACAATGTACTTAACATGTATGTACATACATGTTTTAACCTTGTACTTATATTTAAAAATACCTGCATAAAACATCTGTAATTAATTTCTGTAATGACATATAATTAGCCTACACTGTTGATCCTTACACCTTAACCCAGCCTTAAACCTACCTATACCACCAAATGTGTCCTAACCTTACCTGTATCCTACCTCAATAGCAGCAGAAGTGTTTTGCAAAACAAAAGGAACAAATACATCATAACTAACTTTTTTTGATGCACTTTGCTTGTGACCACTTTACTTCTTTACTTCTAGTTTTAGAAAAATAATTAAAGCTGCAGTCCGTAAGTTTTGCTTCTTTGTCACCATCTCTGTTTGAAACTTGCAACTGCAGTTATTTGCGGAATTATTATTTTTACATGGGTTGTGCAGCTAATGTTTGCTGTCAGTCACCACATCGGTGTGGATACTGTACTTTGGAGTCACAGATTCTACATCTTGGAAGTATGAACAAAATAAGAATTTCCACCGGAAAATGTCATCTGTAACATGTCTGCCACTTTTGAATTTCATGACTTTGTATTTAGTGTGTGTAAGAGTTACCTGTAAATTTGGATTCCTGTAGCCACTCTGCAGTCTGAAGTTTTTTGCTTTTGACTATGGGTTAATCTCCAGTTGTCACTGATGATTGTCATTTGGATCTTCCTGGATTACAATCCGCCATCAAAATTATAAATTTAATTATTGCAGCTGCTGTGAGAAAATGCTTTAAATGATTCACCACCTGCAGCATCCTCCACATGCCATATAACCTACTAGCTGGGACTCCTTCTTTATGGGTGTACTAACACTAGACCCCCAAAGCCTGGTTTGCTTAACAAGTGTGATCGCTCTGTTCCGTGCCCTGGCGCTGTTCGTTTAGCCGGCCCTGGCCCGCTTGGAAGAGGTGGGCCAGAGCGCGGTTCGGCTGGGCTCAAGCGCGGTTTGCATGCAGTGTGAGCACTAACCGTGCCAGAGCCCGGAACAGTTACTCCTTTTGTGTGTGCTACTGTCATCACTATGACGGCAAACATCTTTATTACTACGTTGATAGTGGGTTTATAACGGGTCTGATTCTCACCTTATTGATGAACAGGTATTATAGATTGTGAGTAAAGCTGCAAATTCCTCCATTAACGTCAGCTGCCTTCGTAATAATCGTGCTATTGAAAATCGCTGTGCGGCATAAATTATAAATAGCCTATATTAGGCAGTATCGGTTTTCTTCCATTCAAAAAGTTGCATCGTATATGACGCAAGCGTGCTTCAGCCTTGAATGTTAAGTGCAAGTGGGAGTGCAGGCCAGCAGGGGAGTAGGGAGGGGGGTCAATCGCGCTTGGGCTCTGTTCAAGGCAACCGTGCCTAGTGTGAGTACACCCTATGTAAACAGACGTGACGTAATGACGCAAAGACGAACGGCTGCATTTCCAGCGGAAACCCACCAGTACCACCCGAATTAGAAAACATTATTACAAGCGTAACGTTGTGAATCAGGCTAAGGTAAGGAGATCGTTTTGAACACTGGCTAGCTATGTGCTCGCTCAAATTTATAATCAAATTGGATAATTTTTAACCCAAAAAAGTTCCGGAAAAAAATTAGCTTTAAAAAAAATAGAATAGACAATCTTGGCTTAAATGTTTTTTTATTTCATATAAAGACATTCATTGCAGTTGCACCACCTGACTTTCGCAACTAATTTTACATCGAACAGGCTTCTACTTAGATGCCTGTATTAGCTTTTGCTTATACTAGCAAGTTCATACATATAATTTTAATTCAATAAAGAGGTTTATGACTAAATAGCATTTTCCTAGCTTTACATTCCTTGTAGCACCTGACATGGAAAGTGTACCAACCTAAGTAGCTATTTGAGAGAAATCCACAAACATTTTCACTCTGCCACAAAGATCCTCTTGATGATGCATTATTATGCTTACTGTTATTATCTTTTCATGCCATAATAAAAGACCCATGTTTGCAGTTGTGCCACCCTGACATTTGAGAACATACAAATTGCTGGACAAACGTTTTTCAATTACCTCAGCTTTAAAACTACTGATTTTTATAACATTTGTTTAGAAGAAAGGTTTCAAACATAAAATGATGCCATAGTATTTTATTTTGACTTTCATATTATTAAAACACCATTTTAAATAGTTTTCTTAATCGGTTCATTTGTGCAGACAGTTGCAGCACCTGACATTTTGGAGGTTTAAGATACCAAAACATAAAATAATATTTATTATTTAAATGTACTAAAAATGTATTTAAACCAAATAGGTTTTAACAGAATAAAGTGATACATGTCATGAATTTATCAAATTATTTTAAAAGGAAATAATGCACTTGGACACAAAATGCATGTCATGTTATTGACCCATATACAAGCTGTTGTGGATTTCTAGAAACCAGAAATTTGTCTTAATCACATTAATGTGTTTGCATGACTGATTTATAATCAGAATGTCCAAATTCCAATTAATGCAAGAATATTCTTGTGCATGTAAACATGGTCAATGTGTGTGCACAGCACATCATCAGGTGTTCGGAAGAGATTGTCCCCCTTGTCAATTTAAACACAGTGTGCCTAGAAATGTTTAATGAGAACAAAACTGGATCAGTGACATGCTTAATTCAACAGTAATGTTTTACTGCACAGACGCTGAAGATCAGCAAGTGTCCAACAGGTTATGTAGTTCCATAAGTTTCCAACAGCGTAGGCAGCTCTAGTGTCAGCGTCTGGCAGGATAAATACCATTGGCCCTCACTGGGAGCTCCATACGGACAGGCTAGGCGGGCGCTAACACTTGCTCGATGATGCTAATGCTCATTGACAGTCTCTGCTGTTATGAGACCGCAGTGGCAGATGGCTCTCTTGGGCCATGCATGGAAAGGATCTAAGCAACTTTAGCGAGAAAGTGCCCTAAAGAAATGATCAGAGGTTGGTTTAATAGGTTTTAAAATAAACATCCAGACAGACTAGAGTCATTGCATGGTTCAAAGACTAAATCTGTTCACGTTTTTGTGAATGCATCCTGCCTTTCGGTCTTTATTTCCCTCTCTCACTCTCCTCAGGTTGAGGATGTGAGTGCCAGGTCTTGGCAAAAACAACAAAGAACAGTAACAGCCTTTTGTCACAGCATGTCCACTAATTTCAGCTAAGCACTAACCATGTATGTTCCAATTCTAATAATGTCCCTAGTTTTGCATAATAATAAGAGACACAGACCGTAAACAGAAGAAGGTACAGTTGCTACCTACTTTCACAGTCAACAACACATTTCAAAAGACGTTTGACTGAACTCTCCAAGTCAATATAAAATGGTGTTCACAACATATTTTACTTCTGTAACGTGACGCATTTCTAAAGTGGTGTATGTGACAATTAGTCGGAGGTGAGTGGGTTGGGGGGGGGAAAAAAAAAAAAAAAAATTTTGACTTTTTTTTTTTTTTTTAATAAATAATGTGCACCGATTAATGGTTCACAATAAGGAAGTGCCACAAGAACAGTATATACATAAAACAATGTCAATTTTGATTTTGTGTTGACTTTAAAGCAGTGGTCGACTGATATGTCGGCCAATGTACACTCAAAAAACTTAAGCCAAAATAAAAGTCCCATCCCTGTCAAAATCTGAAGTTTTCACCAAACAGAAAAACATAATGGCTAATGTGATTTAAAAATGCCATACACTTACATTTAAAAAAAAAAAAAAAAAAAAAAAAATAAGTTTTTTTTAAAGATTTACTCATTTCAATAGCAAAATTCCATCAAATTGAACTTAATAAGCCTAATCCTTACATATTTTAACTGAATAATTGATTATTCAATTATTTAATTAAAATATGTAAGAATTACCCAATTCAAAGGACTTTTACTATTAACTGAAATGCATTAAATCTTTTCTTTTCTTTTTTCTTTTTGTGTATGGCATTTTTAAATCACATTAGCCATTGTGTTTTTCTGTTTGGTGAAAACTTCAGATTTTGACAAGGATGGGACTTTTATTTTGACATTGCATAACTTGTAAATTCTTGATTTCAAACTATGCTGCACTATATCCAGTTTGCTGCCATGTCACTGTGTACTGCATGTAAAATTAGCCTTACCTGGTATGTATTTGAGAAAATAAGTTTCCCAGTACACACAAACTTGCCAGATTGCGGAGTGCACTGTTGGTTATAGTGTTTACATTTTTATTCATGTTTTTAACTATTTCTTTGTGAAATATACTATAATCGGGATTACATAATCAAGAAGTTTCTAACAAATCTGTTTATTTTACATTTTAATCAAGTTAATTTTTATATATATTTTTTAAATCAAATATTTCTAATTTAGCAAATATGTAAAAAAAAATTAAATTCTAAATTAAACTGCAGCAATTGTTATGCATATTATTTTAATTAAATAGTGTAGTATAATATATATCAGACACCCTGCTCTCTAAAGATATTGATATCAGCATGGCTATCAAAAAGTGCATATCGGTCGCCCACTACTTTACCACTGAAGTTTACAGCTAATCAATACTGTCAATTATCATTTACTAGGAAGTGTGTTAATCAATATTTCCAGCAACATGTCAGAGCAACTGCACCATTTACATGTTCCCATCCCCACATACAAACACCCTCAGTTACTGTTCACTTCTAAAAAAAGAATTTCAATTAGAGGGACAACAGATCTGCATGGCTGAACAAAGCTCTACATGGAATAACAGACCCAACTACAAACCGCAGTAGCTACAAAAAGAAACTAAAAACAAAGAGAACTGGATTTGTTAAAAGACTTGGTCATAAAAAGCAAACTGAAAGGTTTAAATTGTGTGCTTTTTGTGTGCCATTTTGAGTAACACAAAGGGCTTAGGTCAGATTTATCATCAGAGCCTGCATGTGTAATCAGCAACCTATGTTGATGAAAGATGCATGCAGTGATGCCATAATACATAAACTTAGGGAAGTCCGCCAAAAGGTCAGAGGTTCAGTTAAGTACAACGGTTTAAAGCTCCTTATGCAAATGAAAATGTCCTGCTTTACACAGTCATTAGTTTGGCCAAGCCTACAGTAGTGAGATGCAGGTCAACCCCACCAATGTGACAATTTGGTAGACAGGCAGCAAAGCCAACTGACCTCATCTTCATGTGCCATTGCTCAGCAGCAGCATAAAAGAACAATTTTAAGGACCGAAATTTACCAAAATGCTGCTAATGTATAGAATGTGTAAGTTATTTGGTCCAAGATTAGCCATGAATAAATTAATTAAAAAATGATATTTACAAAAAAAATGCCAATAAGACTTTAAATTATTATGAGGTTGTGCTTTAATAAATTCTCTCTTATTTACATACATTTTAAAAATGCCAGATGACTAGAGCTGTCTCAAGTATTATGCAAAAAAGTATTTTACATAATTAATTCATATGTAAACACTGTTGTTGGGTGATATTTTTAGATACCCATTTCGCTGGATACAATATTAAATAGTACATTTTATACTCTTATTTGTCTTTGAAAGCTCTGATTCCAACAAGTCACAACAGAAACGACCCACAAAGCAGCTCTGTTAAATGCAGGAAAGGCAGGCATTTAGGAAGATTGTATAATAATAACTCAAACATGTACTCACCATTTGCACACAAAGGAATGATGTGCAGAAGCAGGACGCTGGACAGCACCATTGACTTCCAGCCATAGACTGTACAAAACAACGTGCGCCTGGAATTCATCATGACTCAAACTGTCTTCAAAAACACTTCAACTCAACCAGTTGGACCTTGTATTCAAGATATCGTCATAAGGAAGATATTTTTGGAGACTTTGAGCAATAATCCTGGATATAAATCTCCTTAGTTTGAATGCGTTCGGAGCGCACTACTTCATGCCAACTTCGGATATTGTCTTCAGTTGTTATTCCTCTTTGGTTGAGATTCAGGCCACCTTATGCGTCGCTAGGGACCCGTCATCTCTTATCCAATTCCAACAAGATGCTAAGACATTTAAATGTGTCTCACCGGCAGGCATCCACCACTAACTGCGGTAATTCCAGCGGACGCCTCGCACACACGCTTAACCGCGCGCAGCCCACAGCGAGTTTTATCAGTCAGTGGTACCGACGGTTGATGTGAAGTCATCTGCGCATGCGCATCATTACCGACACAAGTGCCCTGATTACTGAACTAGGGATCTGATTGACACACCCAATTTGCCATGTCTGATAATCACTGAAAAAGTCAATCGGCTCAGGAGTAAATAAATATCGCTCATTTACTGTCCCCAAATGCAGATTTACTTTTAAAATATATATATAGAAACCGTTTCATTATACATAGGCCTAATTTCAGTTAAACTGTTTGGACCGAGATAAAAAAAAATGATGCAGGCGAGTCCTACGAACAAAGCATCTGAAATTGGGTCACCCATAGACGCCAGTCCACACACAAACGTTTTGTTTATTTGTGCTGAAAGGAGGGACACTCCATAGCGACTACATTATTAAAATCAGAGCATTAGAATGACATTCTTGTATCAAAATTACATTCTTACCAGTGTTGTTTTAGTTTTATTATAGAAATATGACTAATATTTTGAACTTTTATTTTTTGGATTTTCAGTTTTCATTACTTTACAGTAATTGTTATGTGCTCGTCATTTTAATTTTTTTTATGCTTTTCATTAAAGTATCAATTTTTTAAAAATTATTTACTCACCCTTATGTTGTTCCAAGTGTGTCTTTCTTCCTTCAGTGGAACACAAAAAATTATTTTAAGGGAAATAAAGCTGCTATTTTCCATATATTGATAGTGTTTCTTCTGAAAATCTCCCCCTGCAGCCCATAGCTCTCAAATCTCATTTATGAGCTCCACAGCTCCCATCCCTTCACTCTCACGTATGGGAAAACAGCTTTTAGAGATTTATCCAAAACCTTGTGCACTAGAGTGATCGGAGATCTGAGTTACTTTTAAAAATTAAAGCAGTTAAAAATACATCTGGAACAGATCAAGGAATGGTGCAGCTCAGTTTTCCTCATAGTTAGAATAGTTCACTGCCACAAAATTGTGAGATACTTTTATCACAAATATCAAATGTTTTAAATGCATCAGAGAATAAGCTGCTAAATGTATCAGAAAACCTTCTAAAGTAATCTTCCATATAGAATAGCTCACTCAAAAGGTTATAACTTCATATAAAAGATTTATTCAGCCACACATGTTTTAGTGCTTGGTGGCAATACAAAAACAGATCTACAAACATTAAGTTCAGACAGATATGGCAATGAAAAGCCTCAAATCTTATCCTTAAATGACAGCATCAATGCATAAAAAATATTAAATATACACAGAATAAGTGCTATTGTAGAGGTGAATGTTGGTAACTTGTACATGATGTGACCGTGTCCTTCATGTGATCTTGCTGATTTTGGGTTCCAGGGCAGTGAAGACCTAACTCTCTGTTAGTGGACATTACATGGGGGCGGCCCCATCAGCCTGTGAGGATGGTGGAGTTTGGTCTGAGTTGGAAAGAAAATGAAAAGCAGCCTAATTCAATTTGAACTTTTCGAACAACGTGCCAGTGTTGATTAGCATTTGAGTTGTGGTATGTGTTACTCACACATGCCATTGGGAGCTCCTGGCTGCCGAGCACCCATCATCTGTCCAGCACCAGCACTGCCCACCGAACGACCTGAGAGTGATGCAAAAAGCAAACTATTATTAAGGTTGAATGAAACAGACGTTTGTCTTTTCTTCCCTATTGTGGGAATTAACTGGACCCAGGGCTTGACATTAGCTTTTTTTGCTCACGAGCCACTATGGCTAGTGGTTTTACAAAGTAACTAGCCATTCAGTATTTTCACTGGCCACAATTTTGTTGTAAGGAAATAACATTTTATATGATTAAAGTTGACTATGGCACGCTAAAATTTACATGAGCTAGATTTACAACCCTTTTAAATGTAAATGACCACTGTACACAACCAATCAGAACTACATGGAATGTATAACACTACAGGTCATTATCAAATATTTAGCTCTGATGAGGTTGTGTAAAGTTTCTTTTTTATTAAAACAAGCCGTCTATTAAGACATAAAAACAGTAGCTTCTTATTGAATTTAACAAAATAGTGGTCCAGGGGTGTGTAAGATTAACTGAAAAGATAAAAACTAAACTAAAAAAACCTAGACAGAGAAACACTGGTGTTTAAATATTTATTAACTACAAATACTAGCAAATAGAAGTAGAAAAAACAAACTTTGCATATTTTGTTTTGAAAAGCAAAAAAAAAAAAAAAAAAAAAAAAAAAACTGCACTAGAAACAAAGAGCAAAGAAGAACTCCGCCACACTATCCTTTATTTGGGGGAAATAAACTAAATTTTAGTATAGTTATGTAAATCATTAGTATTTTAGTATGTTTTAGTAGGCAAGTTAAAATTCTATAATGTGATGTGGTCACTACCAAAACAATTTTAACAATATTTCAAGTGTTGGCAGTGCGCAGTCACAACCAAACTATGGGATGTTTTGTCAAAAATAAAGCATATTTAAATATCAACTAAGATGTTATTATAGTGTTTGGTACAATGTATATTTAAACCAATGAATCCTTAACTTTGAAATCAGTATGATTAACTTTATGCCTTTTAAAAAGAAAGACTGGATTCAAAATACAATAAATCTCATAAATTACACTTGAAATATTGTTAAAATTGTCATTGTTATTGATTAACCTGTGAAAACCTATTAATAAAATAGCAAAAAAATATATTTACAAGGTAGAGGTAAACAAAATCTTAATAGGTCAATATAACCCTTCTTATTAAATTATATATTATTGTGTTTCGGTAGTGACAAATTTGGGGAGAGGAAAAAATATTCCAAAACTTTCTGAAAACACAATATGAGAATGCACAATTACTAGAAATGTGTACTTTGGATATTATACTATTTGTATACATACAAAATTTGTGGGAAAAGACATTTCCAACTCTGACTTTGAATCAATTCTATATAATTCGACCCACCAAAGTGGCTAGTGGGAGTGACTGTTTTAGACGCCACCACTGAAATCCACTCGCATTTGGCAGGTTGGTGGGTGTTAATGTTAAGCCCTGATTGGATTGTTGTGGTTTGCTATCTCATGTAAGTGACAGGGTGTCTTGTGCTCGCACCGAAAAACATGTCAATCAGAGAAGAGATGTTGTTGCAAGAGGGAGGGGAAGTTATTTTGGACAAAGATTATGAAGGCACTTTTTTACGCGTACGTACACTTTTTGTACAGACGAACGCGTAGCCTTTCAAAGCGTACTCTATTTAATAGCGTGAGTGAATGCAGGCAGTCGACACGGGCTCTAGAAAGTTTCATCTTTGTCCAGTGCCTGCGCTATTTTTCTCCAGATGTTATGACCATTATGACTTCTTTTAAACTAAAGTTGAGGCTCCCTCATATCCCCTTCACACACACACTTGTCAATGTGGACGTCTTTTGCTGTTTCAGTCTCCGGTATTTTGTTGTTGTTCCTTCTCTGTAGTTTTGTTTTCTACTGTGAAACAACAGCCCGGGCCAGGTTTGCCACCTTGTGGAACAACTGATTAGTGCAAAACAAATTCAATGTGCATGTGCGTACAAAGTACCTGCGGTTACAAAAACTGGGCGGCACACATACTATTCTGATGACGAAATTTGCGGCAAGCACACTGTATGCGGACCCTAGCGAATGCGTAAAAACCAAAGTATGCTTTGGTCCTAAGGAAGTACCGTGGTGAAGAGGGTTGTATGCAGTACTGCTGCTCTGTGTGGCTCCTGCTTGCTGCTGCGGTTCCACGTTCTGTCGTGCCTTCAGCTCTGCATATTTCACCTGCTCCAGGTGGAAGTTCTGCCTCTCAGACAATAACTGTTGTCTCTGCTGCTCCAGCTACAACATACAGATATCACATGAAGTTTAAACATCCTGAAATCTCTACATTAAAATGCTGTTGGCAGTCAACAAGATCTTTGGAAGGTTTGGAACAACATGAGGGTAGGTAAATAATAACAGATTTTCTTTTTTGGGTGAACTATCCCTTTAGAAGATTGATGAAAATTATGAATTCATTTTTAACATAAATAACTTCCAACAATAAATCAATGGGAATTAAGATGGAGGTCGTAAAACAGTGCATTAAGAAAGAAATTAATGTCCTCCAAAAGTTTCTTGTAGTCTTGGAAATATGCCAGGTCTTGCTTGAATGAAGCACTGACTCACAGCCTCTTTTTCTCTATCCATAATGGTTTCTAGCTCTTCAAAGTGTCTCAGTTTGATCTCCAACTTTTTCATCTGAGTCTCAACCAGCAGAGCCACAAGAGATTTTATCTTCCTCTCTTCTACTGCTGCCAAGTGCTACAAGGACAGAAGAGGAAGAAAAATCGCAAGTTCAGATGAATCACTTTTTTGGTCATTGTTAATGGTTGTGGTTCTTTAGGGGGCACATAAAAAGAGGTTTGACATTCACCTTTGCTTTGGTAGCTGCAGAGGCCAGTGCTGCAGCAGCAGCTGTTGCGATATTTCCCTCCACCAGATCAAGCTCCACCCTCCTCTTCATTTCCTCCCCCTCCCCTTGGGTGATGGCCATGTCAAAACTCTCCTCTGCTTAGACACAAACAGTATGAAAGATCAAGAAATCATACACAATCACACTGCCTACAGTAGGGACTGCATGACATCTTGTTTTTTTTGTTTGTTTTTCACTTGTTGTCTAGAAAGTAATAAACTTGGTGAGCAGAAAGGAGTGAAGATGACATGGGTAAGGAACAAAAGCATGCATGTACACTACTGTTTAAAGGTTTAGGGTTAACAAGATTTGTTTATTTTTTTAAAGAAATTAATACTTTTATTGAGCAAAGATGCGTGAAGCTGATCAGTGACAGTGAAGACATTAAAATAAAAAAATAAAAAAATCTACCTGAAATAAATTTAACTTTTTTTTAACATTCTTTTAATCAAAGTATCATAGAAAAAAAAAATGTATCACTGTTTCCACAAATATATTAAATATTAATATTAAAAACACTGGGTAACACTTTACAATAAGGTCTTATTTGCTACAGTATTTAATAATCTTTGTTAATGTTAGTTCATAAAAATCAAGCTGTTCATGGTTTGTTCATTTTAGTTCACAGTACATTGTTAACAAACACAACTTATTTTAATAATGTATTAGTAAATGTTGACTTTAACATTAACTAAGATCAATAAATTCTGTAGAAGTATTGTTCAATCTTAGTTCATGTTAACTAAAGTAGTTAACTAATGTTAACTAATGAAACCTTATTGTAAATTGTTACCAAACATTGTTTTCAACATTGATTTAAAAAAAAAAAAAAAAAAAAAAAAAAAGTATCTTGAGCACCAAATCAGCATATTAGAATGCTGTAAAATTCGTGTGACATGCTGCTAAAAATTCACAGGAATAAATTACATTAAAAAAAAGAAAAGAAAAGTGTTTTAAATTATAATAATATTTCACAAAATTACTGTTTTACTTTATTTTTTAATAAAAAAAAATAAATTAAAAAAAATGCAGCCTTGGTAAGCATAAGAAAACATTAAAAAAAATCTTACTGTCCCCACAAAGCACTTCTAACATGCTTTGTGAATATTAAGAGCTACGGGTTCACATTGGTGTTTTTTTTTGTGTGTGTGTCATATTTTGGCATATAGCAGCAATGTGTTAAATGAAGGTGAATGAATGCAAAGAGTTTATATATGCAGAGCATCTGTTATGGTCTGACCTGCTGTGCTCTCCTCTCCTCTCTCTCCTTCACTCTCTTCTTTCTCCTCATTCTTCACATGCTCTCCCTCTCCCAAGATGCGGTCACCCTCAAGCTAAAACAGACAATACATACTCAGTGACAATCACATTTTTTCTTATTAAGATTTATAAAGTAAGAATCTAAAACATCAGAATGAATTATTTTTTTCCTATCAAAAGAAGCTTCTCATACCTTTTCATGCTGATCATATTCAGTGTTCATTGGTTCTATGCCACTCCCATCTAAAAAAAAAAAAAAAAGCGAGAGAGAACCATATTAGTCATAATCCAAATTTTAATCATAAACTGTATTATATAATATTTGGTGTATAGAGGACATATAAAGGTGATTATTTAAATTAAATATTATGAAAATTATTCTTTCATTTACTGCCCTCCCCTGGATGTCTGAAGTATGACCATTCTTACATGACTAAAATTAATATACACTATCTTTCAAAAATGTAGGGTAAGATCTTTTTATTGTTTTTTGAATGTTCTAATATATTTTAAAATGTAATTAAGTCAAGTTTTCAGTAGTCATTACTTCCTTAGCCATAGTCTTCAGTGTCACATGATCCTTCAGAAATCATTCTAAAATGCTGATTTGGTGCTCAAGAAACATTTTTTATTATTATCAATGTTGAGTACTGCTTATTATTTTTGTGAAAATCGTGATACTTTTTTTTTTTCAGGATTCTTGGATAAATAGGAAGTTCAAAAGAACAGTATTTATTTTGAACAGAAATCTTTTGTAACATTACAAAATGTCTTTACTAATTACTTTAATGCATTCTGGATGAATGGAAGTTCTTAACATGGTTTTAACACGCAGTTCAAATGTGAATTTGGGGGAAGAGTTTTGACATTGTGATTACATACATCACTTAAAAACATTACACATAAAAAAGTGAGATAAGTACCAGGCTTTTCTGAATGGTCAGCATCAAGTCCTGCAATGCCGCCTGTTTGGAGTGTAAAGGCCGGATCTAAATTATGCCTAATTCTCTGTGCCTTGTGAAAGCTAGCATTGAATAACTCTGGCGGGGCCTCTTCTCTTGCTCTCGAGAACTCCTCTGAAAGACAGTTAAACCATTACATACGTATTTTCTCTCACCACACATATCTTCAAATCAGCACGCACACTAACAAACAAACTCTTACCTAAAGCTGCTTTGGCAGCTGCGGAGGCCACTCGAGGGTCGACCACAGATGCAAGGAAAGCAACAGTGCTCATTACAGGGTTCCCTGACTGGCTGAAGGGGACAGGTTGATAGGCCAGAGGACCCATTGAGGCTTCAGAGTTCTCTAGGTATGGGTCCTCTATGGGCAACCGCAAGAAGTGAAGAATACAGTCATCCTGTGTGCGGCTACCCACATGCTCCGACACCTTATTCCAGTCATCTTTATACATCTCCAAAGCCTGAGAAGAGAGACAGCATACAAAAAAAGACAAATAATGACAACCTTTATCAGGCCAAGGGCTCTTTGATGGATAGAGAGCAGAGACTCCCATTACACTCAGGTTAAAACTGAGGCTGCATCCAAAATTGAATACTTGAGTAGGTACTTTCTTTGATTAAGTACTTACTTTGTAAGCACTAAAAAGTATGTTTTTATATAGTATGAATATACTACATTCACCATTATCATTGTCCTCTTCCATGGCCTCATGGGATAGTAAAGCGTCAATTGTGTACACCCTTCAGAATCTTGCCAGTATTAGTAGGTCATCCGAATACTTTTTGCCTACTCTTTTATGAGTACTGTGAATTCAGACATACTTCTTTTGTCAAATACTGTTTTTCACCTACTAAATATTAGGAAAGTATGTGATTTTGGACACAACCTGGGTGTTGCATAGTAAATTAATATGGTACTATACATATGATATGACATATAACATATGTATAGTACCACATTAAATTATTTGTATATTTTATGTTTATTTTGCAAAGCCATAATATAATTTTTTTTAATTATTATTACTGTATATTATATATTATATGACAATAATAACAATATTATTATTATTATTATTATTATTGTTATATAATTACTGTTAAATGTACAGATCCATACAGATTACATTTTAATTTTACTTAATACATTTTAATGTGGAAGGGATAATAGAAATGTAGCTTGATTACAGATTCTTAACTTTAGTTTTTGTGTGTGTGTGTGTGTGTGTGTGTGTGTGTGTTGTGTCTTTTGTAATTGCTTGACATCAAAATATTATTGGCAAACCCCTGCAGTACTGCAGTTGAGGACTCCTGAATACAAACTTTTAAGCATTCAAAAAAATCTTGTTGACTGTTTGAATGGCTTACCTCCAAAAGCAAGAGTGTTTCCTGTTCTGTCCATTCTCTACCTGCATTAGCGCCTTTACTCTAAAAGATAAAAGAAAGAAAAAACTAAGACAGAAAGCAAGCACACAGCATTCAGATGCTGAAGCTCAATGCAATCAACAGATTCTAGAAAGTTCTGGTAAAGCACTGCTAAACTGAAACTATGAATGTTGCAAACATTGTTTGTGTTTTTACCTTTGGATGTTTCTTAGCATAAATGTCAGTCCGTAGACCAAAATTCTGCAGGTCAGATGGTTTTTCTGTCGATTTCTCTGGGAAATGCAACATATGCTGAGAGGCTGAAACCTTTCAACACAACAAATAAACAATATATCATATTTATTAAACATTTTGTATAATGACCGTTAAACTATATAATTGTCCCAAACAACTGATTGCTTTCAACTCAAATCCATATTTCATGTCACCTAAGTGATTTAGGTGATGTCACCCAAGTTATTTTGTGACATTTAAGAGGTGATGATTTAGGGTGCTTTCACACTGGCAGATTAGTTTGAACAGGGCACGGTTTGCATGAAAAACTGGTCATGTGAAAGCTCTTATAAGAACCCAGGAGCCCATAGGAGGTTGTCTTGAGTTTGGTTGCAATGGAACTGTGGAGCGATATGCATGAACGTGAAAGCGACGTGAACTCGGGTGCGGACTTGTTCAGGAAGTAAAGTAACCTGCACGTGTGTTTTAGAGGATGGATAACGTCACTGATTCAATGACGATGACGATACGATGATGACTGGATATGAGCGAGAGTGAGCATGCAGTGTCATCATGTAGAGAGAGTGCAATCAGAGCGGCAAATGAATTGCTCACAATCCGTTGTCTCCTTAAAAGAGTCCCTTTGCAAGCACCAGAAAGCTGCCTTCATGCGACACACATATTAAACTCAAGTGTCGTTCACTCTGATGCGCATACCAAAGCATAACAATATACTGACCAACATTCTGTTTTCTATCATGCGCTGTGCACGTTGGTGATGACATAAGATGAACGCAAATGCACCAGAATTTAATAGAATCAAGTGAGTGTGAAACCAGACCAACGCTGTGGGGGACACTGGGAACAATCGGACTCGTACTGCAGCAGACGTGCCCAGTGTGAAAGCCCCCTTAAAGCACAAATTTGGTGTTTGTCAATACCTGTAAGGGTCTGTGTTGTAGTGGGACAAGTCCGGAGGGTGTGTCTGAAAGAACGTTAAAGTGTGGCGTTGGGGGTGGGCCCATGGGGAGCGGTCGACTTTCTGCATCTACCTGATAATTTATCAACCCCCACTGCTCCAAAAACGAATGAACCCTAAAATGCACATCAATAGGTTTATGAACGAATTGCAAATTACAGGTGTCAAAGTAAGTGGGTACAAGTGAATACACACACCTTATAAGTGCACACACATCTCCTGTCAGGTTTCGTCTGCAGGAGGTTGAGGTCAGATACTCTTGAGGGTTTAGCCGGTATGTGTCAATCATGAAGTTACGGTATGCAAGATATCTACAAACAAAATATGAGCATGTTTATTTAGAGTTCAGTATGATGAATCTCATACAGATAACTTGTGCATAAATATGCATCTACACCAACTTACATTTCTGGTGTTTTGGACTTATTTTTCCCATTGAAGAACTCGGGCAGAGCTCGTCTCTCTATCTGATGAATACTAACACACAAAAATAAAACATTTAAGAATGGTAAAGGCCCAAGTATGGGCAGAGAACTAGGTCCCAGCTCTGATACCTATGTAAAACTGAGAATTTGAGTTGCCGTAATCTGGACACTTGTTCAGTTAAACCCTCACCAATTGTAGTCGAACCATGAGGCATAGGTGGGCACAATGATGTGATGCGTTTGCTCTGTGGCACTCTCCTCCCCCTCCATCCCACGGCCGTACTCCCTCTGCTCTTCCTCATCCTACACACACAATAGGTCAGAACTCACATATTTAAAGAATATAGTTGATCTAGAGTTTCTTTGACTGTAACTGGGTTCTAGATGTACATTCTGTGTTAGACTGGACAGAAAGCAACCATGACAGACTGACTTACTCTGACACCAGAGAGCAGGTCCTCTTCCTGGTCATCTGAGAGGAACACATAGATATTCTAGATTATTGAAATCACATGAATACAAACAGATTCACTCAATAGTGAATTCCACAAACAAACTTACCTAAATCAGCCATAATGCCTCCTTTGACTGGAGTGTTTTCACTGTCTTTTTTTAGGTTCACTGTAGCCAAAAATAAATTGTGTGTTACACTTTCGACATCTCTACATGAGCACTAAACACAGAGGGGCAGGGGGGGAGAAACTTACCATTTTTAGGCAGAATGACCTCCTCCATGTTAGGGACTGGCGTGGGATCCTCCATGTCTTTAGTGAGGTCCTCCTCTGGCTCCGCCTCTTCTGGTTGGCCACGCCTCTTATACACCCCTGAGCTATTGAGTTGTACCAACATTAGTTAGCTACAGTGATTTAGCCACTAATGCTCCCTGACTTCAACTTTAACTTCCCGCATAGGTGACAAAAAAATGTGGCATTGCAATGACAACAAATTAAGTGACTACAAAGTAACCTTTTCTTTCCTCCTTTCTTCTTAGACTCAGAGGATGGTGGAGAGGGGGAGCGACGCCTCTTCTTCCCAGGTTTCTGTTCCTTATGAAAGAGAAAACAAATAAAACAGGTAGAGTCTTAAAAAGACAAATACTTTAAAACAAAAAACAAACTAAAATAAATTTAGCAAAACAACGGAGTTTAAAAAAAAGGAATGAAATTAGATAAATGAACATACCTCTGTGCTTTGGTAGATACGCTTGCGGAAACTCGTACTATTCCCATTCTCGTCAATCTCATAGTCTTCCTCATTCATCCACTCATTATATGTGTCTGTGTCGAGAATCCATCTGGCATGAACCTAAGAGAGAAAAAAAAAAAAAAAAAAAAAAGGTGTTCAAGTAGATATTCACACTTTCCTATCATTACAAATAAAAGACCATCTTAATATTTTAATTAGGAAACCACCAATGTATCGGCCTCAGATATTTATCGGTTGATTTTTTTTATCAATTTAAAACCTTTGACATATCGGTTATTGCAGCAATATATTAGCTAGTATACCTTAAAGGTGCTATATGTAAGTTTTTTTGCTTTACTAAAGTTTTTTTATTTCATATTTAGGAATCATGCTAAGTTCACATACTTGTTTCTCTGAAAAACAATGCTACAGCCAGTTATTCTACTTTTAAATGTACATTCCGTGCTGGAATTTAATTTTTTTTGGTCTGTGTGTTCCCACCCACTGCCAATTTACCCAATAGTATTTTGACTCTCCAGGTTGCCATTTGGTGGAAAACACAGTGTATTGGAGCCATGGAAGCCAGCACACGAATAGGGTCAGAGACTGCAGATTCTACCCAACCTAAAAAGCCTCAGCATCCATCTAAAAAGCTCTATGACCAGACAGAGGCATATTAAAACATGGATAAATCAACTGACCAACTTACAACATAAGGTTCATCACCTTTTCATCACCACATTTAATGCGGCTTTTTGAGAACACCACTTATATAGTTTAGCGGTGCACATGCTTTTGGTGTGAGCACAAAACCTGCAGGAATGACTAAAATTATGCGCAATACAAGCACTATTCAATTGGAGGGACCGAGACGAGTAAGTGAGAGGAGGAGGGTGTGCGTCAATTCACCGTCGGAGAGAACAGAGTGTGAGAACGCACAGCTGGTGTTGGTGTATCGATACTGCAGAAAAGAAGTATTGGAACCATTTCATATATTTCAGTATCGATACATATCGAAATATCAATTTCTTGACAACACTTGACTGCAATACCCATTTAAGCCACTAGCTGTCAATAGTACATACTGCACCTTTTAATGCATGCGTCTTTGCACTAATGAATTCAAGGTATTAATACTAAAAGGATTTTTTCACCTTCCAGCACCTGTCTGGGTTGGGAGGTTCCTCCACTTCTCCATCTATATCATTTGCTGATACAAGTGAGTCATAACTAAAGAAATACAATATGAAACATATCATCATTAAAAAAAAAAAAAAGAACAAAATGTAGCATTTTCTAATCTGCTTATTTTGAGTACATGTGTGAATGTGTGATGTATTTTCTACCTGTCTGGACACATGCCCCAATGTACCATCACATGCCGATCCAATCGCATGACTGGTCGAAGCCACTCTTCTGGAAAAAGGCCCAACAGTGAATGTTATACACAGGGAGATATGAACACATATGTTTCACAGATACACAATATCCTGCACACTTTAACCAATAAATACACATCCTGTCCGCACAGACATAGAAAGATAAAATTCTGTCAGGACCACTATCATCAAAGATGATTGACAAGTAGCATACAGTTTGGATTGGCGGTATGATTATGTTCCAGGCAAGAGCGCCTTGCACATCCATGCAGCCTAGCATGGATAAGATCAGGGAGCGCAGTGATAACCCCCTTAGGGTAAACCGAACAGAACCAACAAATGTATTGCAGATATTATTAATGTTCTTAATGACAATAATTTAATGCAACAAAATAAATCAAGATAAATGACAGTCTGATTTAAAGAGGAACGACAGGAGGAGCTGAGGATGGAGGAGGGTAATCAGCTCCTGAGCAATGCGATAAAGCTGCGATTCAGACTGACATGACCTGCCAGAACTAATGCTATGCTTGATAAAAATATACACACCTTCATCTGCTGTGGAGGATGATGGGTATACCTGGTGCGTGGCTTGTGACCTCTCCTCTGTCACTGTGCCCTGAAAAGGCAAGACAAAATAAACAGTCATCAACAATGTATATTAGGAATGTGCAAAATAAAGCAATTAGTTGAGTATGTGGCATAGAGACAAAGCGACACGTGTCATAATCTGAAAACCACACCCACTGGGGGCAATCCAACCCTCTCCACTGACTTTGTACTGCGTGAAGCTGACTCCTTGCCATTTCTGATTTAGCAGCTTTTAGACATTTATCTGTTTTCTGTTATGTGACAGGGTGTACAGCAAACAAGGTAAAAAACCCAGTTTTTATAAGCTGTCGACCCAAAAAAAATGGACACAAGTGGATACAGGCAATTGAGATATTACTCTGAGCACTATGCCTACTGGAGTGGAATGTAATTGGCGACAGGATACGCTTAAAAAAAAAAAAAAAAAAAAAAAAAAAAAAAAAAATTCATTCATTTTTTTTAACCATGTCAAAGGATTATTTCACCACCCTAACCCAAGAGGACTTACCAGTGACAAAATGTTTACACAGGCAAACTGAGTGTCAGGATCCCACAATTTACCCATTCTTTCTGCTGATGCTTCACATCTTATTGCCTGTATCCACTTGTCTCCATAAAGGCTAGCTTTAAGGGTTCGATAGCTTATAGAAAACTTCTGCTTATAGCTTAAAGTTCTGTTTTTTTTTAGCTTGTTTCCTGTACACCCTGTCACACAGCAGCTTTTAGGCATTGTTCTGTCTTCTGTTAGAAGCAGGAAATGACAAGAAGGCAGGTTCATGCAATATAAAGTCAATGGAGAGGGTTGGATTGTTGGCCATGGCCTAAATGCGCTCTGAATAAATTACTTGTTATTATTACATTTTAATAGTTTTTCCCCCAGTTTCACAGACAAGGCTTAAGCCTAGTCCCAGACTAAAATGCATTACTGAGCTGTTTAAACTAAAAGCTACTTGCACTGTCATATCTTAAAATATGTCAGTGCCATTTTTTTGTCTCAAGCAGTAGCAGCCTTTGCTGTTTCACTTGTTTCACTTGAAACGGGCCTCGCAACTTGCGCTTGAAAAAGAGCCCCACCCTCCGCCATCACAGCTCGCACACACCAGGTTTGGAAATTATCGGGGCTTGGGGCAAAAATGCTACAAAAATTAATATTTATAATAGCCTATGTTTGTTTGTAACTGTTTTCCAGAGCATCAGCACTCTTGCAAATGTGATAGTCCATTGATTTTATAACAGTGCAGAGATAAAATAAAATATATAGGCTATGTATGGCATCTGGAAGTTGTGTGTAAATGACCAACTTTTTCCACATTTGATGTGATTTCTAATGAGAAAAATTTATGTTAATTATTTTATTGAGGTTAATTTGCGCTTTATCACCATAGCTTGCTTTTTTTTGTTGTAGATCTTTAGACCGTTATGCTTTTAGAAGTCTGAAATTAGTTGTGACTAATTTCTTCATGCGAACCTGCAGTCATTGCCTGATAGGGCAGTGAGGCAAAAAGTTACTCTTAAGCTTCCGTTCAGTCACAATTGCTTTGTCCCTGAATGAATCAGCTGGTTTGAACAGACTGTTTGACTGAATGATTGAATGACTCACTAGTAAAGACAATGATTTGCTGCTACTGGAAGTTTCAGTTTAATTTAATTTCCCACCCCCCATCATTTAATTTCTCTATTTATATCTCACGCTCACGTCATTCCTGCGGTCCACCAGTCAGCAAGAAAGACTGTCAAATTCGTAATAGGCCTAAGTGTAAGATATGTCCTCTTGATATAGTCTAGCCTATTTGTATATTCATATTGTATTACTAATTCCTATTCAATCACTTCTAATCCATATTCTCTCATTTTTATTTCTTTGCTCTCAAGCCTATCAGACTGTCCAAGGGGCTCGCTGAGGGGAGGACTGAATTGACGAAGACTGAACGTTGATTTTGTTTTCAATTGTGATTGTAATGCGTGGACAGTGGTAGATAGAATGCGTTTATAAATGCGACTATTATGAGTGAAATGAGTTAACATTGTTAAATATAACAGAGATAATGCAGTCGCATTGCATACAATATTTCATTAATACAGATTTATAATATAATAATATATAAATATTAAATATATAAATAAATATATATATATATATATATATATTTATTATCTTTTTTTTAAGGGGGGAGGTGAGCCTCCAAATGGCAAAGGCCGCCTCTGGTCTCAGGATGCACGCCAGTAATGTTTTTTACTAAAGCATGTTAATAAAAGCTATTCCTAATTGAACTAAGGCCGAATCCTGGCTAAATAGAAGTCCTGTCTGTGAAACCGGGCCTTTATGTGTTAGAGTACTTGACTACAAAATTAAATACCCATCTGCATTATAAATTTCCCATTTCTTTTGGTCCTTGTTTTTCCACTGACCTGGTGTCGCACAACAATGTCTTTGAGTTTAAGTGCTTGCTTCTGTTCAAGATCAGGGGACAGGTACACCACAGGTCTGCTTAATAAGTTATTCTAGCACAAACAAAACACATAGGTCAGATATTGTACCATACTTAGATTTGCTCATGATCTTCGTCTTTGCAAAAGATCCAAGCACAAATACCTGTATCAGAGTTTTCTCCACACAGACGAACATCTCTACATTGCGATCCACTCTGGATGGATTCTGAAGATCAAAGCGTCTCCTTTGATAAATAAAAGATCACACACTAGATGAGATAAGTTTAACATCATCTTTATCTGACATTTAATTTTATGAGCCAAGGAATCACAGCTTACATTTACTGTGCGGTGGGTGGCATGATGACTAAAATCTTACATCATGGAACAGTATAAGTAACTTTAATTATATCATCATTATATTATACATAAAATCATACATACACTACCATTTAAATGTTTGGGGTCAGTAAGTTTCTTTTGAAAACTTAATACTTATTCAGCAAGGATGCATTATATTGATCAAAAAAGTGACAGTAAAAAGAAATTGACATTATATAAAAAAAGATTTCCATTTTTAACAAATACTGTTCTTTTGAACTTTCTATTCATTAAAGAATCCTGGAAAAATCCTGTTAAAAAAAACTTTTTTTTAACACTGATTATAAAAAGAAATGAGCATCAAACCAGCACAGTAGAATGATTTCTGAAAGATCATCTGACACCGATACATGAAAATGCTGCTGAAAAATCATCTTTGCCATCACAGGATTAAAATACATTCTAAAATATATTAAAATAGAAAACCATTATTTTAAGATGTAATAAAATATTTCACAATATTACTGTTTTTACTGTATTTTGAGCAACCTTACTGACCACAATCATTTTAATGGTAAAGTATATATAGATCATGGGCATAAACCTAAAGATAATTTTAAAATGTTAACAAAAATGTGAAATAAAAATAAATGGTAAATTAGAATCTCTACATGTACATTGTATATATAAGTTTTGCCATTATACCATTCAGCACTATTCTGCAGTAATACTAACCAGCCCTGTTCTGTCTTAAACTTGTACACTGATCCCAGAATATGACAGAGAGCACTTCCTGGCCTCAGGTCCTGAAAACACTTTACCTGATGACAAAGAAACACTGCTGAAACAAATTCACACAGATCACTCATAATTCTGCAAATCTAGGTGTCATGCTTTGACTTAATCTGGGTGTGGTAATCTGATGATTACTTCCTTGACTCAGTCAATCAGGTTACAAATGAAAAAACATGTAGATAAATTTACAAGAATAAAGGTGCTTGTGTATGGCTTGTCAGAGAAAGAAGTGAAAAAGTAGCAACTCACTGGGAGTTTTGTAAAGCTTGGGTTATTTGCTCGCCGGCCAAAAGTGTCTTCCTGAAATTGCAGCAGTTGGATGACCAGCCCAGACAGAGACTTGCTGGAGGGAGCATCAGTCTGCACATACTTAAGAGGGGGGGGGGAAATAAATACTATAAATTTATCTTGTTTTTAAAATTTTACAACAATTTACAACCACAACAAAAAGTGACAAGAATTGCAAAGAGGCCTATAACCTCAAGAATGTTTAGGAGCTTTCCCTACAATGGTCTTTGCTACTCACTGTTCTGGTTTGCACATTTAAACAGTTTAAAACATTAGATGCATCATGGCATGTGTTATCTACATAGTGGACAGTGGGCAGGGATGGCATGGCACTGAGAGGGGGGTGTGTCAGTCAAATCAGGTAAACAAACACCTTTGACCACAAACCTGTTCCTACACACTTAAAGCTGCTAGCATGCTGCTAACATCAACTTTTACTTACATCGCATCATATGGAAACTACAAATCAGTTTTTCTTATTTTATACTGAATCTAAGGGTTGAGTTGTGGATATAACTTTATTGCTAACATGAACACAGGATGAAGGTGGTCACTTATGTCCTGTCAGTTACGTTGTGACCGTGTTCTGTCGAGCTAGCTTTACATTTCTATATTATATAAGCCAAACAGACAAAATACCGCAACATAAAAGAGTATTTAAGAGTCCGTTTTAGACGTTAATTAGAATCAGAAATCGACACAAAAAAAAAGAGCAAGACAACCATAGTTGTCTGTTTTAAAAAAAATCAAAGAAAGCTTCGTGTATGTGGATCCTCAGGCTATCTAGCTCGCTAACCTTTTTATAATGCTTCCCAATCCAACTGCGCACTGTTTCCATCTGAGAGATTATTTCCGGGTTCTCCCAGAATTTACAGCACGGTCCACCGTCCATTCTTCGGCTCAATGAAGAGCTGCAACCAGCTTGACTTGTCGTAGGTCCCGCAGCAGCAGATCCTATGGATTGTGTGGCCATTGTTACATGCTAATTAGCCGCCGTTACCCAGAATGACTGAAGACTCCACGGCGCCTCTAGCGGTTAAACCAAAAAAGGCGCCAACGACGCCTACTGCATACTACACAGTACATACTGCATAATGGCCATTATTTTGTAAGAGTAGTACTCAAAGTAGAAGGCAACAACAAATTCGATAATCATATAATTAATAATATGGCCATTGGCAATCTATATAGTTAAGTGTCTATCTATCCATCTATAGTTTATAATGATATAGTTATAAATCTATATAAATCCTCATTGTTAAGAATGTCGAAATGCAGCTACCCTTGAACGTCAATTTTTCAAGACAGTCATGCATGAGATTGCGTCTTCTTCTTTTGAAGACAATACATGTTGAAATAATTATACTTTTACATTTTAAAACGTATAATTATTTTCAATACTGCACACAGTAAAAACAGCCCATAGCGTGTGACAAACGAAGAGTGTGAACTAGTTTTTGAAAAACCCCTAATTCTTTACTGAAGGTTGGGCCAGTGAATGGCGCATGCTCAGTGCGAATAGGGAGTGTTGGAGACAGCCAACAGTGCAGGGAAAGGCAAGACGGGTGAAAAGAGAAGCCCGTCTTCCTTTCGAAAACGGAAAAATACGTTAACGGAGCTTCGTTGTATGTCCTCGTTTCACACCCGGCCATGCCAACGACACAGCGATGTATTACTACTGCAATCGGAATAAAATGAGCGCTAGTGCAGCCGGGCCTGGAGTGGAGAGTTGTGGGGCCGGGTGTCCGCATAGCGCCAGCCGCTGCTGCGGGGGAGGAGGCTGCGGTGAGCCCGTCAGCGGTGACGGAAGCTCGGCCGCTGCGGCTACAGCCACCAGCGCTGCCCCAGTACGGAGCTCAGACAGGGAGAGCAGCGTAGCCGAGGCCCAGGCGTTCCGCGAATGGGACGATGCCACCTCCGTTGATACGGATCCGGCCCAGAAAATGAACGAGGAGGGATTTTTTACGAACGGCGCTGCTGATATCACACGGGAGGGAGACGAATGCGCGAAATCGGGGGAATACGGTGGAGGACGCGGGCGTTTTTGTAGACAAAGCGCTGGAGCGGGCGAGGATAACAGCATTAATATTGATCACGAAGGAGCTGGTTTGCGGTGTTTCATGAGCGCTACCATACGGAGGGATGAGCGCAGACCGAGCGTGAGACTGCCGCCGGTGCGCACCGCGAGAGCACGGCGAGGACACACGGCGCACGCCGAGACCGAACGCGCGATGATGACAGCCGCTGCAAGGTGTGGTCACGGGAATTCTGAGCCCGCGGTCATTAAGCGCCGAGGATGCAGTTTCAACCGAGTGTCCAAGAGGGTGTGTTTCTCGGGCACGTACTGCGGCAGCTCGGAAGCCGTGGCCCGCGTTGGTTCCAATGGTGAAGCTCACGTGAAGCGGTCCGCGAGCACTGCCGAGACTTTCAAGCGCACATCCTTACGTCGTATCCAGTGCGAGAACACTACCGGGGCCCAAAAAATGAATTTTGCAGCTTGCCCGCCTGATGAAAATGCCCAACTGCCCACATCCAGAACGGCGAAGGGGCGCGTCAGACTGTACAGGGTGCGCTCATTTCTTGCCAGCTCTGCCAACCATAACAACGGGGTCAGCGGAAACGGTGCCTCTCACAATAACCTCCCACCGCAACCCTTCTTCCAAGCCCCCGAGCCCAAGTATGACCTACGTGATTGCGCAAAAAAGCCCATGTGTGCCCTTTCCATCAGTTCTTCTCAGTCTGAGAGTAGGCCTCCTAACGGAACAGAGCCAGAGCCACAGAAGTGTGACGGTACATGTGTGGGCATTGATACGGAAGAGACTGAGGGCCCCAGCGCAGAACAGATAGAGGCAGTAAAGGGTGAAGCCGAACGCAGGCAGGCAGAGCTGGAGGGTCGTACCGACCACCTCTGGAGGCGCCTGCAGGCCGTGCAGGTGAAGCAGGTGGAGAGGCATGTCACTCAGCAACTGCGTGGCCTATACAGGAGCCCGGGGTTGAGCTGCACCAGGAGGCCCAGCGCCGTATCCAGAAACTCGACTGAGCTGAGCAGGCTGGCACGCAGCTGCAGCGAGATCCTCCGGACTGCAGAGAGTGCTCTGGACTCGGACCACACGGCCAGCAGCTCCGGAGGTGACAGTGACAGTGAGGAAGATCAGGGATTGGAGAGAGGTCATCGCTTTAGACCGCTGTCACTAAAATCAATGTAAGCTTTCACATTATGCTTAGCCTCAGGTTAAGATCTCTTAACCCTGAGTTAAGGAATGTTTTAAACCACTAATTTTGAAAGGAGTCAGCAGTGCTCCATTATGATATGCCAAAGATAAAAAGCCCAGGGTGATGGAACAAAATAACCATGATTAAAGGGATAGTCCACACAGAAATTAAAATTCTGTCATAAATAATTTACTCACCCTCATGTGCATTCTAAACCTGTAATACTTTCGGTTCCCATTGACTCCCAGTGTATTTTTTAATTATTTTTTTTTTTTTGTCCATACAACGGGACAAGTCAATGGGAATCAAAACTGTTTTGTTATCGACATTCCTCAAAGTATCCTCTTTTGTGCTCAGAAGAAGAAAGAAAGTCATACAGGTTTGGAATCACATGAGGGTGAGTAAATGATAACAGAATGAAATATGATTATTGGGTAGACTATCCCTTTAAAAAAAAAGAGACCCTTTTCTAGCAATTTCAAACGTTCTGCCTTCTTGTATATACATGCATGTACACCTACACATGCATATGTACAATAAGTTTCAGATGAGTCATTGCATGTTGGTGTTGCCTTTGAATCACCACTGTGCCGTTCAATATAAATGCTGTACTGGCAGTTGATTCATGGCCGCCACATTGAGAGGCCACAATGCCCTTTTTCGCTGGGCTGTCGATAATAAAATGGGTCAGAAGATGGTTCATCCTCAATTCAGCAAGAGCTTTTATTTTTGCATTCCTGTAACTCAAACAGGAGATTATGGCTCTTGCAACACCAAGGTCATGGGTTCAATTCCCAGAGTATACATGAACTGATAAAACGTATACCTCCACTGTTAAATAAAGGTTGTTTATTGGCATTCTTGGTTCCCTGAAGAACCTTACAATTGCACAGCTAGTTCTTTTTAGATGAAAACAGTTCTTCAGATTATAAAAATGTTCTTCACAATAAAAAGAAAAATAGTGTTGAATGCAGTGTGGATCAAAGCATCTGCCAAATGCATAATATGTAAATGTTTTATACACATTACATCAAATATTATGCATATACTCTATTTATTTTCTCCTCTTTCAGTGTCACTGGCAAAGAATGGCAGTGGGTGGAAAGCAGGGCGTGGCTTGGCAGCAGGTGGGTGTGGCTGCAGACTCAAGTATCAGAGCTGGAGTATCGGATCCGTGCGCTGACGGAGCTTTACACGCATCTTCGACAGGGAAAGGTATTCTGGTTGTTAATGTGTTGGGGGGGGTTTTTTTGGTGGGGGGGTATTATGGGTTGTTTGACTCATGCGTTTCATGTGTACTTTTTATGTTTCGTCCAGGTGCGGTCTGCTTACTCTGTGCCTGACTCACCACTCAAAGCATCACATTCCTCCCCCACATCACACAACAACTGCAAGTCAGTAGACATTTTAACTTGCATACAAAGACACACTGATAGATTTTTGGATTTGACATTTAATGTACCATTGCACCACCCCCTAGGTTGTCCTCTGCTGGTGATTCTAACAGGAAGTGGCAGGCAGATGACCCCACCACCCCACAAACAGTGCCCAGTCCACCTTCTTCTGCTGCACGGGTTCGACCGTTACTCCGGCAACGGCGTCACAGACTCGTTCGCCTGGAAGACTGCACAGCGCTGGGGTCAAAGGTGAAGACAATCTCAGAGTTGCCCTTGCTGCTACTTTTCTGTTATGCAAAGTAACTCTTATTATTATTGGCTGTTCTCCATTTTTTTATATTATGCTTTGATGATAATAAAACAGAATTCTTGCATTTGTGTGTCCCTCTCAGGCGGTTTCGTTACAGTGTTGGTGTGAACCTCAAACTGTGTGTGTGTTATGTGGTGGTGCTCCTCCTCGCTCCCCCTCAGACAAGGAGAAGGGTCTGTGGATGCGGCAGACTTTGCTTGATATGTCTGTTCACCCTGTCCTCTCAATGCCATCAGGTGAGATCCATATATTATCTCTTTTATCTCTTTATTAATATTTTTTATGAGCACAGAATTAAATTTTTATATAATTTAAGTCTATCTTGTACTTTAACAGTACAAGCTGTACAAGACAATTTGATGTCCTTGAAAGTAATCTTCAGATGTGGCTTTCACATTACAGTGGCCCTGAAAACAAATTAGAATTTTATAATGTAATATTTCTGTATTATTGAATTAGTTTATATATATATATATATATATATATATATATATATATATATATATATATATATATATATATATATATAAACTAATTTAATAATACAGAAATATATATATTCTGTATTAAAATATATATATATATTTTAATACAGAATATATATATATATATATATATATATATATATATATATATATATATATATATATATATATTCTGTATTATTAAATTAGTTTATATTATATTTGTATGTGTGTGTTCTGTATTTATATTGTATATATAAAATAATATAATCTAATTTAATAATACAGAAATATATATATATATATATTTCTGTATTATTAAATTAGTTTATATATATATATTTTAATACAGAGTATATATATATATATATATATATATTTCTGTATTATTAAATTAGTTTATATATATATATATATTTTAATACAGAGTATATATATATATATATATATATATATTTATAATTATATTTCTGTATTATTAAATTAGTTTATATATATATATTTAAAATATAAATTAATTTAATAATACAGAAATATATATATATATATATATATATATATATATATATATATATATATATATATATATTCTGTATTAAAAAATATATTATTAAATTAGTTTATATTATATTATTATTTTAAATTATTTTATTTATTAAATAGACAACAAAATATCCAATTAAGTGGAATCTGCAAACAAATTATGCAAGGAATTTTCTCACAACTAATGTTACTTTTCTGTAACATTATTCTAACCACGAAGTGTCTGAATTTTGAACATCATTTTATTTAAAAGCTTTTGATTGGTTTTGATATTTTGTTATCAAATGCAGCGACATGCATATATTTGTAAGTGTGGATTAAGTGTACTTATACTTTTTGGGGCCACTGTGGATGAAATAAGTGTATCAAATACTCATCAACATCAAAACATTTACTTTTTAGCTTCATGCTTTGAATTTCCTCCATTGCAGATTCACCCCTCACACTGCATTGTGGGATACGCCCGCTGGCCGGGCACCATTCTCATAATTCACTGCATTGGACAGACATGTCATCGGCGTCCTCTTGGCTGGGGAGGCGGGGCCAGGGACAAGTTGGGAGAGTGAGGAGGCGACTCGTTTGTCCCCGTCCGCCTAATGCACTGCCTCCTTTATTTAACACACCTGGTAGGTAAAATGTATATTTACACTTCTATTAATAAACACACGTACAATGTATATAGTATACTACTGTTACTGTCAGTAAGATTTATATATATATTTTTTATAGTATTTTATATAGTATTTTACAATACGTTCTCATTTGTTAACATAGGTTAATGTATCAACTAACATGATAACATTAGTTAACTACATTAGTTAACATGAACTAGTAATGAACTGCACTTCTACAGCATTTATTAATCTTTGTTAATGTTAATTTCAACATTTACTAATACATTATTAAAATCTTGTTAACATTAGTTAATGCACTGTGAACTAACATGAACAAACAATGAACAACTATATTTTCATTAACTAACGTTAATGAAGATTAGTAAATACAGTAACAATGTATTGCTCATAGTTAGTTCATGTTAGTTAATACATTAACTAATGTTTAACTAATGAACCTTATTGTAACGTGTTACCAAAAAAAATGTATGCTGTTCTTTAAAAAAAAAAAAAAAAAAAAGAATCAGAAATTTGGAAAAAAAACAGTTGACACAAATATATTGAGGACAACTGTTTTCAACATTAATATTGATAATAATAAGAATTGTTTTCTTGAGCAGCAAATCAGCATATTAGAATGATTTCTGAAGAATCATGTGACACTGTAGACAGCTTTGCCATCACAGGAATAATTACATTTAAATTACAATATATTTTATGATAGAAAACGTTTGGTTTAAATTGTAATAATATTTCACAACATTAGTATTTTACAATACGTTCTCATTTGTTAACACAGGTTAATGTATCAACTAACATGAACTAACAATGAGCAATACAGTACATTTGTTACAATATTTATTAATCTTTGTTAATGTTAGTTAAAAATTCAGCTGTTCATTGTTTGTTCATGTTAGTTCACAATGCATTTACTAATGTTAATAAATACAACATTTGATTTTTAATAATGTATTAGTAAATGTTGAAATTAGCATTAACTAAGATTAATAAATACTGTAAGTATTGTTAATTTTTAGTTCATGTTAACTAAAGCTGGGTTCACACTGTGAGATTTTGGCCACGATTTGGCTGTCTGAGACAAATTTTGCAAATCCTAAAAGATTCCTCTGATCCTAGGCTAAAGTCTATGATCGTTAATTTGACATGTTCACTGGCAGCCAATTAATGACTGTTGCGATCAAATTTTACCTCTGACGGAATTCTGGCAGTGTGACTTCTACGACAAACGTCATTCTCTTTTTCAAAACGAGCCATAATCAAAATTAACACTAGAGATTTTTTTGTTAGCCACCATTTCAGGCCCACGTGTAATGCAGATCAGAGTCACCGAACATGGGTTGATGATGCAAAACTCCGTACAAGTTTTCTTGCGTGCGTCCATTTTTAATGCATCTTGGTTGTTGTACAGTCTGACATAAATGACAGCTGAGATGACGATCATGTCCGTACAGTCTGACAAGCACCAATCATAAAGGACTATTATAAATCGCACAGTGTGTGCCCGGCTTAAAGTAATTAACTAATGAAACCCTATTGTAAAGTGTTACCAAAAAGTCTTACAGTTTTCAGAAGTTAACAAAATTGTTTTGTAGGTGGTTCTGGGTGCAGAAGCCAGAGAGGTGTGATTATTCCCAACTGTCTTCATCCACGAGCTCCAGACTTGCCAGTCCTGCCGGCAACACCTCCAGCAACAGATACACCTGCTCAGGTAAATCTGGTAAAAAAAAAAAAAAAAAAAGTTGTCAGTAGGTTACTATTCTACTTGTTAGCTTCTTAAATCTCTCTTGTTCATCAGCCTTTGCGAAGAAGGAGAGCGGAAAGCTCGTTCGACATTGACAACCTGGTAATGCCTTTGGGCCTGGCTGGACTAGGAGCACGAGTACAGAGATTACAGTACAAGGAAATTATCACCCCAAGGTACAAATAATGCAACCAGACATCCAAAACCAACACACAGAATATGTACTTATTCAAAAATTTTACAACAAGAATGAGCGTTTACATAATTTAGCTTTGATGAGTCTGATTCCTATGGTCCTTCTGTTAGATAGCCATTGTGCAAAGTGGCTTTGGTTTCAAGTAATTTCCCATCAATTATTCAAACACAGTGCCTAGTATCCACTGTTTTCTTGTGTTCCATCTTTTATAAAGTAGTACAGGTACATTGTTTCCTGTTTTTCCCAAAGAATTTTCAATAGTAATGGGTTCAATCCCATTAGGTGCTCTTACTTTATTGAGAGGTGCTCAATCTCTACTTCCAGTCTCTCTGAGTTTGCTTAATATTCCTGTTGGCAAATTGTGTTTTGCTTCACCCTATAAAAATAACAATAGGTCAGTCCACTCACTATTTCAGCAGGACATTGTTACTTTACCACCTGTAGTAGGTAATATCTGTTGGGAAAAAGTGTGGATGCTTCCACATTTCTTTTTTTAACCAATAAAGAAAAAGAGATATCTTTTAAAATAATTCATAAGTGCTCCCCTGCAAACCACTAATTAAAAAAGTTCAAAAAGGATATTTCCTCCAGTTGCTCTTTCTGTGACAACTCTGACGAAACTGTAGTTCATTTTTGTTGGTATTGTCCCTTCACTAAAATGTTTTGGTAAGATGTCGTAAGCTTTATTAGGAATGAAATTTATAATGAATGTGTGTTATATTGGAAGGATGTGGTACTAGGTTTTGTTGATTATGAGCATTATGATCTAAATTTATTTAACAATAATAATAATAATCTGATCATTTTACTAGCTAAGTTCCACATTCATAAATCTAAATATCTAAATACTAAACCTCTTTTTATTGTTTTTATGAAAAAATTTAAAAAATACCTCACTTCAATTAAATTGTCTGAAAACAAAAAAGCCTTAAAAACATTATCTGTTTGCAATTCTTTTCCTTTATTCGGTGTCATGTAATTCTCATAATTCTCATAAGTCAGTATGTTCAAATTATATTATGTCCCCCAGTTTTTTTTTTGTTTTTGTTTTCCCCCTTTGTATTTTATTTGTTATTACTTGTGTACTGTTTTGAGCATGTACTTTTGCTCAGGACAGTACAGGTACATTCCAAACTGGAACCAGCCAAACAAGCGTATAATGTACTTACATTAAAAGGAAGCTTTAACATAGAAATAACATCACAACATTTATTTCCATCAAGAGATGCGTCATTTTTTGGTCAATACAAGTATTGACAATGCAAGAGTCCAGCACTCTTTAAAGTCTACTCCAGCACATCCCAAAGACATTCAATGAATTGACGGTTTGGATTCAGAATCAATTAGTGTTAAAAGAACTGTTCCCAAACATATAACATGCTAAAAACATAATAATCACTGCAATAATGATCCAGTCATAGACTCTTACAGGATTAGTTCACTTTTAAATGAAAATTAGCCCAAGCTTTACTCACCCTCAAGCCATCCTATGTGTATATGACTTTCTTCTTTCTGATGAACACAGTTGAAGATATATTAATAAATATCCTGACACATTCAAGCTTTATAATGGCAGTGAGCGGAATCAACGAGTATGAGCTGAAGAAAGTGCCTCCATCCATCATAAACGTACTCCACACGGCTCCAGGGGATTAATAAAGGCCTTCTGAAGCGAAGCGATGCATTTGTGTAAAAAAAACAAAAAAAAAACATATTTAACCAGTTATGAAGTAAAATATCTAGCTTACACCAGACCGCCTTCTGGATTCAAATTACGAAGAAAGTGTAAAACTCTCGCAGTTCAAAAGGCGTACGCTACGTGTATGCCTTCCCTATTCAACTTACAGAAAAAGCTTGACTGACGCAACGCCAGTTCAGTTTTTTTCGTAAGTTGAATACAGAAGGCGGTCTGTATTCAACTTGCTTTACTTATTTCTAATCTTAAAATGTTGGCTAATATATTAGTCTAGCACTATTGTTAAGTATTGTGGTTTCTGATCAAAAATAAATAACTATGTCTTGTGTTTAGCTGGAGAGAGCTGGACTCTCTCTCAGGGGTCTCTGAGAACCAGGAGGGGCCACATGCCCTGTCGTTGAATTACAATAACACACAGAACCAGCCCAATGGGGAAGGACTGGACAATGAGGAGGAGGAGGAGGTGTGTATACTTTCAACTGGTGTATACCTTTACTTAACTTTTAATTTTTTTTCTTTTTTCTTTTTTTTCTTTACATGCTTTCTCATGAAGACAATTTTCTCGACCATTCAAAATGATCGCTGCATACTTGTTTGCAATGTTTACATAGGTGGAGGATCTATCTGACGCTGTGTTTCTGAGCCGCCATGCAGTGTGTGAGAGCCGAGAGAGGAGTCGGTGGGGGAGTTGGGCTCGCAGACGTCGCCGGGGCAGGTGAGAATAATTTCTGTGAAAGGGAGGCATATGTGATGTTAAACCAGTGTCTCTGTCAGAATAATGTTTTTCAACAGGGATCTTTAGCAATGAAATATTTAAAAAAAAAATAATAATAATAAAATATATATATATACACAATATATGATCACACTCTTATTCATGCATATGCTTTTAAACCATTTAAGTTCGCCAAAAGAGAACGCGCTGTCTGTGAATGTCCTGTCAGACATTCACACGACGCACAGAAAGAAGCGCGCCAGAATCGAGTTTTCTGTCACACTTGAACGAACAATAACACGCACAATAACGCCAAAAATATCCGTTTTGTCGAGTATCCTCATTAGAGCAGCCTTGAATGAGTTAAATAAAGTCTTAAACGAAAGTAAAGTGTTGTAAGAAAGTGGGACGCGCGTGAGATCAGCGTCATACAGCAACGGCAGCTCTTAAAGTGACAGCAACCATTGCTGTCTGTCATTGAAGATAATGAAAGAACAAAGGTAACAGAGAAAATTACTCACTGTTCTTGACTAAAGAACTTTTGTAGCTTTAATAATGATTAATCTATATTTAATTTAGGCTATAAATTATGCAGTGCATACTGTTTGGTAACTATTTAATAAGTTAATTTAAATTAAAAGTTGTTATAAGCCTAATAAATGTTTTAAAAAAAATTATATAGCTTTCAATCAGAGATGGGCACAAATACATCAAAAAGTATTTCGTTACAAATTTCAAATACTTACTTATCAAATGTATTTTAAAAAAATTGCTGCTGTAAAAAATGTTTTTAAAAAGTAATTTTACACACAATCATTTGAAGTGCTCACTGTAACAATTAAATATAGATTGATGAACCTTATAAAGATACTAAAGTTATTCAGTCAGGAGCAGTGAGTGATTTTGTCTTTTTCTTTTGTTGCTTGATTAACATTAATGACAGACAGCAGCAAGTTTATTAGGCTGCTGTCACTTTAAGAACGAACGCACAGACCGAATATACATATGGTTACATTCATTTAAAACACAACCGTGTTTTCACCTGCAATTAATCAATGTTATTTTTTTATTACTTGACCTACCCGTCCACGGATTATCTGCAGCGCCCACAGACGTTGCTCGTGGCAGAAGTTAAACATTTCTTAACTTTTCAAGTACCAACGCAAGCGTCAGCCAATCAGATTGCCTTATGCAAATACCGTAGTGCAGACGCTAGCCAATTGCATTCATGCAGCACCGGAAAGTAATGTGATTGGCTGTTGTCACTATGATGGTCGCGTCAGCACCAAGTTTCAGACACGCCTTCCATCAAGCGTTGACGCCAACTCCCCATGTGAATGCACCGTTACACCATTTCCTGAACCAAAACAATGAGTTTGCGCTGCGCTCACGCCATAACTACCATAATTAAGAGATGGCAACCTGTGACGTTATACTAGGAGTGATCCGTGACTCGAATGTATGCGTTTCAGTGGCAACGCTACCAACGGCGAAATTAATCTGCAGCAGTCAGGTGGTACAGGTCAGAGCTCTTTAAGTTGTTTATGTTCATTATTGTTGTAATGTTATGTGCTTTGAGACATGAGGTAGTTTATCGCAGTCTCTCGTGACACTTTTGCTCCCTGCTGTGCGCGTTTATGTGTTTTGAAGGAGGAGTGGCTTTGGAGACGCTCTGAAGGGAGGATGGGATTCTTATATGCTTTCAAAGCTAGCTCGCTATTGCTAGTCTCTCTGAAAATAACCTAAACTACCTTTAAGCCTGGTGATGAAAGTTATTGTATGCAAGAATAAAATAACATATTTTAATGTATTTTTGGTATTTTAAATAAAAAATACTTTCTCTCGAAGTATTTAACTACAAATTACATTTGATTTTTTTTTCTTTGTTAAGGAAAATACAAATGACAAAATACTCAAAAGTAATTAAATACATATTTTAAATACGTTTTAATTAAAATACTGCCCATCTCTGCGTTCAATAACACTGTAATGTTGAATGGCTATAATTCATGTTTAAAATTGGGGAAAAAATGTATTTCATCGAGACATCAGTAGCAGTATTAGTATCAGTGGTACTGGCCTTCATTCATAAGGAGAGATGCCATTTAAAGTATTTAAAATATACTTCATGTTGTTTCCTTACGTTGTTTTAATTTGGAGATTAACTGTGAAATGCATTATAAAACGTATAAAAACATACGTTTTTATTTTATTTTATTGTGATTAATCGATTGACAGCACTTATATATATATATATATATATATATATAATATATAAAATACTGTTAGTGCACATTCCCCAACATATAAAGCCAAAGGTCTCAATGATGGTGCAAGCTGAAAAATAAAATATAAAATCAACATAAAAATTGATCAGTTAACAGTAAAGATAGAAAGCATAGAATGATTTCTGAAGGATCATGTGACACTGAAGACTGAAGTAATGATGTTGAAAATTAAGCTTTGCCATCACAGGAATAAATTACATTTAAAAATATTTTAAAAGTAACGTTATTTTAAATTGTAATAATACATAAGAGTCTTTCAAAAACATCTTGCTGACCCCAAACTTATCAACAGTAGTGTATTAGAACTCCAAGTTAAGTTAATAAAATATGTATTTGTGTAGCTGGCCAATAATTTATACATTAACTTTTTCAACATCAAGAATGTAGGTTAAAGTGTACATATGTGTAAGCTTCAGTCACATTAAGTATAGTATGTCAAACTGCAGGATGCTGCGGTCACTGCTTGAAATTTCACTCTCTGCTTGACTTCCTCCCTCAGATCTTCTTCCTCCTACCATGGGGATGGGAAGAGCTCCAGGGGACTGGAGCAGACACCTGGCTCTCCAGATTCCAGGCAGAGTCATTTTGCAGAAGGAGACGTCTCGCCACGCAGCCCTTTCTATACTGGAGCGGAGGATCCCTTCAGTCAGGCAGAGGATGAACAGCAGGTGTGTGTGTGTGTGTGTGTGTGTGTGTGTGTGTGTGTGTGTGTGTGTGTGTGTGTGTGCGCGCGAGGAAGAGGACTTAATGTTCTATTCAACTTCATTATTGCTGTAACCATGGCAATTATTTAGCTGGAAAAAAAGGTTTTAAAAAAGTTTAAAAAAAGGTCTATGGTTTTCTACTTTATAAATCCTCAAGTCTGCTTTTGGGGGCTTTTTGTAAATCTTGAAAGATATATGCTTAATATTCTTTACATTGTACAAGAATATGAATGCATTTAATAAACCCAGTGTTTTGGAGTTCATTAACCTCAATGAATCATCGTCCTCTGTTGCGTTTGCAGGCTGTGCTGCCATGGGAACGCCGGTCGTTCCCCTTGCAGGAGTCAGAACTTCAGTGGCTGCAGGAGGAGGAAGAGGCGGAGCCTGACGAGGACCCGTGCACCGCCAGTGGCCGCAGCCAAAGCACGGACTCAGGCATCTCTGTGGGCAGCCTGGAGCTCTCCCCAAGGACCCCTCAGCCCCCTCAGCAGCACTCAGGCCCCGAGCGAGCCACCCCTCACACGCTGTCCTGCAAACCAGCCACCCCGACGACAGTCTCTACAGCTCAGGATTCTCCCACACTTCCTCTTTCCTTATACTCGTCCTCTCTGTTATCATAGCGCATTATTTGTCCAGCCGTTTTTCCTGCTCTAATATAAAAACAAAACCATGACCCTGTTCTCCCATTTATCTAACCATGAGCACCTTGTGTCCTTACATCCTGTGCCCTTTCCCTGAACCCTCTGGAGCCTTACATGAAACCACAGAGCCTATTATTTATAATCTTCCCTCAAACTCCAACTCACTCGCCCAATAACCATTGCATCGCCACCAACAGCCCAGTTGGGCATCTCTGGTCCTTCCTCATACATCGTTTCAAGTCTTCTTCACCAGCCTGCCCCTGATACAGCTGCTGTTTGATCTGACACTGCTATCTCAAAAAAAGAACCGATGGCATCTGTTTTTCTGTTGATTCATTTTTGGACCTGTCTAAAGCTTTTTAGAACTATGTCAGTCAGTCATTTTTCATTTTAGTTCATAACAGTTCATTTTAGTTCACTCATTACATTTCGAGCTCTAACCATTTTCTCCGATCAAGAGGTGATGACAACGTAGGCCAAACCCCATTTGATAGCTCTTAGTTATTGATCTCCTTATAAAGGCACTACATATTACCCTCGTTGTGATCATTTTCTGTGATTTAGTTACCTTATTTATATGTCGTGTTGTATGTATCCCATGGAGATGTATGCATACTGCCGATGAATCATAGCATTTAAAGTCTGTTACATGCTCTCTGGACACTACCTTTGTCTTTCCTCCTTCCCTGTGAGCTCAACACAAGAAGTATGCTTTTGATTTCCAAATGACATGCTGTGTGTGTGTGTGTGTGTATTATGTTAAAGAAAGAGTGATAGTTCTTGTGTTAATCAGAGAGTGTGTGTGTGTAATTTAGACAGGTCTACTGCTGCATTAGGGGGTAGTGTTGGTGAATAAAAACATAATTTTGTAGGAAAACAACAAAACACAAGAAGATAAATGTAAATGGAAGTTCTATTTGAAACGCACATGATGCTCTCAATGCAAAGACGTAATAAAAGGAATAAACACATAAATGAGAACTATTTTGCTTGATGCGTAGTTACTTTCTACCAATTAAGAAAAAAAAAAGCATGCTTTGGTAAATCATATGACAGTCTAGTCTTATGATAAAGCCAAATTATGAGACAAAGTTGATGTATAATTGATTTTTTTATCAATTATAACTAGTTTCGACCATCTCAATTACGATTTAGTATGTTAAGTTTTACTTTTTCTAAAATTCCATTTTTTATATCATAATTTCAGCTTCGTGTCATAAATATGACTTCTTATAATTATGATTTTTTTGTCTTTTTTTCTGCTTAACTTGTCTTAAAAGCATAGTATTAGTTTAGCCATTTTTTGTGGCTAAACTAAACCCAGGCCGTCATTAAACATTAACAGAGGATGTTGAAGGACAGAAAAGTAACAAAAAGTAACACTAGTTGACAATCTACTTATTCTGAAGACATGATGGCTTCATGTCACAGATAATCGTCTCTGGAAATAAATTTTAATTTTATTCCTCCCTTAACATATGAAATTACTTTATATACTTTACAGATTCGCAGGGCTGTTAACCTTTCATATTTCAGTGGTTAAAATTATAAAGAAAAAAAACAAAAAACCGCCCTCTTTCTGTCATATAATATCCATTGCAATAGGTGGCGCTAATGCGCTATCACGCCCAAAAAACAAAACGAGCGAAGCAGATCTTCAGAAATTCACGGCGTGATATATGACAGCACACTGGTGAGTATAACATGTAAGAGATATTTGATTAAACTCTAATACTGAAAAAATACTCATGCGCTATTTAGATACTGCACTGGTGCTTGTTTTATAAAATACACAGCACCATTTTTAGTTTATATAAAACTTGTGCAGACAAGAGTCACTGCAAATGCACAAACAACAAACATGGTAATTGGTTAACTTTCAAAAATGTATTTCAGTGAATTAGAGACATAAAATACAACTTAATAGATGGTAAAACGTAAAATGTCTGAATTGCAAAATAAGTACAATAAATTGTCTTACAATGTAAATGCACATTTATTGACATCCAGGGAGTTTATTGATCTAAAAAATGAATACTTTAGTAGAAATCTACTGTATTTTAATGAAATTATGACTTTATTATCAGCCATGTTTACTAATATGATACTAATACTAATATGACTTTTTGTTTCTGTTATATTGTTTTATAATTGGTGGAATTCAGGTAAATAAGGTTATGCAATACATGTCTGCATTCTGCATTATTAGGTAATCTAGGCTAAAGCACACATTACAAAGTCAGTAATGTTGTGGCTGAAGTAGGTTACACGTAATCATGTGATTACCAGTGATGTTAGATCATGCCAACATCCTGCCAACTGCGCCAAAAATGTTAAATTCAGTCTCCAAACCAGAAATATTAGATCCAGTCTTTTTACCAGATCCTGTCAAAAGATATCCGTTTTTTTCTGATACCCAAAAATAGTTGATGGAGGAAACTGTGAAAAAGCAGGAGATGAAGTGATGATGATGATGATTAAAAAATAAATTAACAGTGTTATACTGAATATTCTTAGTGGCATGTTTCAATGCTCAGACTTTGTCTGAACTTCATCCCTACTTAGTCTAGATTTAGTCTATTCAGCAACAATCCAACAAGTGTTATCATACCAAAGCCAAATCTGTGGAAATTTCCTGCTTCACAACATTATCCTGTGAAGTTAAAAACCTTGAAATGGAAACATACTCTTATCTATAACTTGTAAAGACAAATAACCTTCAAAACCACACAATCATAAGATTAAACAGCATTAATAAGCACTAAAAGAGCAAGGAAAATATTAATATAATAAATAATTATTTATTGATAATGATTATAAATGAATAAAAAGAAACAAAGACAGATGCATGGTCACTGATTTGAAGCTACACACACAGGTTACTATTAAGAATCCATAGACCCTTCAGTAATGAGGGAATACATTAATATTCACTGTCCCATTTTCTTGATTCATTACAATTTCAACAAAAACAAGTAGTATGTCTCATCTGTAGTTTGTTTTAAAATGTGGCTCAACTAACGACATTTTTTGTTTTGCTTGCAGCACTTCTGTGACATCATGGGGGTTCACGGGCTTACAAGTTTTGTGGAAGGAAATCGTCAATTCTTCACAGATATGAGACTGCGAGACTGCCGTCTTGTGGTTGATGGGTGTAGCTTGTATTTTCGATTGTATTTCAACTCTGGATTGGATCAAGCACGGGGTGGAGACTACGACATGTTTGCAGTGTTGGTTCGACAATTTTTTGCATCACTTTCAGAATGCAGCGTGCAGCCATTCGTTGTGCTAGATGGCGGAATGGACCAGACCGACAAGAAGTTCAAGACGCTGCAGGAACGAACCCTTAGCAAGATCCGAGAGGCTCACGCTCTTTCCCGAGGATCTCACGGTTGCGTTCTCCCTCTGCTTGCACGTGAAGTTTTCAAACAGGTCCTTTCCGAGCTTGGTGTGCCCTTAGTGCAATGCATTTCCGAAGCTGATTTTGAGATAGCCTCTCTTGCCAAACATTGGGGATGTCCAGTTCTGACCAGCGACAGTGACTTCTACATCTTCGACCTGAAAGGTGGCTACCTACCGTTTTCATTCTTCGAATGGAATAACGTCAACGGAAAGGCCAAAGAACGCTACATCCCTGCCCGGCATTTCACCGTGAACCGCTTCTGCTCCCATTTCAACCACATGAACAAGCAGCTCCTCCCTTTATTTGCTGTTGTCACTGGGAACGACTACACACCTGCCAAAATAACCGAGATTTTTTTCAGCCGTGTGGAGCTCGAAAGAGTACCATCTGGTCGGAAGACCGGACGTAGTTCCAGTCCTCGAATCGAGGGCTTTTTGCTCTGGCTGTCTCAGTTTACCAGCCCAGTAGATGCTCTGGAGGTAGTTCTAGGGGTTCTGGGTGAACATCAGAAAGGAAACTTGCATACACAGCTCTCTGCAGGAATGCAGGACTACCAACTTCCTCATAACAGCAGTTTGGCTCAATACTTCTCAAGTCCTCAACCTGCACTTCCAGGTGCCGAGGGGCTCCCAGCAGCACTGGTTTCTCAGCCCGAGTGGCTTTTAAGGATGGTAGCGTCAGGTAAGCTGTCCTCTTTTGTCTTGGATGTGCTTGTACTCCAGAAGGTTCTGCTGGTTGCGCAGGTGGAGAATAGTAGCCTGCCTAGCAGTCATACAAGCTCATTGAGTATCCGAAAGACCATCTACAGCCTGCTGCTTGAAAAGGCAAAACAGGGCAGTCCAGCGCCACAGACAGGCACCCAGAGAGGAAGTGGAAGGGGAAGGGGAGGCCGAAACAGACAGGGTAAAGGAGGACAACAGTGTGACACCCCATGCGTTGTTGAATATGACAGACATGAATTGAATCTCAAGAAAAACACAGTGGAGGCTGACCGACCTAACTCTGTTCCACAGCTGAATCTTTCAGCTATGGACAAGGTGAGAAACTGTTTATGCATGTAACTGTAATGTTTGTCTGCATATACATTCCTCCAATTGTCCAATCTCCAATTTGGTTCTTATTTTAGGCATCTGCACAAGTGAAGCTGCAGGTGTTGTTGAAAACACTGGGTGTGATGGGCCACGTTTTGGAGCCTTTACCCCCTCACCTTTGCCTTCCAGTGTGTGTGACGTATTTCTGGATGAATAACTGTAAACCAAAGCCCAGTCACCCTCTGCTTCAGGCCATATTGCTGGGAATGGTGTATGGGGAACTCAGCTGGAGAAGCGCCCATCCTAATGGTATCACTGATCCCTTTTTTACTCAACATCTTTCTCAGTTGATTCGAACCATCTGTGTGGTTTGAGACGTAGAAAAAAATATTGACATTAATTTTAAAAAACACATTGTCATGTGTCAATTATATTGATGCGAGTTAACTTTACTTGCTTATCAACTTGACGGCTTTCGTTTTAGAGCTTTAATTACCTTGAGCCATATTGTTTTGCTCTCTTTATCATGTAGACCCACTGTTTGGCAGCAAAGCTTCTGCGTCTGTATGTCAGCAATTATCTCAGCTGAGGGTCAATCCAGGACAAAGGAGAGGCCTAGATCTGGGTGTGGCCCATTTGCTCAGCCAATGGCAGTCCTGCATGTGGGTGGCGATGTTCCTGAACCAGTTACTATGTTTCCCACTACCTGAACCTCAATGCGCCTGGTATGGTATGGCCATAAAATGATCCCAGTGAAACATTTTGTAGTTCTCATCCTTGCTGTTTTGATAAAATCTTCTTTATTCAGCAGATTTGCCATAAAAGAGTACAATATTGAGGGGGAAAATACAGTTTTAATCATATTTGTATGTAATATCTATGTAATACACACACACATTTTTCAAACTTTTTGGTCTAGCACATCCCACAGATGCTCAATTGGATTGAGATCTGAGGAATTTGAAGGCTAGGGCAACACCTTGAACTCTCAAACCATTCCTGAAAAATGTGTGCATGTTTAGGTAGGTGGCACGTTTTAAATTTACATGAATGGCTGGATCCAGGGTTTCCCAGAAGAACATTGCCCAGAGCATCACACTCCCTCCACCGGCTTGTCGTCGCCCCAGAGTGTATCCTTTCCACTTTCCCAGGAAAACGGTGCACTCGTACACTGCCGTCCATGTGACGTAAAAGAAAATGTTACTCATCAGACCAGGCAAACTTCTTCCCCTGTTCCATGGTCTAGTTTCAACGCTCACATGCCCATTGTAAGCACTTCCGACGGTGGACAGGGGTCATCATATGCACTCTGACTGGTCTGCGGCTATGCAGCCCCCCATACACAGCTATGCACTGTATGACATATTCCTCCCATAGCCATCATTAAAATTTTGTGTAACTTGTGCCACAGTAGACCTTCTGTTGGCTCGGACCAGAATGGACAACTTTTGTTGTCCTTGTGCATCGATGAGCCTTGAGCACCCAACACACTGTCACCGGTTTGTGGTTTGTCCACATGGCTCGGTGAGGCCTGCATTGCCAGCAAGATCATTTCTTTTTTCAATGCCCAGAAAGCTACTAAAAACATATTTAAAACAGTTCATGAGAGTACAGTGGTTCAACCCTAATATTATAAAGCGACGAGAATACTTTTTGTGCGGCAAAAAAAAAACAAAATAGCGACTTTACTCAACAATATCTAGTGATGGGCGATTTCAAATCACTGCTTCATGAAACTTCGAAGCTTTATGAATCTTTTGTTTCGAATCAGTGGTTCGGAGCGTGTATCAAACTGCCAAAGTCACGTGAAGTATTGACATTTCGAAACACTTATGACGTAATAAAGCCTCGTTTACTGATTTTGGCGCTCTGAACCACTGATTCAAAACAAAAGATTCGTAAAGCTTCGAAGCTTCATGAAGCAGTGTTTTGAAACCGCCCATCACTAGATGTTGTTGAATAAAGTCATTATTTTATTTATTTACTTTTTGTGCGGCAAAAAATAAATATTCTCATCACTTTATAATAAGGTTAAACCACTGTTCTCACATGAACTGTTTTACGTATGTTTTTAGTACCTTTCTGGGCATTGAAAAAGGAAATGATCTTGCTGGCAATGCAGGCCTCACTGAGCCATTGGATTTTATAAAAAATATGTGTTCTGAAGATGAACGAAGGTCTTACGGGTGTGGAACGACATGAGTGAATAATGTACTTAGTGACAGAATTTTCATTTCATTAAAAAGTGTTATCATAATGTTATAATATTTGCATGTAATATCTTTAGACAAATCACATTGATTATATCAGTACCTTTTTTATCAGGTTTAACCTAAAAATATATGTATATTATATATGTATTCTATTATATTGCTCTCTCTCTCTCTCTCTTTCTTAAAGGGTTTTCAGTGGCACTCTGCTGCATGGTCTTGAGGCTGCCATAAGAGGAGGTCACCAGTGTGAGTCTCTGCTTGCAGGGGACTCTGTTGCTTGGCAGCTCTACTCCATCCTGCTAGAGGCGTTGACAGTTCCTGCAGTATCAGCAGCAGCGGACAAGGGTAGAGGAGGGGGGCAAAGACAGGCACAGCAAAGAGGGAGGGGCAATGGGGGAAGAGGACGGGGCAATGATAGGAGAGAGAGGAGCAATGGGGGAGGAAGGAGGGGCAACAGAAGCAGAGGAATAACGTATTCTGAAGGTGATTTGTACAACAGGTTCACACAGTTGAACTTTGATGACTTTCAGCAATAGTGGTCTTGAAATGGAAGAAGAAAATGATAGATTAGATTTTAGAGAAGCTAGTTTGGAGAAGAAAAAATCATTTCAGAAATTGTTTATAACTACGTTCTTGTGCAGCCTTACACTTTATAAAAGCATGCTGTGGCTGAGAATGTACCTTTTTTCAGATGAAAGTATCTTTTACCAGCACAAACTTGCTATGAAAATGTTTTACTATGACAGCTATTATATATGCACTAGGCTTACTTGCAATACATCATAAAAATGTAGCTGCAAAATAGTTGAATGAAATGGGGGGGACTTTTGTATATTATAAAATGCCTCTCTTACTTTGGGACCAATGTTTTTGGTGCTCTACTCTCTGTTCATGAATTATTTTATGTAATTTGCTATTATCATGTTTTTATGTTTTTAATGGGAATATGATTTCTCTCCTAATTATTGTAAAGCTTGATTTTAGTGTCATTGATATTACATTCAGTATGCTGTAATCTTAACTTTGAGTGAGAACAGAACTTTGGTGTCATTCTGTTTCAAAACGGCACATAATCTCTTGCTTCTGTTGCTCTCTCCTCTTTGGCATCAACTCTGACTGAAATAAGATGCCAAATTATAAAGGTTTATACAGTTTTATTGGAAAGTGTAATTTTGTTCCAGTGGATGATAAATCTTACTTAAGATTCATAACTCTTGGCAGAAGTGGCCGTTTTTCCGCAGTTTTTCATAAAATTGTTTCATAAATAGGAGGCTTTGCCTTGTTTGCCTGATGGCACTTAATCATGAAAAGGTGTGTTGAAGACTAGACAAGGCACAAGTTAATTAGTAACACATCTATGACATAGAAAAAGCTATATTACTCTTTACAAGTGGTAAATCCAAAATGGTCAATATTCATATTATGCATTTGATTCATATTCTATATTAATCATTCATTATCATTTATGACTTATGATTTTTGATATTACTTATGATTTCAAGTATTCATATAATCTTACTCAATGTGTTTAATTACTATAATATAATCACATATTTACTCCTTATTGTACTTATTTTCTTTTACCTGCAGAACTTTGTGTGTTATAATTTTCCAAGTGAACTTTAAGTGTTTCTAGGTAATGGGTCATGGTGACTCTTGTGGTAATATATAAGAGCGAAGCTATTCTCAGAATTGATGTTCTTGTGCACATGGTTTACCTTTTCCTGCAATAATATTTTGTATTCAAATGAAAGGGGATATTTGAAATGTGTTAACGTTGCTATTCTGTGTTCCGACAAGTGTTAAACCCACTCCTTGGGTGCTATTTTTTTACTCTGTCTGATCATGTTAATAGTCACGGGACCATAAAATTACCCAATGACTGTTCTGATAGCAGGAAACCATAAATGTCATAAATTCTCCAAAACAACGGAAAAGTTCAAGCTGACCTCTCTTATCTATCCAAACAGACCTGCAAGGGTATGATGTAAGTTTTTCCTTGCTTAAGGTATATAATTGGCTTGGTCCTTCAATTGGTACTCTTACTCTTATCCTGACTTGCGTCTTGCTGTTTCTCAGCCAGATGCAAGTTCTTTGATTGTTATTCTACCTTTTGGTTTTATTAAATTTCACCATTATCGATTGAAGTTCTCGTTTGATTTCAAATTTTAAATTCAATAAATAAATAATTTTTCATCAACGTCATCGACTGCCTGGATTTCATTTTCTCAAGTTTTTGCATCAACAAGCAAAAATAATCATGAAAATTACTAGGCTTGCCCCATGATGTCAGAACTGGTCATACATTTTTTTTTTTTTTCGTCTGTAAAGATGTGTTAAATGTAATGACTTATTTTCTTGTCTTGGCTTTTTAAGATTAGCAATTGAATATAAATTCTATTTAATTCATCTTTGTTGTATTAAAATGAAAATCCACATCAATAATTTAAAGGAATTATGTTCAAATGTGTTTCTATCAATTTAATACACTGAAGATCTATTAAATCTTGAGTTTATTCAATAACGTTGTGTTTTTATTTATTTATTTATTTGTATATGGCATATTTAAAGGGGTAGTTCAACCCAAAAATGAACAATGTCTTCATTTGCACAAAATGAAAATTCTGTCATTTACTCACCCTCGAGTATTTCCAAAAGTAAATGTGGGGCGAGATCTGTTTGGTTACTGACATTCTTCCAAATATCTTACTTTGTGTACAGCAGAACAAAGAAACTCATACAGGTTTGGAACTACTTGAGGGTGAGTAAATGATGACAGAATTTTCATTTTTGGGTGAACTATCCCTTTAAGGGAGATCAGAGCTAGTTGTCACAAAGGCTATAAAAAGGTTTTTAATTGGTTCTTACCCCATGTAGTGTCATCCTATCCCAAGAAATGTAAACAAAAATTATCACTTCAGTAAAAAGTATGACCACTAGCTCCGTTTTTCCACCAATTTACTGTATTTTTGACCAAATAAATGCAACCACTTCCTTCAAAAATCCCACCCAAACCTTTTAACTGCAACGTAGGCCATTTAGACAAAAAAAAAACAACAACAACAACATTGTGCTCACGAGTATATTTTATAGACACTAAATTTACAAATCATGTGACCTTCTGCTAAATAAAATTTGCGAAAGTTTCCACAGTGGACAAGCCATCACTTGGTACGTTTTTAAGATGTGAATAATGATTGACAGATGCACCAGTTCGTAATGATTTTTTTTTCTTTTTCTTTTTTCTAAAACTATGCGTTTTACAAATACATTTAAGAGAGTCGTTCATTACATGCTTGGCCTGAATTATAGCTGGACAGTTTGTTGGCGTCTGGTATTAAGTGTATATTGGTTGTACGGGGGTCTAATCTTGGCATGAGGGGCTGGAGAGGGTGGATCAGATGTCAGATCACTGACTGGAACAGCAATCGCGCCTGGAGATTCCCAGAGACTCCGTGGGAAGCATTCTTACGACTTAATAACACAGCTAAACTGTCAGACGAGACCGAGAGCAGAAAATAGGGTGTAAGAGGGAGAGCTGCTGGTATTTGAAACTGGATGGGAGAAGGATTGAGCAGTAAGAGGGCGGGCACCGACTCGGATCTGTGTATTTTTGACACACTCCTATAGGAACATGGCCATGAGCAGGATTGGGATACAGCTGCAGTTTCTGCTGTACTCGGTGTCAGCCTACCTTTCACCGTACAATCTGGATAATTTCCTCCCGATTCATACAGGTATGACAGAGATTGAGAGCGCGAATGCGTGTGCGCGCTCTTAAGTGATTATCAATTTGTGATTTTAAGAGCGTGTGATTTGTTGTTTTACATAATTGTCTATGTATATTATATTTTTTTTTAAAGATGGTGTGTGTGTGTGTGTGTGTGTAATATTCTAGATATATATATTAGTGTGTAATATTTAGAAAAAGAAAAGAAAAAAGAAACATTTGTAAAAAAAAAAATGTATATATTTTTTTACAAATGTTTCTTTTTTTCAACTGTATATATATATATATATATATATACACACACACACACAGTTGCAAGAAAAAGTATGTGAACCACTTGCAGAATCTGTGAAAATGTTGATATTTTTAACAAAATAAGGGAGATAATACAAAATGCATGTTATTTTTTATTTAGTACTGTCCTGAGTAAGATATTTTACATAAAAGATGTTTACATATAATCCAAAAAAAATAGCTGAATTTATTAAAATTTTATAAAATTTTAATTTATATATATATATATATATATATATATATATATATATATATATATATAAAACATTAATAAGTATGTGAACCACTGATTCTTAATACTGTGTGTGGTTATCTGGATGATCTACGACTGTTTGTTTGTTTTGTGATGGTTCTTCATGAGTCTCTTGTTTGTCCTGAACAGTTAAACTGAGCTCTGTTCTTCAGAAAAATTCTCCAGGTCCTGCAGATTCTTCAGTTTTCCACCATCTTTTGCATATTTGAACTCTTTCCAGCAGTGACCGAATGATTTTGAGATCGCCTTTTCACACTGAGGACAATTGAGGGACTCAAACACAACTATTAAAAAAGGTTTTCACTGATGCTCCAGAAGGAAACATGATGCATTAATAGACAGGGGGTGAAAACATTTGGAATTTGAAGATCAAGGTAAATTGTATTTAATTTTTCTTCCGGGAAACATACAAGTATCTTCTGTAGTAAAAAATAACATGAATTTTGTATGATCTCTCTTATTTTGTTAAAATTTTGCACATTTTCACAGATTCTGCAAGTGGTTCACATACTTTTTCTTGCAACTGTATATATATATATATATATATATATATATATATATTCGGTAACACTATTTTACAGTGCAGTAGTTCCACGTTACTACATGTACTATCGTAATAACAGTAAATTATGCATAATTACAAGTAACTAAACCTAACCCTAACTGTACATGTAGTTAATTAGTACTCAGTACTTATTTGAATAATTACAATGTAACTACGGCACTGTAAAATAAAGTGTAACCATATATTCTATATTATTTTTGATAAATTATATATATATATATATATATATATAAATTCTATATAATTTTCTGTTTTAACATTATATTATCAGCATAACAATCTGGGTGAAAATTTGAACTGAACCATTTACGTTAATTGCTTTGTAGGCTATTTGTTATGTCCCTCTTTTATTCACAGATGCATAGACTCCACAAGTTTGTGCAAAATATTTATATGGTTGGTTCACATGGTCCAATAGTGCAGTTAAATATTAATATCTGACCCCACTGTATGTTTTGTAACTATATTTTATATGTATATTATATTCACATATCTGTTATATGTAGGCATGGATTGGTTTGCACATAACTGGAACTTAAATTATATTATAAATAAACAAAGCTATTGAAGGGCTTGTTATTCCTATATACTGTATGCACTGTTAACACTGTCATGACCTTCATAAAATGTATGCTTACAGTAATTAATACAATTAGTATGTCAGCATGTGTGTCTGTGATTAATTCTTATATTTCAAATTAAAGGTTTTGTATGTTTTGTCAGACTTCATATTTCACAAGTGGAATTAAGTCTTGCTTTATTCTCGTGTTTAAATCTATGTTGTCATTCATCCATAAAGCCACATATCCATATGTACCCATTCTCCGTTAAGTTGTTTGTCTGTGCGGTAGGGTGATTTTTATATCAGTACTGCATTAAGAACACTTCAGTGCTATTTCACTCCAGGCCAATAAGATTATTGATTATGCTTAATTCTATGTCCTCTGGTTGGTTGTGTGGTTTATACTTTAGCTCGGGATCCACATGATGTTTTGAAAAGATTTGACCCCTGTTGTCTGCTGGCCCCGCCTCCCCCTCCTTTGTTCCCGCCCCCTTCTGGTGTCTGGAAAAGAGAGTCTGTGAGTGACACAATATTAGTATGCATAATTCTAGCCGCAAGAAATGTCTGTTAATCTACCATTTATCTGTTTTTCAAGGCCTTGCCTAGGCCTGTGGAGAGGATAAGAGAGAAAGAGGAGGATGAGGAGCAGGTGAAGGAACGTTGTGTGATGGGACCACCAGGATCTCCTGGACCCATTGGACCACAGGTAAGGAACAAGAAAAGGTACTGAAGTCCCTCCCCAGACAACTAAACAAGAACAAAATACAACTTCTCATACTTAAATGTAAAGGTTTTTCTTTGTTTTAGGGTCACAGTGGCATTCCAGGGATTGAGGGACCCAAAGGAGATAAGGTGAGATGGTTAAACATCTGGTTAAAGGTGCAGTAAGCGATTTCTGAGAATCATTGTTGAACACTGCTAATATTTGAAATCAACCCAAACAAACACATCCCTCCCTTGACTGCTCCACCCCTAAAATACACGAATATGCAATGCAAGAGTGGACGTCTCTTTATCATATAGCAGAAGCAAAGCAAAATAAAGCTTTGTGAGAAAATAAAGCGAAGATGACAAACAAACAACAAGGAGGAACAAAAAATTAACATACAGTACATGAGTATATACAAGCAAGAGTTTGTTATTAGTCGCCAAGAGCACACACTCAAAACCAATGTTACTCATAATGGAGCAGAAACAACGCGACCTCGGCATCCGTTATCAGGCCTTCCCGCTTAGGTCTCTTCAGCACTGGAAAGCATTTCTAATATTAACACGGTTCTTAAAACGCTTGCCTGATCATAACTCTTATTTTTCCTGTGATATTCCTCTGTGCTTTTCTCTTTTGTAATGTCTTTCAGCCATCTCTCTTTCTACAGTCGTTCTTCAAATCTCCCTCTTGCTCACTCTCTCTTCTTCCCCATCATGAGTGGACACACCCCCTACTGCTGATTGGCTACAAGTTTGTTGTGCTGCTCGGTCAGATCAATCGCTTACTGCACCTTTAAGAGGAATCAAATGCTTCAAGGTCTGTTAGTTGTGAAATCTATTATGAAACTAAAGGAATTGTTTTTTCTTTTTACTTTAGGGTGACATAGGACGACCAGGGTCAAAGGTCAGATTCTAATCTTTGATCTTCTGAAGTACTGTACTTGTGCCAGGTGCATGGATACCACCAGTAATGATAAAAAGTCAGAGATATCTTCCAGTCTTTATAGAGCACATATGGAGCAGAAGTCTTGGTTCACACTTCCTTTATTTCATATAAAATGTCTTTGTGTATGATGAGACCAGTTGCATTCTGCAGTCCTGTACGCTGTTTATGACATGCTCTCTTGGTGCATATAATAGTTTTACAGGGTGCTGTTTCATTGGCTGCAGTCCACTGCAGTTCTGCCCTGTAATTTCACTTAGTGCTGAACTCAGACATTAATCTCAGTCCTGCACTGCTGCTCTCATTTAAAACACACACAGCTATTTAATTGCACTGAACTCTCAAGCACCTCAAGCAAAAAGAGGAGAAGGAGTTTGGAACACAGGATGATTTATGGGAGATGGCAAAAATAATTTTAATCTTAATAAGTGATTTTATCTTGATTTCCAGTGAAAAAAAAAAAAAAATTTGCATTACGCTAAGAACACAATTTACCCATGAAAAGCACGGCCTCTCATCACTTAATACTTTTTATCTTACACAATCTTACTTCTAAAGTAAGGTATTTTGTTTTGTAGATGGTTTTGTTGGAAAACAAGACCAGAAATAAAGTTACTTTTTACAGTACAGAGGGGATAGAGATAGAATCTAGTGTTAAAAGCAAGAGAAAGAGAGTGTTTGAGTAAAGAACCTGGAAGGCATTCAAAAAGAAGTACAAAAAGATTAGATAGGCTGATGTTTTAAAGGAATGAAGAGGACTGCTGAGAGGCAGGGATGCTGAGTAGGTGGTTTGTCTTTGATTAAAGCTGCTCTGTACACTCAGCGCTTCGGCCACACTGCCAGATCTGCCTGGGTTGCAGTGGGTGTATAAAAGCAAACTAGTACACAACTATTTCTTCCCTTTGTCTTTGTAGGGTCGTACTGGGCGTCCGGGTCTGCCAGGGAAACCAGGTGCTGCAGGGCTGCCCGGCCCAGAGGGACCTAAGGTGGGTGAGTTTTACCTCTGTATTCCAACTGACCAATGTAATCTAGCCATATATACACTGCGCTAACCTAATTAAAATGACAAAACATTTGTTATCTCCATCTCCCTTGAAATGTCTGGTCTTCAGCATGTCTTAGATTAACTCTTTCTCCAAGTCTTTTAAAAAGTTGCTAGTCACCACAAGCATTTTTGATCATTTTCACAAAACTTTCATTGCCCCCAAAATATTTTGCTGTATGAATATCTGAAGTTCTGAGTATGCAATATATCAAAAGCCTTTGCTTTTTAAAAAAAAAAAAAAAAAAAAAAAATTATTCTATAGTTACTATTCTATAGTAACTTCATGCATTCCTTTTTTTAAATGTATCAACACTTGAATGTTGGTATGCTTCATAGAAACCAACATTTTGAACATTTTGAGCTGAAAAAACAACAAAATTTTTTCCCCCCTAAAGACTACGACGTGCATAAGCAATGCTTTTATCACTTGTTTCTTCTCCTTTTTTGCCTTTGTTTTGATCCGGAGATTCTCTACTCTTTCAGAAGTTGTGTAAGAGCGCCCCCTACCATATAACAGTGAAAACAGGGAATGCAAGAAAATTCTGTCAACGGCGGCAAGCGTTGTTTCAAATGACGGAAAATTCTGTTAATGGCGGGAAAAGAATTGTGTCACTCTTGACTGATGCCACATTCATCAGGAGAAATGGACACAAATGGATATAACAATAGCTCATTAGAGCCCTTTTGACTGTTTATATGACCTCATTGGCAGGGAGAGAAAGGAGACGCAGGACTAATGGGAATGCCAGGAAGGAGGGGACCAGCCGGAGCTAAGGTGAGTCATGTTCTCCAGGTGTAACTGGTGTACAGTAGAAGGAATGGCATCTTATTATTGTTGTGCTATTTTGGTTATTACAGAAATGCCTTTTCATCTCACCTATCAAACCAACAGGGAAATAATAATTGTCTTCTTCTCTGTCCCATTAGGGCTTGTCAGGCTACAAGGGCGAGAAGGTACAGTTTGTCTCAAATTAAATGTTTCTTTACCTTTGTACTAGATTTGTCAAAAATACTGACTTCGGTACCAAGTAGAAATTAAAAAAATGTGACACTTTCAGCGCTGTTAAGCAGATTCATAAACACCTCTGATTGGCCATTGTGTTCACGTGCTCATCAGATATGTCTGTGATTGGCTTCAACGATCAACGCTACAAAAACATGTTGTAAATAGTCATCAATGACACTCTTCAGCCAGCGCTTACACAGATACACACAGGAGTGTTTGAAAGCAGGCGTCTATCACGGACCAGTCCGCTGATAGACGCCTGCTTTCAAACGCTCCCGCTTTCAAATTTAAACTTTTCTGTGCACTTTCAAACGCTCCCGTGCGTTAATCATTGAAGCCAATCACAGACATATCCAATGAGCGCGTGTACACAGTGGCCAATCAGAGGTGTTTATGAATCCGCTTAACAGCACTCAAAGTGTCGCATTTTTTAAATTTCAGTACCGACTTGGTACCGAAGTTGGTACTTTTGACAACTCTACTTTGTACAATATATAACTGAAGTCTAACTGACTGTAATTACTTCTCTAAACTTATTCTTATGGTTTCAGGGAGCACGGGGGAATTTTGGTCCTGCAGGTCCAAAAGGAGACAAGGTGATTAAGCATGCAATCAAATCAGACCCAGTTTTTAGGGTTCCTTATTAATGGTGTTTCCCCTAGCAGCAAGATAGAAATACGCTAATATTTATAGAACAAACTCTCAAAACATCTAGCAATCACCAACAACCAAATAGCAACACACTAGCAACCAACTAGCAACTACCCAGAACATCCTAGCAGTAAAAGAGCAACATGCTAAAAAATTTTAAAACATTTTTTGACTACACAGAACTCCCTAGCAACAAAATAGCAACATGCAAACATCTACAACTTAGAATGCATTAGCAACCATCTAGGAATTAGGAACTACACCAGGACACCTTAGCAACATGTAAGCAACCAACCAGAACACCCTAGCAACCACATAGCAACACTTAAAAATGCTTACAACATGCTTGCAACCACCTAGCGACCACTCAGAACATCTTAGAAACCAAAGAGCATCACACAAAATCATTTTGAACATCAACCTCTAAACACTTAGAATACAAGAGGAACTACCCAGAATACCTTAGCGACCCATTAGAAACATGATAAAAACTCCTATAACATGCTAGCAACCACCCAGAACATCCTAGCAACCACATAGCAACACTTAAAATGCAACCACTCAGAACATTCTAGCAGCCAAAGAACCAAAAAGCAACATGTTAAAACATTTTGAACATACCGTAAACCACTAAAACACTTTTAAAGGAACACTCCACTTCACATTTTCCAACTCCTCTAGAGTTAAACAGTTGAGTTTTACCGTTTTGGAATCCGTTCAGCCGATCTCCGGTTCTGGCGGTACCACTTTTAGCATAGCTTAGCATAGTTCATTGATTCTGATTAGACCATTAGCATCACGCTCAAAAATGACCAAAGAGTTTCAACTCAGCAGCGTCTCTCACAAATGTCTTCATGGTTGCAAGGCACACTCCCTGTGCAAGCAGGGGGTCACAGGCGCTGCGTAATATCATTGCGCCTGCTGCACCCATGGTACGGCAGCAAAGTTCCTTGATTATTACGCCGGAATGAGAGTATAGTTCCTTGCAATATCGGCCTAGAAGATCGCAACTTTTCATTTTCCGTCAGTCTTAGTCAAGTTTTAAAATAGGAAAAATATGGAAACTCTTTGGTCATTTTTGAGCGTGATGCTAAGGGTCTAATCAGAATCAATGAACTATGCTAAGCTATGCTAAAAGTGGTACTGCCAGAACCGGAGATCGGCTGAACGGATTCCAAAACGGTTAAACTCAACTGTTTAACTCTAAAGGAGATGGAAAATAAGCCTATTTTCAAAAAAAGTGGAGTGTTCCTTTAATAACACAATACATAATTATGATAAGAACCACCCACAACAACTTAGCAACCCAGTAACAACATGCTTACAACATGATAGTAACCGCCTAGCAACCACCCAGAACACCCTAGCAACCACATTAAAATGCTTACATCATGATTCCAACCACCTCACAATCTCTCAGAACACCCTAACAAACCAAAGAACCAATGAGAAACATGCTAAAAAACATGCTCCCCCCCTAAACCTCACTTCTATCCGGGTCACGGCACCAAATATAACCGGTCCCACTCCAAGTGGGATTCGAACCTCCAAGTGGGAGTCTCCAGCACTGGCTAGCATGCCTATTGAGGCAGGGGAGAGAAGTTTACACACACAGCTCTTACTAGCTTGCCTTTGTTAAACTCACCCCCCTAAACCTCACTCCCTCCGGGTCACGGCAACAAATGTAACCGGCCCTACTCAACCCGCTCCGAGCGGGATTCGAACTGGCATCTCCGGCATGGGAGGGGGGCACACTAACAAGGACGCTAATAACCACAGTCTCTAGCGTCAGTCGCTAACGCACCTCTTGAGGCCAGGGGAGTAAGGTTTACATGCACAGCTCCTGCTAGCTTCCCTCTGTTACATTTAAACTCATATTCACATGTGTATCTGGTCTGCTCTCTTTAGGGAACAAACGGATTGCCTGGGATGCTGGGACAGAAGGTATGATGTGACATTTTAACCTTTAAAATCAATGTCATGCATGCCACGATAATATGTTTTGGATACCACTGATCTGACTCGCTCCTTCTCTCTGAACCTCCTCGTCACTCCCCCAGGGTGAAATGGGACCCAAGGGTGAGTCTGGCGTCTCAGGGAAGCGTGGCCCTACAGGACGACCAGGCAAGAGAGGCAAACAGGTGAGGACACACACAGCTTTCGACATGTCATCAGATCTCCTCTAGTTTGTTTTGATATTGAAACCTTGAGTGATAATAAGGGACTGGATTATTGGCGGAAGAAGTTTCAGACATATTTAAAACCCACATGCGCATGCGGTTAACCTGTCTGCCTCAGTCAGCAGGTCATTCTGTAACTGTTTGAGTGTGTATGTGTGTCATTTCGTAAGTAACATGAGAAGCTGAAAATCTCACCATGCTGGTAGCTGGATTTGGACCAGCAGGGCCTCTGATGTTGAGTCCAGCCCTGCCGATCATGTTTCCGAGCTCTTGTATTACACTGTGTTTAGGCACTTCCTGGGAATGTCTTTACTAACTGCTGGGAAATACCTGGACTGTTACCGTAGGCCTTAGATTCCTACCATCAATCAGCACAGCTCTGTGACATACACATTTAATGTTCCTTAGATCACTGCACAGGCCTCAGACTTGAATGTCATTTCAACACCTGCAGCTAGTTTCATAAGTTCTATTATTTATTTATATAGCGCCTTTCCAGAGCTCAAGGTCGCTTTACATTACAGTTACAACAGTTTTGAGTAGTGATTTTAAATTCAGAGATATTATTGACACAACGGAGTGATTGAGGGAGAGAATTCCATAATGTTGGTGCAGCAGTGCTGAATGATCTACCCCCCATTGAAGTGAGGCAATACTGAGGGATACTGAGAAGGCCAGAATCGGAAGAGCGTAATGAGCAAGTTGGAGTGTAAGGAAGGGACGGTTCACAGAGATACCAGGGAGCCAGGTTGTGCAGAGATTTAAAAGTGAGTAGGAGAATTTTATATTTGATACGATATAGAACCGGAAGCCAATGGAACTTGAATAAAATTGGGGTGATATGGGCAGAACGCTTAGTGTGGGTATTCTGGCTGCAGAGTTTTGAATATACTGTAGTCTGGAGATGGAGCTAACTGGTAAACCAATGAAAAGGGTGTTGCAGTAATCAAGGCGGGATGAGACAAAAGCGTGGATAATGGTCTCGGCATCTTTGATATTAATGAAGCGACGGAGCTGGGCAATACGGTGTAAAAAAAAAAATGCTGATTTGGTAACAGAGATTGATATGGGGCTGAAATGAAAAAGGTGGATCGAAAAGAACACCTAAGTTTCTAACAGTATTGGATGATTTAATGAGAGTACTAGCTATTTCACAGGAAAAGTCATTAGGAATGCTGCTAGTGAGTGACGGGGTTCCAACAATAATGATCTCAAGTTTTGTCCATGTTTAATTAAAAAAATTAGAGGTTAACCATTCTTTTATTTCATATACATTTATTTCATGTATGTTTTGCTGCATTGACTTTGTGTACTACCATCTAAACGTTTGGGGTTGGTAAGTTTTTTTGTTTGTTTGTTTGTTTATTTTTTTTTATATTTTTTAATAAACATTTTATTTTGCAAGGATGCATTTAAAGGATTAGTTCACTTCAGAATTAAAATTCCCTAATAATTTACTCACCCCATGTCATCCAAGATGTTTATGTCTTTCTTTCTTCAGTTGAAAAGAAATTAAGGTTTTTGAGGAAAACATTCCAGTTTTTTTCTCCATATAGTGGACTTCACCAGGGAACAACAGGTTGAAGGTCCAAACTGCAGTTTCAATGCAGCTTCAAAGGGCTCTACATGATCCCAGCCGAGGAATAAGTGTCTTGTCTAGTGAAACGATAGGTCATTTTCTAAAAATAAAAATAAAAATAAAAATGTATATACTTTTTAACCACAAATGATCACCTTGCACTAGCTCTGTGATGCGCCACGCAATTCTGAAGTGAACTAATCCTTTAAAATGATCAGAAGTGACAGTAAATATTATCTTTTATATTGTTACAAAAGATTTGTTGAATGGTTTTCAACATTAATAATAAGAAGAAATGTTTCTGAGCACCATCAGCATATTAGAATGATTTCTGAAGGATCATGTGAAGATGGAAGACTGGAGTAATGGCTGCAGAAAATTCAGTTTTGCTATCACAGGAATAAATTACATTTTAAAATATGTTCAAATAGAAAAGAATTGTAATATTTCACAATAGTACTATTTTTACTATATGTCTACTGTATAAAATAAATGCAGCCTTGATGAGCATAAAAGACTTCTCGTAAAAATATTTCTTAAAATCTTATCGACTTATGAATATTGATATAGGGGCCTGATGGGGAGAGAGGTTTTCCGGGGCCAGTGGGTCCCATTGGTCCGCCTGGACCCAGGGGCCACCCGGGACCTCCTGGGGTACCTGCATCAGGTGAGATAACATACATGCTCACATGCACACACCGACGTGTATTTAGCTATCCAAACGAGGACATACCGTTCTACTGTTTTTATATGAGGCTAATTATAATTACATTATCCAATTGTCCCTCTGCTTTTACTTTATGCATTTTGCATTTTTTTAAAACTTTAACTTTACTATTTTTAAATTTATTTATAACAATCAAAATTGAGTTTTTGTGACATTTAGCTAAATTCTGGGTACAGTTTTGCTACATTCTAGTCTTTTCAGCAGTGATTTTAATAAGTAAATCAGTGCATTACTGCTCTAGCTTAATATTCATGTCTGATGTATTTGCTTTTGTTTATTGGGACATCATGATGTACAGGGCTGTTTGTAGTTGGAGAAAAAGGTGAGAAGGGATTGCCCGGTCCTCCTGGCGTCTGTGATTGTAGCTTCCCTTCTCTCAGTCCACCCAGTGCTCTATTACAACACCGTAAGAAATATGACAAAGTTCCATCGGTAAGCCACACAAATGATTTTTTTTTTTTTTTATGCTGAGGACTTTCCATTTACTTCTATTGTTTTTATATTAAATGTACATGTTACTTCTGTAATGTAAGTTAAAAAAGATATTCTGAAAGAAATTTGATTTTTTATCCATTCGGAAGTGGGCGCTACATACAAGAATGAAACGTGACTAAATGCAAGTTTGCTAAAAGGAATGTAATTTTTATAGAATGAGCATGTTATTACATTGTAGTTAAAAATGACAAAGACAAACCATTTTTTCTTTGAAATAAAATGCACTGATGAATCGTTCACAGTAAGACCAGAAACATATATGCAAAACTTAAAGTCAACATAAAATTTACTCCATTAAGTACAGGTAAATTAGTAACCCTACTACACCTAGTCCTTACAGTAACCTTTTGGTATTTTTATTAAGATAGTATTTAGTCCCTAAATTGAGCTGTTTTCATTGCAAGAACTCCAGATGATTTCGGGTTTTATTATGGGTGCGTTTGCTTCCTATGATGATGGCGAAACCTGATCCACACACACATTGTTCTCTTCCAACAAGCCAAATTTTATCATAAGATCTGATTTACTTTGCCTGTTTCTAATGGAATCAGTAAGCCTCTTTATATCTGCTTCTTAATCAGTTTGTGTTTCCTGATCTTCCTGGTCAGATATACATTGTGAGCAGTGAGGAAGAGCTAAAAGGTCTCCACGAAGATAATGCACTCGCCTTCAGAAAGGATCAGAGGTCTCTTTACTTCAAAGATGAAAATGGATGGGAGCCTATTCAGGTACAGGACTGTTTTAAATACAATGCCATGAAACATGCTGCCAGACAGGGAATGGGAATAGGAGCTTTTGTTTGTATTCTAGCTGATGCCACTCCAGGCGACAGAGAGGATGAGGGATGGGAATGGAGTCTGTGGCGATGGAAAGTTGCAGGAACTCAACGGGGAGGAATGCGACGACGGAAACAAGGTTGTTACGGATGACTGTGTAGGTGAGTCACGTGATCCCAGAAACCATCACATACTGTAGCTAATAAGTAAAATGCCTAAATGTAAAATTAATCAGCAGTAAATGAATCTTGTTTTGAAGGTGTGTAGATCATTTACATTTTACACAGAAAAATGTGTCTCTGTCTCTTTCCTGTTTTTTTATCTCTGTCTCTCTGTGTAGGCTGTAAAAAGGCATACTGTGGCGATGGATATCGTAATAAGGGTGTGGAGGAGTGTGACGGAAAAGACTTTGGCTACCAGACCTGCAAATCATATCTGCCAGGGTATGCATACAACACACACAATGTCACAGGCATATTGGATAGACTTTTTGTAATCAACAGAGATTTTAAGCTTAAGTGTCTTTTTTTTTTTTTTACATGTAATTTTAATTATTATTTAAAGCTGCAGTCCTTAACTTTTTTTGGTTAAAAATGATCCAAAATCAATTTTTGAGCAAGTACATAACCAGCCAGTGTTCAAAACTATAGCCCGATTCACAACGGTAAGCTTGTAATATTGTTTTCTAATAAGAACGGTACTGGTGGGTTTCCACAGGAAATTCGAGCATAAAGAAAGAGTTCCAGCTTGTAGGCTATATGGCATGTGGAGGATGCTGTGACGAATCATTTAAAGCCTTTTCTCACAGCAGCAGCAATAATTAAACTTATCATTTTGATGGCGGATTGTAATCCAGAAAGATCCAAATGACAATCATCAGTGATAACTGGAGATTAACCCATAGTCAAAATCAAAAGACTTCAGACTGCGTGTGGTTACAGAAATTGAAATCTACAGGTAACGCTAATACACACTAAATGGAATCTTTAGTCACCTCACGATCCGAGCTGATTCCAATTCTAGGAGTCACAATCCGATTCCAAAACAATTTCTGATCTACTTTTTTTCTTATTAATTATTTGTTTACTAACTTAAAAAACTTAAAATCCTTACATTTACATATCCTTACATAATTAATTATAATATCCTTACATAAGTAATTATAATAAGGCCTACTTTTTAAAAAAATTACAAATTAAAAAAAAGTAAAACAATTGTATGTTAAGAATTTTAAACTAATAACTTTAAAACATAAAAGCAAGTAGCAAATTATAAGGAGGAGCAACGAAACATATTGCAAGCAATAAACAAAGAGTGCTTTCAGTATTTAAGATTATCTGAACATTTTCTTTCTCATGTTTACTGTCGTTTGTTACATCACAGGCAGCGGGAGATCTGATAAGTTGCACATTGTTACGGCTTGGTTTGCTGAAGGGATGAGGCATGCACAGATTTCCACAGAATAGGATATTTAATAGAAGAAAGTGAACAAAATAACCAAACGCACGTATAGTACAACTATAATACAACAATAAGAACAGACAAGGAGTGAGAGGAGTGAGTCCATTATAAAGGGTGTGCAGATGATGAGGTCCAGGTGCAGGTGATGAGTGCTGATGGGGAGATGACGAGGAAGTGAGTGCAGGTGTGGAAACAAGGAGGATCATGGGAAATGGAGTCCGGGAACGCAGGGAACTGTGACACATATACGCACGGATCTCTTTTGAAATATAATACGGTTTGTCCTGTCCATTTAATCCCTTAATACAAAACTGGCTGTGTTTAGGCTACATTAATTTTGCGTCATAAAACCATTTTGAAACCAAGTACATTAACCACTTACACGGAGTCGCACACAGCCTCATGCGCGAGCACTCTTCACAAACAAAGCGTCAGCAAAATTGAAAGCAGCCTTCTGTAAGTGAGTTTCATATTTTAAATATATAAGTCCACTGCATTCCAAACGACATAAATGATGCCTTTGTAGAACATTTGTAAGGAAAATACCATTGGGGGAGACCGCGCACAGCAACATCAAACAAAGCGCGCGTCTCTCACAGCGCATCCTGTTCAGTGAAGCCCGCTAATGTCATTGTAATTCTCTTCAACCTTTCCGAACTTTATGAAAGATTATTTTACAGAAGGTTTGAGTAGTGTATGTGTGTGTGGAATTGTAATCAAGCAGAATACGGCTGTTTCTAAAGCACATTCAGCGTCATCGCACATCTGAATAAAAACTAAGCTCAGAATCGATTCAGAAATTCTCAGAATCAATCCAGAATAGTTGGAGAGAGAATCGCGACACATAGATGGATCTATTTTTTTCTCCCACCCCTACTAAATACACAATAGTCACTAAATAAATAGTCACGCAATGCTGATGTTGTTAACATTAACAATTTAAGAACAAAGTATAACAATAATAATAATTTGCAGGGTTTGACGTGATATGAGCTAAGCAATTAGATTTAATCACCATTGGCAGCACGATTTATTGTAATGTTTTTTTTCTCAGTCGGTCAGAACAAAAGTGGCAGACATGTTACTTACTTGTTCAGATGACATTTCCCGGTGAAAATTCTTATTTTGGTCATACTTCCAAGACGTAGAATCTGTGATTCCGAAGTACAGTATCCACACTGATGTGGTGACTGACAGCAAACATTAGATTCATCTGCGCTGAGGAGCCGTGCTGATGCACAACCCACGTAAAGGATGATAATTTCGCAAATAACTGCAATTGCAGGTTTCAAACAGAGATGGCGACAAAGAGACAAAATTTACGGACTGCAGCTTTAATCTTAATTATTGTTTTTTTTTGTTTTTTTTTTTAAATGTTTTTTAAATAACATTTTAATAATCTTTTACCAATTCACAAATGGTCCTGGGTGTGACTATAAAATTTGAAAAAGTACAAATTTCTATGCTTTCTATTAATTTTAGAGATGCAAAATCTTTTTAAAAATAGTTTTAGATGGAGTACATCATGTCACACCTCAGGACATGCCAATTTCCCAAAAGTATTTAATGTCAGCACCCAATATAATGAATGTCTCTGTCTTTTTGTACACATAGCACCTTTGGACAGCTCAGGTGTACTGACTCCTGTTTCATTGACTCAACCGGCTGTAAATACAGGACCTGAGGCTTACAAAAGTTTCACACAGACACACACACAGATATGAGAAAGAGCCTTCTGAGATCAACAGTATTTAGCAGATGATCTGAGAGGATTTGGCTGTCTCCCTCACCTCCTTCACACTCATCTAGACACACACTCACACACACACACACACACACACAACAAGTACAACACAACGAGTACTGCACTATTTGCAGCACCTGTTCTTTGATTCTAGTATATTTTAATGGCAGCTGAGCTGAGGGATGAATATTTTAAGTATGAAGCTGTGTAATGAAATTATTATGATTTAAATGAATGTATAATATGTTTATATGAAACTTATGTATGTTCGGTATTGCAAATGCATGTTTAAGTTTGCGCATGTTTCCATAGATATAACATGTTCTCAATCTCAAGGAACAACGGACTAAGCTGTATTTCGCTGGTACGTGCATTGTAAAGCATGTATTGTAAAAGCAGGTATTGATTGTATTTATTTTTTATTTATTGAACTGTGTCCAAGACTTTTATGAACTGATACCTAATAATTCTCTGCTTGATCATTTTTCACAGAAAAAAAGTATGTCTTGTAATGTTTACTTGGTTAAACAATAATTTATTCAGTCAGAGGAATAAATTGCAATCATGTCCAGTGAGTGGCACTGTTTCCCAGTGTCTCGCATGAGAATTCTTCCGTTTTCAAAGCTTTAATACAGCATTTCATACTGGCAGAGATTTCAAATACAGATAGATGTAAAAATGAAATATAGAATGAGGGAAATCAAAGAGTAATTATTTTGTTTTTCAAAAGAGCATTGATTTGATGAGTTAGATGAAGACTACAAGAAATAAAACAGGTTGATATTGCCTAAAAACCTCACGTGTTAGTTTTAGCAATGTAATTCCATTAACTCTATCTGTAATCTATTTTAACCATTTATTCTGCCCACCTTAGGCCTAAAACACTGTTTCACTATTACTGCTTGGTGAACTTTCTTCCCTTTTACAAAAATTGGATGGCCTTTATTTGTCAGCAAGATTTCTCTAATCTGTATGCACAGATTCAATACTTTATTTTGTTTAGCCATGTTTTAAATTCTTTGTCATTTTTATTCTATTAGTAGTTTAATAATTTTCCCCTCATACTCCATCTTGACAGCTGATGGGATAATTAATAAAAGCCTTGTCAGGTATAAGCAAAATTAGTAGGAGAATTATTAGGATAATACATTTGTTCCAGATACATTAAAAGTTAAAACACTTATTATTGAATGAAGAAAATTAAAAAGATAGGTAAACACTTTCAATAAGAATCAGATTTAACAGTGCTGCAGCTATAATGGAAAAACTCATTCTTGAAATGTTGATGGTTAAAAAAAAGTATACTAGTTTTACATCAAACTAAAATGTTTTCACGGGTAATGTGGTGCTGCTAAATGAGATGATTTGACCTACAGATTTGGCTGCTGTTCTTCATTGATGATGAAAATGATGCTTAAAACTGTCCTGATAAAGGTTAGCACCAAGCTTCATATTTCATCTTAAATGAGTCCTCATAGCAGGAGGTTGTGGGTTGACTGTGAAAACAAAATGGGAATAGTTCATTTTCAGTAAGACAGGTAGTTTCTGTGTTTTAAACAAAACCAATCAACTGATAAAACTATTTATTTGCAGTCTTGAATTGTTTCACCTATTGAATCTGATAATAACTGCTTAGGCTAGTTGCATTAAAACAGAAACTTGTAAACAATATACAGTATTATACTGTTCAAACGTTTGGGGTCGGTAAGATGTTTTAAATGTTTATGAAAGAAGTATCTTATGCTCCCCAAGGTTGCATTTAATTGATCAAAATACATTAAAAACAGAAATATATAGCAATTATACAGAAATATTATTACAATTTGAAATAACTGCTTTCTTTTTAAATATATTACTCCAGTCTTCAATGTCACATGATCCTTTGGAAAAATTCTAATATTGCTGATTTGCTGTTTAAGAAACATTTCTTATAATGAAGAAGAATGTTGAAAACAGTTGTGCAACTCAATACCGTGATACATATTTTTTTTCAGGATTGTTTGATTAGTAGAATTTTTAAAGAACAGCATTTATTTAAAATATAAATATTTTGTAACATTATAAATGTCTTTACTCTCTCTTTTAATGAATTTAATGCATCGTTTATAAGTATTAATTTCTTTAAAAAAAAAAAAAAAAAAAAAAATCTTACTGACCCCATAATTTTGAACAGTACCTTTAGGTCAGTGGTTGTCTACCAACAAACTGACATCTCTTTAATTGTATCACTAGCTATGTTTCCATCCAAAGTTGCAAATTTAACTTGTGCGCAAAATTGGAAAATCACTTAAAACACAAAAAAAGCTACACTTCAACTGACGCAAAATATCTGTGATAAAAATGGAAATTGGGACGTTGCGACACTTCTGGGAGGGAATTAAACCAAATCATTTTGATGACAGACTTTGGCTCAGGCATTTGAGAATGATCATTTGAGATGCAGTGCATTGATTAGTCACAAGTTTTTTGTTGCACATTGGGATTTATACGGTAAATGTGTTTCCATCACAGTTTATGCGCATATCTTCTTATTGGATAAAAAATTATCCACCTCAATTGAGTGCATACTTTTTTATGCGCATTTTTAGAATTTATGCGCATCTTGACGTTTCGATCCAGCATTTTTTTAATGCAATATCCCAAAATGCGCATAAAATTAGGTGGATGGAAACATAGCTGGTGTGTGTTAATATGCACATTTTGCTGTCCAATTCAAACATATTAATACTAAATATATTCTGGACTTCCATCATCCAACATCCATATTATTATCCCCCAACTTATTTTTTTATTTTTTTGTCACTGTGATTTTAGGCTGTGCATTATAGATGTACTAAAGAGAATAAAGAAAAAGCTATATTACAACTGTATATAGATAAAAAAAAATTAAAAAAAGATAATCTGCCTCAAGGCTGTCTAAATGAACAGAGGCAACATTGTGAGCATTGTCATTGAAGAGACTTCACCTTTCCTCACATACACTCTTTTACACACAAAGAGGTTGTTGTACCTCTGTTCTCCTTGCTGGGGTAAGTACGTGGGAAGGGCCTGAACTCTTCAGGAGGGGGGAAGTCCTCTATCGGATGGAAGTGAAACTTTGATTCAAAGTCATCTGAAAAGTAGACAAAGACTTTGTGAGTTGGAAATAAAACAGAAATGCCATGTTAAATCGAATGGGTGTGCATATGGGTGATCACAAACATACAAATACACAATTAGCAAATCATATTGTCACTGTTGTTAATTTCCAACTGGTTGTTGCTGTTCATCCGAAGGTAATAGCCCATTTAGGCCTTTAGCTTCATCATTAATGATGACCTGTAGTCTCACCTAAACTGTGCAGGTGTCCGTTGCGTACTGAGCTGGGTGGAGCTGACAGTGGGAGAGGAGGAGGGGGCGGGATCCTACTAGAGAGTTCAGTGTTAGGAGAGCGAGCCGGGGGAGCAGGGGGTGGAGCCATCCGTGGAGCACCTGTAAATCCAAAAATCTTGATAAATGACTGCCTATAATCAGTTTAGTTTTTATTACATTGTATATACATATTTGTATATACATATTTGTAAATACACTACCGTTCAAATGTCTGGAGTCAAATTTAGCTTTGTCAAATTGCAAAAAATGTATACATTTCAAAATATACTAAAATAAATGTAAGTTCTTTTTTATCTAATAATTTTTCACAATATTACTGTTTTTACTGCATTTTTGTTTTAAAAAACAGTCCTGGTAAGCATTAGAGACTTATTTCAAAAACATTAAAAAACTTTCTGACCTCATCTTGACAAATTTACAAACTTACAAATTTTCCTAACAATCAAAAGCCAACAATAAACAAAAATGAAATGTAAATTAATTAATAGATACATCCTTAAAATATATATACAAGTGTTATAATCTTTTGTGCAATTGTGCTTCTTAGCATAGACTTCTCGTTTTAAGGATGTTTATACATTTTTACTGAAATTCCTAAAATATCTTAGTGACACCAAACTTTTGAATAGGGATGTGGTGATCTGATACTCCATATCGGTCTGATACGGACCTTTTTTGCTGAATCGGGTATCAGTCTGTACAAATTCGATACTGTGCGTTACCAATGTTTGTTACTGTCAACCTCTAAAGGACAAAAAAGGATCACAGAAGGTTTAGCGCACCATATTTTAAGTATTCTGAAGCCATTAAATTGCTTTATTTGCAGAACAGACAGTAGTATATTACGTTGTTAAATTTAAGTTCATGGATTTTAAGTTCTTTATTTTCAAACAACATGTCGCATTCAGTTACTACAGTCAGCATGGTAAAACTCTCTCTAAAATGTTCAATACACACAATATATCTTCTCTATGTTCTCTGTTATGAACTTTTTATTGCAGAGAGAAGCCTGTCTGTGTCGCTTTAAGTGCATCATCATGTGTCCGGGATTTGCACACATTTGCTTTTGTGCAGCTCTGTATTGATTGTGTCTGTTGTCCTATTAAAAATCTCCACCATGCATTTCAAAAGAAATGCTTTTAATAGAGTATATAAAAGTAGGCTAATAGTAATTTGTAATCGTTTTTAAGATCAAAATTTGACCAGATGTAGCAGTAAGTATATGTGTGTGTGTGTGGTTCAGGTATACCCTGCTGTTGAATGGTAGTGTGTATATATATAATATTTGCAAATATATATAACAAAGGTCATTAGTCTTCTACCTGCAAATCTTGGCACAGCAGGGGGTCGTCTACTAGGTGCGCTACAGGGGTAGGACGGTGGCAAAGGTGGTATGTTGGGCCTGTATGTAGGTGAAGGCATGGAAGATACTTTCTGAGGTAGCAGAGGAGGTGCTGAGGAGGTGTTACTGCATGCAAATGAACCAGGAAGAGGAGGAGGTGGGGGAGGAGGTCCTAATGTACTGTCCTTCATTTCTAACAGCCCTGGTGAAGGGGGCAGAGGGGAGAAGACTCCAGATGAGCGGTTAGGGAGTGAGGACGGAGGTGGTGGAGGAGGCGGAGGGTAGAAAACACCAGATGACCTGTCAGAGAGTGAAGATGGTGGGACTGATGGAGGGGGTGGAGGGGGCGGAGGGTAAAAGACACCAGATGACCTGTCAGGGAGCGAGGATGGAGGGGCTGATGGAGGCGGTGGAGGGGGTGGAGGGTAGAAGACACCGGATGATCTGTCAGGAAGTGAGGATGGAGGAACCGAGGGAGGCAGTGGAGGAGGTGGAGTCGTGGGCATGGGAATGGAGTGTGATTGGACAGGTAACCAAGTGGGTTTGGCCATTTGAGGAGGGGGTGGAGGCGGGCAGGTGGGGAGAGGTGGTGGTCTATTATTGGGCCGCTCCTGAGGAGGAGGTGGAGGAGGGGGTGGGGCAGAGGAAGGAGGAGTAGAGGACAGTTTGAAAGTAGGATGTGTAGTTTGGCTGGGGGAGGGCGGAGCTGTGTATGAGGAAATAGGCCGAGCTTTAGACAGTGAGGATGTTCTCTCCAAAGGCCTGTGGGAGGGGGAAAGATCAGGGGCGCTTCCCCTGAAACCATCTCCTTGTGATGGAGGGTTCCAGAGAGGCTGCTTCAGGCTGGCAGTAGAGCCGGAACGAGACACTGAAACACAAACAAGCCATATCCAAAAATCATACAAAGGTTTTCCAGCACTGAAAAACTTTATTCAGCATGACAACAAATAGATCTGACTTCAATACCTAAATGGTGATGTGTCTGTTTCTCTTTATGTCCAACTGATTTGAGTACAGGAAATCCCCCGGCAAACAGTCCACCCAGACTTGGACCCACTGCAGATGGAGTAGATCCTGCTGTGTTTGTAGAATTCCCAGCAGCCACATTTCTTCCACCATCATTCACACTATTAACTTTAGGTTCTGCAAATACATACATCACCTTTATGTTTACAGTAATTTTACCAAGTAGAATGTTTTCCTGGATTTATCACATTGCAATCCACCATTCAGATCTTTTTTTACAATTGAAGTTCAATTTTCTTAGCAGACTCCAGCTTTTATAATATTATTTATAATTTTTCATTATTTAATTTATAAATTATATATGTATATATATATATATATATATATATATATATATATATATATATGTATAATATTAAAGGTTACAATTAACAACAGAGCCCAAACTATTAAATGCAGTTGCTATTTATTTTTAGATATAATAATCAACACTCAAATAAAAAAAACATGGCAGGTTTTGCATTAACTTCTAAATCTAATTATAAAATGTTATATATATATATATATATATATATATATATATAGTGCAGTTTAAATTTTAATTTGTTCAGACAGACAGCTTGCGCAAACATGGATAAATCAGCTGTGATTCAACAACAACAGCATAACTTGGTTCCGGAAACATAGTAAAACCAAATTAACCAATATTACTCACTTATCATGCAGAAACAAAGCAACAATGGCATGCTCTCTAACATCTCTCCACTGGAAAGCTTTTCCAATATTAATGCAGGTCCTAGCTCATCTCATCGTAACCCTTCTTTTTCCAGTTCCTTTTACATTTTCCTCTTTGTTAATATCTCAGCCAAATGACCCCTCACTCACTCTCTCTTTCTCTACTATTGCTGTCTGGCTATAAGAGTGCTTTAGTGTTGTGGTGATCGGTCCAATCCACTTTTTCTCCACTGCCAGGACTTATGTACAAACACAATTTTTTTTTTTTTTTTTACCCAAAAATCGTTTGTTTGGATGTTGATTTAAATTTTCAACAGCATTTCTTACTGAACCTTTAATGTTGTGCAGTTCTAATGTTTTTCAATGTCCCTTTAGTTCTCTCTGGTTGGATTTTTATCACAGTATCCATGATACACCAAAATAAAACAATAACTGTGTGGCAACAAAAGGTCTAATCTAATCAGGTACAGAATTCTAGCATGAGTAAATGTCTAACATGGCACAACATGGGTATGACTTAGAAAGCCTAGAAAGTCTATGGGGTCCAAAACAACACTTAAAAAAAACCCCACTAAGACAGTTTTAAAAGAATCAGGTGATATATATATTAAAAGGGATTTAAGCTAATAAAGAAGAAATAAGAACGGTAAAAGTTCTAGGTCTGATTATAGCCTATAGTTAGTAGTACATTAAAATTCTTTGCAAATAATATTTTATTTAAAATTATGCATTCACTCTTGTTTATATGTTAAAAATGTAAATGTAAAAAAAAATGTTTCTTGTCTCGTCACATTCAGTTGACATCAGTTAAATGATGTAAAAACTGGACTTCACACTTGTCTTTAGTGAATAGTAAGCCCCGCGTTCTTTAATCTGATTGGCCACCATTTTGACATTGACAAGTGGCTGAGTAAAAATAAGCGTCAAAATGAAACTTTTTAAACTGTCATCCTAACAACAAACAGAGTGGTGCATAATGGAGAGCCGCATTAAGAAATATAAAATATTGGGGGGACTTGTCTCCCTCAATGCCTATGGTGGTTACGGGCCTGGGGTAAGGTAAATATTCTACGTGAGATATTATTCTCAAGCTGTTTTATTGATGTCTTTCCATGGTTGAAACACTGGTTGAGAGATTACACGCATCTAGATTGTCTGTTCTTCTTCTTCTGCACTTTTTCCTGTTGTGGTGGTTAGCAAACAGCATTGTATTACCGCGTGTGCCCCCTTCTGGATTGGAGTGTGAATCGCCTGTGACTGACTATATTCTGTATTGTCTAACTGCATGAACTGAACCGTGACATCTGTACTGTACGGTATATATATATATATATTTAATCAGAGAATAGCATCAAGTTAGTTAAACTCCTGGAATATTGATCTGGTCAGTTAAGTAGCAGAGGGGGTTGTTAATCAGTTTCAGCTGCTTTGGTGTTAATGAAATTAACAACAGGTGCACTAGATGGGCAACAATGAGACGACCCCCAAAACAGGAATGGTTTTACAGGTGGAGGCCACTGACATTTTTTCCCTACTCATCTTTTCTGACTGTTTTTCACTAGTTTTGCATTTGGCTAGGGTCAGTGTCACTACTGGTAGCATGAGGCACCTGGTACCTGGTACCTGGACCCTACAGAGGTTGCACAGGCAGTCCAACTCCTCCAGTATTGCACATCAATACGTGCCATTGCCAGAAGGTTTGCTGTGTCTCCCAGCACAGTCTCAAGAGCATGAAGGAAATTCCTGGAGATAGGCAGTTACTCTAGGAGAGCTGGACAGGGCTGTAGAAGATCCTTAACCCATCAGCAGGACCAGTATCTGCTCCTTTGTGCAAGGAGGAACAGGCTGAGCACTGCCAGAGCCCTACAAAATGACCTTCGGCAGGCCACTGGTGTGAATGTCTCTGACCAAACAATCAGAAACAGACTTCATGAGGTCCTCTAGTGGGCCCTGTGCTCACTACCTAGCACCGTGGAGCTCGATTGGCATTTGCTATTGAACACCAGAATTGGCAGGTCTGCCACTGGCACCTTGTGCTTTTCAGATGAGAGCAGGTTCACTGTGAACACATGTGACAGACGTTCTCCAAAGCCGTGGAGAATGTTATGCTGCCTGTAACATCGTTCAGCATGACCGGTTTGGTGGTGGGTCAGCGATGGTCTGGGGAGGCATATCCATGAAGGGACGCACAGACCTCTACAGGCTAGACAATGGCACCCTGACTTAGGTATCGGGAAGAAATTCTTGGACCCATTGTCAGACCCTACGCTGGTGCAGTGGGTCCGGGGTTCCTCCTTGTGCACGACAATGCCTGGCCTCATGTGGCGAGAGTATGCAGGCAGTTCCTGGAGGATGAAGGAATTGATACCATTGAATGGCCCCCATGCTTGCCTAACCTAAATCCAATAAAACACCTCTGGGACATTATGTTTTGGTCCATCCGACGCCGCCAGGTTGCACCTCAGACTGTCCAGGAGCTCAGTGATGCCCTGGTCCAGATCTGGGAGGAAATACCCCAGGACACCATCAGTCATCTCATTAGCATGCCACGACGTTGTCAGGCATACATACAAGCATGTGGGGGCCATACAAACTACTGAGTACCATTTTGAGTTGCTGCAATGAAATTTCAGCAAAATGGACTAGCCTGCTGCATCATTTTTTCACTTTGATTTTCAGGGTGTCTTTGAATTCAGTCCTCTGTAGGTTGATCATTTTCATTTCCATCAAACGATGTGGCATCCTTTCGTTCCTAACACATTACCCAGTCCATCAGTACAGATATCCAGCATGATATTTTTCCCCATTGAGATCTGATGTGTTTTCAAAGTGTTCCTTTAATTTTTGTTTGAGCAGTGTGTGTGTATATATATATATATATATATATATATATAGTACTGTGAAAAAGTCTTAGGCCACCACCAGCTTTGTTGTTTTAGCAATGTTCTAATGACCATCCATATTTATTTTTCAGTCTCTTCATTACGATAAATAGAAATTACTGGAAATATGTACAGAAAATGTAAAAAAAAAAAAAATATATTGTTTCTTTAAGCAAAAATAAGTATTTAGTGTGACCTCCTGTTACATTACTCCTGGACTTCCATTTTCTCAAAGAGAAAAAAAAACTTTAGCCTATAAAAGCTATAAAAGTAGCTTTTCTTTTCTCTGTTTTTTAATATTGCATACACTTTTTTTAGGTTATGTTCCAATAAAGGGACTGAGAAATAATTGTATATGGTCATCATTATATCATTGCTAAAACAACATCTAATGGTGGCCTATGACTTTTTCACAGTGCTGTATATATAACCCGTACTGAACTGTGACTTCAATACCGAATTGTTTTTGTTGTTGTTTTTTTTCAATATCTAGTTATTATTATCATTATAGTTCCTATTAACAATAATACCCTTGTCAAGGACAAAATATATTGTTTATAGAACATGTCCTACTTACAATAACATAAGGCAGACAGACATCAAGACGAAACAGGAACTGTAAGCTGAAGTGAGCCAATGACTTTTTAATGAACATGGCATGTTCTGAGCATAAAGAATACTGTCCTTTGTAATAAAGAGGAAGATGAGGAGCATTGTCACCCCCCACTTTCTGTGTGATCCTCACTCCAGCACTTTCTGGGGTCTTGGCCCTTTATCTACCACTGTGCATTTCCATATACAGATAGTAAGCCTTTGTGTCCACAAGAGTGCTTTGAAGTGTGAGAACCCAATAGCTATAGACCTTGAGCTCAAATATAGCTCTGCCACTGATAAGCCCTTACAACTTATCAGCCATTCAGACTTTCTCTGACGCCTGGTTTTCTCTTCATATTTACTCTTTCTTTCTCAAACTACTTCAGTTTCATTTTCACAAGAAAGTAATTTAATACAGGTTCTCATGCTGACACAACACTCTCATCCTAAATCAACAATTGTTGAAAATGAAAATTCAATGCCGGTAGCTCTGGTTACACCAATAAACAACATTCTACTGTTGCCATCATACAGCAGATATATGCCAAATCAGATAATCAGGAAATGAACTTGAAATAGTATCAGTTTAGTATTCATATTTCCCACGCTTGCAACCAGATAGTTGACAAATGACTCACTTCACCTGATCAGGTAACTTATGAGTTGTTACATTACAGAATTATGAAATGTAAATTGAGCTTATGTGAATGAATTTGATTTTAACTCACTGTCAAAGACTGGTGCGCTTCGGTCATTGACCTGTGTGACCCTTTTCAGCCTCGTCCCCTTCTGAATGTCAGACAGGAGTGCACTGCGACCTCCACCCTCAGAACGCTGGACTTTAGGAGGGTCTGTACGTGACTGTAAAAGAAAGAGGAAAAAAGTTGCAACTTAATTCATTTTGTGCAATTCTGATGAGATGCACTATGCCTTTAGTTTTCTCTGCTATGATTGTCATCACAGTATCCATGATACACCAAAATAAAACTTAAACTGCATGGCAACAAATAGTTTAATCTAATCATGTACTGAATTCTATGACTAAATGATGTGTAAAACAGCATAACATGGACTACAGGATTCATAAAGCGTCAAAAGCGTTTTGAACTCCAATGACTTTCATTGTATAGACATAAAACCACTGAGACATTATATTAAATATCTTCTTTGTTGTTCCAGAGAATAAAACAAAAAGCCAAACAGGTTTGGAATGACATAAAGGGTGAGTAAATGAGTCACAATTTTCACTTTTAGGGGGAACTTCCCCATTAATGGTTTCAAATGTGCATTTTAAATTGTTCGTTAGTTTGCATGTGCATTAAACAAGAAAGTCAAATCTCATCATGTGACACCTGTGCTGTATATTCCTGTGTGTGTAATTTTATCTGTAATTAATAATGCAAATCTGGCCAGGTGGTTGCCAGGAGGAACTGGGTGATGGAAACAAAGAGAAAGACAGAAAGAGAGAGAAAGCAACACACATATGGAGAAAAGAAAGAGCCACACACAGTGTTTAGAGTCTGGTGAACTATATTACATTAATAGGTATCTATGAATGTGTGTGTGTGTGTTTGTGTGGGTGTCTCACTTGTGCAGGAGCTGCAGCAGGTGGAGGTGGGGGTGGGGGTGCTGGGGGAGGTGGTGGAGGAGGGACAGGCATTGCTTAGGAACCTGAAAAACAGTCACAGATTAAAGCACATACAGTTATCTGTGACCCTTGCCTACCGGACCACACTATTTGGCCTCTTTTCAAACAGACATTTAAATTAATATTATATTTAAAATATTCTTTTGTTTCTTTTGTTACTTTTTAATCACAAATGCTCATTTGCACTGCTCTGCGATCTGCCATGCATTACGTTGAAAGGTCACGTGTGATGTAGGTGAAAGTACAGCGGTAGGGCGAAAAACTCCATCTAATTTCCTCCTCCAACTCCAAAATCATCCGATATCGTTGTTTTACCTTTTTTTTTTTTTTTTTTTTGTAAAGGGCATTCGGCTTAAAGGATTAGTTTACTTTAAAATGAAAATTAGCCCAAGCTCGCCCTCAAGCCATTCTAGCTGTATGTGACTTTCTTCTTTCTGATGAACATAATCGGAGAAATATTAATGAATATCCTGAGCTTTCCGAGCTTTATAATGGCAGTGAACAGGGGTCACAAGAATGAGCTGAAGAAAGTGCTTCCATCCACATCCATCCATCATAAATGTGTGCTCCACACAGCTCCAGGGGGTTAATAAAGGGCTTTCTGAAGCAAAGAGTTGCGTTTGTGTAAAAAAAAAAAAAAAATCATATTTAACAAGTTATGAAGTAAAATAATCTTGCTTCCGCCAGACCACCTTCCGTATTGAAGTTACAAAGAAAGTACAAACTGGCGTCACGTCAGTTACACTTTTTCCATAAGTTGAATAGTGAAGGTGTAGTGTAAGCTTTTTGAACTGCAAAAGTTTTACACTTTCTTCGTACGTTGAATATGGAAGGCGGTCTGGCGGAAGCTAGATATTTTACTTCACAACTTGTTTAAATATGGATATTTTTTTACACAAATGCACAAATGCCTTTATTAACCCCCCGGAACACACGTTTATGATGGATGGATGTGGATGGAAGCACTTTCTTCAGCTCGTAGTCACTGATCCCTATCACTGCCATTATAAAGCTCGGATGCATCAAGATATTTATTAATATTTCTCAGATTATGTTAACCAGAAAGAAAAAATTTGTAAATACTCATTGACATTTACAGTTAAAGCTCCAGCTAAACACAAGTGTTAAAGAACTCCAAGAACTTTTCAGCACTTCACTGTGGTTTCGAAATGACAAAGTAATCTCCCCCACACTCCCCTCTCACTTCATGAGTGTACAAGTTTCTTTTGGCAGGAAGCTTGTCCATCACAAGATGCACCCAACAGGAACCCTCCCTTCTCTTTTAGGAAAACCATTCTCCTGCTTCCACAATGGGCTGGGAAGTAAGAGGTTCCAAAGATCATCTTTTGTAGAATCTGCATTTAACCCTGATCTAGGGACATCTCTCACATATAAAACACTGAACTTGTCCTTTAAAACGAATAGGCATTAAAATGAACTCAGATCAGAGTAAAGTGGCAACCTTATCAAGAGCTGGTAGGGTCCGGAGATAACAATGGAGTCTGTTGTTTGAGAAAAAAGCTGCCCAACTTCTGGCAAGCCCAGCAGCCAATCAGAGCTATTGTGTGAGAAAGAGAAACATGCTAAACACAGCTGAGAAATGTAGAAGGAATTTAGCTAATATGATAATTTCCAGAAATGTTTATTCTTGCCAAAAAAAGAGAAACATTTTGTAATTGTTCTATTGCTCTATGGTTTAAGTATTGGGGAAACTCCAATGTTAAAGTAATGTTCAAAATATGTTTGTTGATCATTAATAGGTGAAATCCCAACATTTTTTAAGTCACATGAAGAATTCAGCTATTTGTCCTTTGGCCTCTTTCATGGTATGCTTGTCCAAGATCTTATGGTTACATTTCTTCCTTAGCATAGCTCTTAACAACTCTCTCTCTCTTTCCCTAGAGTCCCATTATCAGCTTTCCCATGGAGATGTTGATACACAAGGTTGTGCTGGTCCACCCATTTGGGAACAGAGACATGCTGTATAATATCTTGCCAGTGTTAATTAATACTTGTGGATGATTTGAATTTTGTTTGCTATTTTCTGTATTCTGTTTCAAGTTTTGTTTTTTGTTTTTGTTTTTTATATTATTTGATTTTGTATTTATTTCAGATTTCTATAATCATAATTCCTACTGAAAATATTAACTGTTTAACAACCAAATGATGACAGAATTTTCATTTTGGGGTTAACTATCTCTTTAAGGGTTTACGTACAACACTTTCACCATTAAATATCCAGATACAAAACTCTGTCATTCGAAGAGGTGTGAACTATGAACAGACAGTTCACATTTAAGGCTAATACTGTCAGTTCTGCGTCAATGACACTCACCAAAAGAGTCCAGCTGAGAACGCAAACCAATGAAGTAGTCTTATAGCCTATAAAACATAACGGTAGTGGTTCAATTGTATTATGTAAAACCTGTTTACTGTAATGTAGTTTTCAGAGGCTACTTTACCTTAGTGGTTTGAAAAGCCGAACTTTCGTGCGTTGTTCCTCCGATGGTCGCAGGGAAGTTGTCAGAAGCCAGTCGTCGCGCGAGGTTGAGTCCGCATAGCGCGCGCCTTTGACCCTCGAGATACAGTTACTGACCGCGAGCTCGTGTTATAATTAGGAAGACGCAGAGGACGTAACTTTAGTCTGTGGGGTTTCACGACGACTATTTTCGTCTAATAAAAATATTTAAAGAAAACTTTAGGAATATGTCCTCTCCACTTGGTAAAAATAATCCACTAGAAATGTATTTAAAAAAAAAAAAAAAAAAAACGTGACACTTTCCAAAGGCTGTCCCCCTTTATGTGTGAACTGAGCCGGGCTACAGCACGCGCACCCTGTAGTTCGCCTGTTGCGTATAGGGTGCACGCGCAACGCGAGCGCGTGCAAAAAGACCACATAGCAGGCGGCATTGTCTTGCCCATGAGCCTGGCTGTTTCATATCTTTTATTATTTACAATCCTAAATTAAATGTTAATTAGAATGCATCTAGAGATTATGTCAAATTTCTGTAATTAAAATAAAATAAAAATAAAATGCTTTTATTAGGCTAGTAGTAATATTTTATGGTGCTTCAGATGGTTGTATGTAGGCTACTGTATGCTTTGCGCGACCAGATCGCTCTCTAGTGGTAGTTTCTGACAAGGTTGTGTTTGTGTGTGTAGAGTAGAGGCATAGCTAATTAAAGATGACCTCCAAACCAGATTTAATCAGAAATGGGGTCAAAAGAGTATTTGAATGTTTCGTTGAGTGAAAATAAAATCAGCTACTGATAAAAAACTACCATGTGTGTCACAACAACACTAAAATGCATTTGAGTCAATAAGAACAGTACAGTCACAACTAAAAAAAACTTTGATTAAATAATCTCTGAAAGAAAGCAATGATACTTAATAATAGTTATCTAATATTTTCTACCTGCTTCAGAAAAGACAGCACAGTCATTCTGGCTCCCAACTTGTCTTTTAAGAGGGAGGAATGTTGTGACACAGGGTTGATGAGGTTAAAGATGACAGCCTCAGGCGAAGTGACGAGCATTAGCACACAGTTTTAAATACTGTAACTCTAATAATGACCAATTGCTCTCTGTATACCCCACCCATAACAAACACGTTAGACCTACACGTAAGCACATTCAACAAATGGAAAATCATTTTATTTAAAATCTGATGTAGTAACACTTCCCAAAGCTAAATCTGGCAAACTAATGCATAAGACTAAAGTATATTGTAAACTTGCCTAATTGCACTGAAACCATGTCTAAATCTTCACTGATGCATGCTTACACTTTATTTTAAGGTGTCCGTGTTACAGTGTAATTATACATTTAAGTACTGAGTAATAATAATTAACTTACTATAAGGTTAGGGTTTAGGATGAGGGTTTGGTTTAGGGTTAATGTAATTATGCATGGTTATTACTTCAGTAACTACATGTAACATGTGTAACAATGACACTGTAAAATAAAGTGTTACCGAAAATTATAAGATCTCATAGCTTGATCACAGTTTTTAACCCAATTTAATCATGTTCAGTTCTGATTTAGAATTCAACTTGTGCAGGCCTATTAAATATACTTATCATTTAGTTATAATGCACTTCTTGACCGCTCTGTTATTTCTTTACTAGATATTTAACTAAACATATATTATAAGAATAGAATCTTTGGTTTGTCTAGTACTTCTGCTTTTGCAGTGGGAGAACTAAATGCTATTATCACTGTCATGGACTCAAAAAACAAAACAAAACAAACAAAAACTACAAAAGAAAATGCATGGCTTGTTGGATCTATGTGTGATGGATGACTATCATGGCATAAAAAGTAAAAATCTTTGATTCTGGACGGATATGACCACCACCCTAACCCCTTCAAAAAAAAAAAAAAATTAAAAAGTTTGTGGCAAACATCCACAAACATTAAAACAGTTCTAAGACATGAAAAAACCTGTGCACACTGATTACCATTAAAATAACTTCTGCTAAATCCTTCTAATGTAAAGTCCTTCATAAAATATTGCAGTAACACCACAAAACAGTGCAATTATTTGACAAAATTACGTTGTATCCTTCACAAAACGAAACAAAAAAGATTCTACTGAACACCCTGCTGGGGGGGAAAACAGCTTATGGTTTGCTGGTCAGGTTTAGACTGGTCTAGCTAGTCTCCCAGACTGGCCTAGCTGGACTTAGTCAGCCAGCTAGACCAGGGGCCAGTTGCATAAACTTAGTCACTATATTAAGACTGTGTCTTAAGAACTAGTTTGACCAACTTGCACTTAACCAAGGGGTAATCAATTATATTTTTCCCATTTCCAATTACACCATTCTACCTTTTTATGTAACAGACTTTAAAAAATTAGGACCACTCTTCAAGAAAAAAAAATAGTGTCTTAACTTTTAAGACTAGTCTAAGTGGTTTATGCAACTGGCCCCAGAAGTGCCCAAAACCCCTTTAAAACCTACAAAATGACAAGCCTGACTAGGCTAAGAGACAAAGTATGCAGTGTTTTCCAGCAGGAAAATGTCATTATTTCCAGCATTTGGAAAAAAGCTCCTGTGATATGGATAATTCAGGCTACTCCAAGAGTTTATACCCTTAACTTCAAGTGCATTCAAAAGTCAAATTTTATACAGTGTCAGTCTGGAGGTAGTGCCGTAGCCTATATAGTGCTCTACCATCGGGTGTAAACCTAATTTGCAGTCAGTGCGTTGACTGGACGTCGGTTGAATGGGCAGCGTCAGGTTTCCCATCATCTTCGTGGTTCTGTAGTAGACTCGTGCGCGTCTTCCGTTTCTCTTTGAAGCGACCGGAGCGGGACACAAGGAGATTACGGCGATTGGAGAGCTCGTTGAAAGTTGGCTGAACAGCGGAGTCGTCATACGTTTCGTCGCTCGGTAAGCAGTTGTCTGCTTCTTTCGTTGGACGTGTCGGTGAAGTGAGCTGTTGGTCCGGCTCAGCGGAGGGATGCTGCTGTGTGGACTCTGCTGAAGCCTGATTACGGAGTTCTTGTTCCAGATTCGCTGCCGATTCTCTGGCTGCTTTTCTCCTCTTGCCCACGAAAGACCTCCACCAGGGAGCTGTTTTCTCCGTCATTGTTAGAACTAAACAGATAATTAATAAATAAACAAACACGATCAAGTTACTATTTTAACATAAAAACTGAAAGAACTATGCTTGTTGTAGCTATATTTAGGTGTAGCTACATTTAATTGTAGCCTAATCTATAAACCCACGCTTATGACGCTATATGACGTAAGAACAACAATAGACCGCATGTCTATTCAAGAATAACAACAACACAGTGTAATCTGAGATAGATCTGTAATAGATGTAATATACTTTATTGAAATAGGCTAGGCCTACATCTCCACCCTTAACTGGATAATGTTATAAAATGGAAATTGCTTAGGGGTCACTTTACAAATAATGTCCAAGATGGAGAAAACTTTCAAAAATGTAGTTTAAAACACATTACGGTACACTCGGTTTCTTATGAATGCGTATAGGCCCACTATTTTCTACCAAAACTTAACTTTGGTAGATTTAATGAGATGTCACGGAGTGTAGCCTACATTATCTAATTTTTTAAAAATTGTTCTGGAAAAAATATTACACTTTATAATTTATAATAATTTACCATATAGGGGTATAGGGGACCCTATTTTAGGATTTTGTCACATGACAACAAAATGGCTTCCTTCACTGACATTAAAAGTAGTTCACTGTTTTTTAAAGAAATAATAATAATAATAATAAAGAAACAAACTACTTATGCAAACGTTTTATTATTTATTTTCTGTTTTAAAATCTCCACACGGATAGACTAGGCTACCATGCACTTTGACATTTGTAATTTAAGCAAATAATCAAAAATGACAGTTATTTAATCTAAAACAATTTTCTATGAATGGAATTTTAAACATAATTTTGAATAACTTCATATATCCATACCAAACGAATGAGCGTCACGTCATCCATGACAAACAACCTAGGACATTGTCCTGCGATGCAGAACAGGTTTGCAGCGCCATAACCTCAAGAGAGTCTTTTACAGATGATGATTCATGCCACAACAACGAACCTGATCATCAGCCCGAGCGACTCACCTGGACAATAATGATGAGAACAAGATAAACGCAGCCCGAGGTTCCTCTAAATGAAAGGTGTGTTGAAACAACAGAGACGCTGAATCCTCAGAAGAAATCACGGTGCGCGAAAATCATCTTTCACTCCCACGTATCCGAAGACTTAAATCACTGAGACGCAGTTTTGCACATAACTCGACTGAAAGGATATCTTTTTGTCTCTGAGAAAGCGTAACATCATCCTTTGCCCAACATCACCTGAAGGAGGTTCTTAATATACCACGCAAAGTCTGAACTTACGTGAAAGACTTTATAGTGCCGTCGCAGTTTACAAGAGTACCTGAGATTCCACCTCCGAAACTACAATGAGTGCACCTGTTCTTTCTTCTGATTGGTCGACCGGCCTAGGGATCGGTCACGTGAGTAGAATTCAGGTAATTCTGCTATGGCGGTAGGTTGGACTTACGGTTGCCCTGGCAGCGAACAGCGAGACGCTTTTTCTTCGGTGAAACTTTTTTCTATTTTTTTTCAAGGTGGGGAGCATTCTTCTGTGATCTAAACAAATGAGCCCAACCCTAAACTACTATGTCAATGTCTATTGATAGACTAAACGTCGAAATTAATCGAGATTGTAGCAATTTCATATTGGACAAAGGCTATATCAGCTTCACATAGAAGAGTAGTGTTCCCACTAGTGGAGTGATGCCACATGCCGGTCTTAAATGTTACAGAAATGACAATAGAAAGATTATTCTAGGCTGTCATTCTTAAAGCCCCACATGAATATAGAATGCAGTGTGTAGGCTATACTAGAACAGTGACTTGTTTTATGTTTGACACCAGTTTACTGTGAATAGCCAACTAATGGTGTGACAACTGCGGTGAGAAGTTATATTTCACTCTGGTTGACTGCATTAAAAAAGATATTTAGACAGACATTTCAGAGCTGAACAATCCCAGGCCTCTATGTTACACATATCACTGTTATCAGTATAGATTACATTTGTAGGCAGTCTCAGGGTACTGACATTGTTTGAGGGAATCCCTTGAGGTCTTGCACCATTTAGTAACTCCCAGCTTGTCCTGAAGTAAGAGTTTAGCGTGGAATGATGCCAGTTTCTACTGTATATTGGCCAATAATGTTCCAGTACTTTCACTACACAATGCTGGTACACAGTGAAGCGTCAAGATTTACGACACATTTTCATTTGTCATCTTTCAGTCTCTGTTTGGGTCTTCCTCTCTCTTTCACAAAGACTATCACAGAAAAAAAAAAAAAAAATTAACATTGAAAGATAAACATACATTCAGTGAGTACACTGTAAAAAAGATTTGTTAGTTTAACTTTAAAAAGTAAGTTACCTGGTTGCCTTAAAATTCAGTGAAATTAAGAATTTGAGTTAATACAATGAAGGAATTGATTTAATCAACAGAAACTCATAAAATATTATGTTCTCTGAACCACATTAATTATTGAAGTTGATTTGACAAAAGAAAAAATGTCGTGTTAACAAATCATGAAAATATCTTTTTGCAGTGTACATTTAAATAATATTAAATCACAATCATTTTATGTTCTGATAATAATAGATTTGCAACTAAAAATACAAGCGATAGCATGATATTTAATAAAATACTATAACTGCAACAGTCTTTTTTGCTCATTTTTAATTACATCGAAATGAACTTTTCCATTGCGATTCTGATTTAATGATCTAAAGATAAAAATCATTAAATCAGCACCGTAATGTGTTTGAAAACATTGAGCAGACACTATTTGCTGGGTGTCCTGCAGGGTCATCCTTGGTTCATCTGAAAGGCAGATGGAAATCTCTTGGTTTCAGAAGAAGACTGAATGGGTCAGAGGGGGAATGGTCAGGAATGCCTTTCTAGTTTCTATGCACCAGCAACAGGAGGTTAAGCCAAGGAATGCCATCTGAAATAGTCTCTGCTCCCTGTGAGCTGGTACCGGATACAGTGAGGAATGTCACTCATAACAGTTTCTCAATTTTTCTGTGTGTGTGTGAAACAAAGAGAAAGAATGAGAGTGAGAATGAGAAAAAGAGGAAATATCCAGGAATGTGGTTTTCGCATTATCATTCAACACTATGTGAGAGAGAGGCTGCTATATATTTATGTCACCAGCCCGGCTGCATACTTGAGGGACTCCCTCTCTTCCACAGGGATCGAAACCACACATACTAGCCACATTACTTATTAACGCATTACAATTCAAATGCACTGCACACACATATATGTCTAATGCATGCACTCACTGCATGTTTTTTATTGTATTGTCTAATATTGCAAAATTATATTTATAAATACATTTTTGAGAGATATTAATCTATCTAAAAAAAAACACACAGATAAATCATACACACGTTAACACCCATCAAGTATTTGATTAGGAGTTTACTTGAGAGTAAGAGAGGCAATCTTTCAGTTTTGAGGAAATGAATAAACAATCCCACTGAATGATTTTTAAACCACTCTATCTATCTATCTATCTATCTATCTACATACAGTGGGCTCAGTATGTCAAAACAATGGGATTTATTCTTTTGCGCAAGAGCAGTTTTCAATTAAAACTTTTCACAAAATGAAGTCCTTTATAGGTTTCAAAATATGAAGCAATATATATTTTCTTGTAGAACATATATATAATATTTTACTACACTTGTGGTTTCTTGAGAGGACCTGACATTATACATCCATGAAAAATGACCTCAAGACCAAGGTGAAGTCCTGAGAAAAACTGTACCATCATTTTTGCTACTTTGATGTTTTGTATATTATGTAATAACATTCAAATATTTTTTTGTACAAGTGTCCAAATGCTTTTGTCTAAATACTCTGTATATATATTTAACTCTATATACTTTTCAAACATGCACCAGCACTGGCCTGCAGTACTGGCCTGTATATTGCATTGCTGAAGTAGTAACAGGTGCACCATTCAATGTTTGCCTCTATGTGTTTTATTTCAAATGGACATCAGAATAAAAAGGTCTTGGCTGAAATATGTCACCTTTCTATTTCTGTGTGACCACTCCCTCTCTCTGTCTTTCTCTCTTTCTTTTTTCTTTCAGCACGAGAGAGGAAGAGAAGACAGAGAAAAACAGCCTGTTGAACTGGTAGAGTGGGTCTCTTCATTCGGAAACAGCAATTTATCTCACTGTACAATGTGCTCACTGTGTGTGTGTGTCATCTGTATTTTTGCATGATTATGTGCTTGTGTGCAGTTGTTATACCATTGTGTCTAAAATTCGAATCAGGTCCAAACATCCCAAAAAAAAAAAAAAAAAAAAAAAAAAGGCTGTGTAAGAAAAATCTAATTAAAAATTTTAAGGCTTTAGGCTTTTGAAAAATGTAAATTAAAAATGTAATATGAAATGAAGAAACATATATTCTGCCACAAATTTGCTTATTTGATTAAGTGATCATGTGAACTCTTTGTACAGACTATCAAATATTTGTGCATCCATTGAAACACAAAAAGCATTTTGGATCATCTCAAATCATGCTGTAGAACATGATCATCAGGTTTTAAACAAACTTATGTTCATGTAGCTTGAGTGCTGCTATTCAACTTTTCACTCAAATGTAGATGTCTATCATATTATTTGTAATGGGTAAAAATCATCAAATTAGAAAAAAATGTAAAATATAAGCATTTACCTCACTATATACAGAGACAGAGGGGAGGAGGTCTGCATACTTTTTACATTGCTCTGTCACGCCACTTCTATGGTAAGACCTTTGTCATTTAAATAGCTGTTTTGTGTTTTCACAACAAAAATACAGCTGCTCTTGTTCAAATGAATAACAATTGAGTTAGGAAGCACCACGTAAGGCAAAAATATCATTAACATTTTGTATCCTTACACAATCACAAAGATGATTATAATGTTTTGTCAAAGTTCAGCTATGCTGAATGTTTCAAAACTAAAAAATCAACCAGCAGATGGCACTGCTCGCATTTACTCAGCAAATCATCCACTGGCAAAAGGAACAACAACATCTTGAAGCCTGTGTAGTTTGATTCTTATCAGCATTATTTAAAACCTCAGATTTGTTTTAGTTAGTCTTGTGTGCGTTTGTGTTATCTAAAAAGAATAAAGAGATGAAAGGAATCATTTGGTACAATGCAATGATGTGGAACATCAAACTCACAAGAGTTGCTTGCATTCCTCTCTCTCTCTCTCTCTTTTACTCACTCACTCACTCACTCACACACTCAGTTTCTCTCTCCCCTTTCACATCTTTCTTGGTGTAAAGGTTTTAATTTTTTCCAGATGTAACCCTTTTCACTAGTAACACTGAGAACAACTGATACTTCTCTCCAAACCATCTGTGGCTGACCGTTACAAGGTTGTTGGTTTGTGTCTTCCATGCCTTACAAAAGTTACAGTACTTGCGTAAAACAAAAACAGCAGTAAAGTGTATAGCAGTAATAGTCGTGAAACCTAATATTAAATCACTGTGACAAAGAGGTGCTGTTATGGTTAATGTTGTTTCACTGCTCACCAATCACTGTGGCATGAGAAACAGAAATGTGTGTTTTAACAGCCACAGTTCACAGACACTTTGACCAGAGAAAGAAATTTGTGTTTCTACTGCCTCTTCAACATAATGTTATTTGTTTTAGAGGGGTTTTGAGAGAATGAATGTATACAGACTGGCCTTTAGGAGTCACTCAATAAACTGTTGGACTCCTCATGATATGCTTTTAACTATTTTATTTTATTTTTTGTCAGGTAAGCTAAAAATGTGGAAACATCTAGATTAACTGGTTTTATTCAAATCAGAAATATTATTTAATATAGATAAAGGCCGGAATACACTGTACAACATTTAAAAAATGAACAGATTTAAGTCACAAGGCATCATACACTTGCCGACTATGCAAATATAGAAAAACACTGGGCATCATACACTAAACGACTGAGGATCACACAATCTCAGACTTTAGTCGTTTCAAACACAACAAATTAATACATGGAATATGCTTCGCGTTGAGACGCGTGTGTTTAGAACGTGTTCTAAAATAGACTCAAAATATCAGACATGATATCTTTGACTGGGTCTGAAGCTTAAAATCAGAGACTGTGCCCATCACTATGCGATTTTCTGTTAAATCTGTCAACTCCGACTGCCCAAAACCTAAAGACTGGCTTGGACTTTCTGCAAATATCATTGAAAATCCAAGCAAACGCTGGATTTCCAGTTAGTTCACTTCAGAATTAAAATTTCCTGATAATTTACTCACCCCTATGTCATCCAAGATGTTTATGTCTTTCTTTCTTCAGTCGAAAAGAAATTAAGGTTTTTGAGAAAAACATTCTAGGATTTTTCTCCATATAATGGACTTCAACAGCTACCAACGGGTAGAAGGCCCAAATTACAGTTTCAGTGCAGCTTCAAAGGGCTCTACATGATCCCGCATGGGGAATAAGGTTCTTATCTAGCAAAACGATCAGTCATTTTCTAAAAAATAAATTTAAAAAAAATTATATTTACTTTATGTAATATAATTATACTTTTTAACCACAAATGCTTGTCTTGCACTAGTTCTGCAATGCGCCATACATTACGTAATCATGTTGAAAAGGTCACACGTGATGTAAGCGGAAGTACAGAGCAAGCGAACATGCAAAGCCTTTTTTTTTTACAAAAAAAGTAAAAGTAAAAGTTTTCTCCTTTCTTGAAGGAGAAAACGAGATGGAGTTTTTCCACACATGACCTTTCCAACATGATTACATAATGCGTGGTGCATCACAGAGCTAGTGCAAGACAAGCATTTGTGGTTAAAACGTTTTTTTGTTTTTTTTTAAAAGACCAATCGTTTTTCTAGATAAGACCCTTATTCCTCATCTGGGATCGTGTAGAGCCCTTTGAAGCTGCATTTAAACTGCAATTTGGACCTTCAACCCGTTGGTAGCTGTTGAAGTCCACTATATGGAGAAAAATCCTGGAATGTTTTCCTCAAAAACCATAATTTCTTTTCAACTGAAGAAAGAAAGACATAAACATCTTGGATGACATGGGGGTGAGTAAATTCTCAGGAAATTTTAATTCTGAAGAGAACTAATCCTTTAAGTGAAATGACAACTTAGTTGAAGTAGAAATAGTTCTTTTTAAGGATAGATCTCCATGAAAATGGGAACTCACCCTCATTTAGTTTTGAACATCCTTTTTCCCCCTATGAGGAACACAAATTAAGATATTGGGTAAAAAGTGTTTTTTGTTGTTGTTGTTGTTGTTTTTCTCTGTATAATGAAAGTCAATGGGTTCCTTTCATTAAATAGTCAAAAACAGTTCAAACATTCTTCAAACTATCTTCTTTTGTCATTCTTTTAGTCATACAGGGTTGGAATGGCATAAAGGTGAGTAAATGACAGAATTTTGATTTTTGGGTGAACTATTACCTAAAGGATTTTGCATGATGCAAAAAGACGAAAAACTTCTGACCTGTTTTACTAGGTCAGAAGTTTATTAATACGCAATTGTTTTGTGCATTCACTCCACAGATACTGTGTAAAGGGGCAGCAGAGAGTTAAAGTCTGTGGAGTAGATCTAGGTTAAAGAACTTAATGACCCAACCAGCTGCTGCTCATGTCAACCCCTCAAATCTCTTTTCCTCTTCTCCCCCTTTTTCTCTTGTTCTCACGAATACCGATACAGAGATATACACAGTTGCAAGCTCTAAAACTCCTGCAGACAGACGAGAATGTAAAATAATTCATTCTTTCATTCATCATAAAAGAAAGAGAGAACCCCACAAATTCATTCACACACATGCATAAATTTGCCATATTTTATAGTTTTATATAATTTTATATAATTTTATCATCTTGCACTTTGATTGCTTGGGTTAATGAATGAACTCTAAATGAGTGATGTGTTTTTATGGTAAGCTGTTGTGCATCAATAAGGCAGCATGTGTTTCCAATAGACAACCTCCCTGCTTTCTCAGAGAGGGTGATCGTTACTAAGAGACATCCCCCCCCATGAGAGACTGCGAAAGAGATGTGTTTGAACGTGTGTATGCATATATGTATATGTGTTTGTGCTGTGAGCTGTAACAACACTATGCAATTAAACATACTGTACTGTTTTTAAAACTTAAAAATAACCATAAGGCAATGTTCTGTAGAGGTTCCTATTAGCTTGTCACACAAAAAGCTCCCTGTACATTTGAAGAACATTAGAAGATGGTTACAAAATCCTAAAAAGGAACATATTTTTAAGGGATTACCAAACGTGAACTGTGTGCTAATGTTTGCTTGAGTGTACAGTACTCACATAAGTATATGAGAATGCTCTCTTGTGTACAAATGTACTGTATGACTTTGTGTACATATTGATTATTTTACAGTAGGCATAGTGATAGCTATTTTTAATTCACAGACTTGGTTCATGAAAACCATCTGCATCATTCTCTGGCAACAGGCACTTTATTACACATCCTGCCATTTCTCATTCTCCATCTGTCTCTTTCTTTTTTCTAGTAGCCTCTTTCCCCTTGGACCTTTTTACTTTTTTCTCATCCTTCTCTCTCTCCTTTTCATATCTATTATGTTCTTTCCATTCCCTGCTATCTGTTTTGCACTTTTCAAGGATAATGCCACATGGCTTCTTTCTCTTTCTCCCCTCATTTACCTCCTTCACCCATTGTTTAATTGTTTCCAGTGTAACTTGAATGAAAGGGATTCACCCAAAAATTAAAATTCTGTCATCATTTACTCACCCTCAGGTTGTTCCAAATGTTGAACACAAAGGAAGATATTTTTAAGAATGTGGGAAACTAAACAGTTCTGGGGCCCTATTGACTTCCATAATATTTTTTTCCCTACTATGGAAGTTAATGGTGCCCCAAAGCAGCCTGGTTACATATTTTCTTCAAAATATCTTCCTTTGTGTTCAGCAGAAAAAGAAATGTATACACGTTATACAACTTGAGGGTGAGTAAATGATGACAGAATGTTCATTTTTTGTGTGAACTATCCCTTTAAGCCAGTTGTGTGGTCATATTATTTTGTCCCACAAACACATTTTGTATACACACAACAGTTTTCTTCATCATGGCTTAGCGTGTAAAGTCGACAAATTCATGTGAGGACTAGACAGGAAATGACCCCCGGGTGTGGGGGTTCCTCACTGGAAACATACACATGCAAACACATTTCAATGTGCAGAAGTATGTTTGCATTTTCTACATCTTTCTATTGCTTTCGAGACATTGAAAAGTTTGGCATTTTTGCAAATCAAACACCAAATGCGCCAATCAGATCCTTGCTAATCTATTATTTCTTTGACATGAAAATATAGTTTTTTTAGAAGATCCAATCGGCAGTCAAAATAATTATCAACACTACTCGTGGCAGCCCTCCTCCATGCTGAATGTATGAGCTAAAAGGAAATATGAAACATCTGGACCTTTTGCTTAGTTGAGTGGACGTTATTTATTATGTTCTTGTTGGATTTAGAAAAGTAATGAAAAATTGAATTATTCCATGATAACTTTTCTTTGACAAGCTATTTCTTCGCGAATACATCAAACTTGTAAATTTAAGCGTTTTGCAATTCTGCCCACACACCCAAGAGAGCGCACCCCTCAATCCTTCCCACGACCTGGCACACGGCCTGAGACAGAAATTTGGTCTGAAATTCCCTTTCTTTAGTTTTCTATTTTTCTCCCTGGCGGTGCTTTTTAAACAAGCAGTGGAGTCCAAGATCGAGTCTCGTGGGACCTTCGTGGGAAGAATGTTCGTTTGTTTTGTCTACGCACACATGTAGTGTTGGGAGCGAAGGACTAGTTCTTATTGAGAAGTTCCATTTCTTAAAAAAAATATAACGCAACCAAGTAATTTTCGTGATTATCTGTTCCGTTAAAGTAGGTATGAAATGGAATTTGCAAAAGTCTTTTCTTCACCTATTGTGACATATATCCAAGTGAAACAGCTTCTCGAACAAGAAAAAAAAATGTAGAGTGAGATTTGATTTTGTCCATTAGAAATTGATTGGATCGTTGTCATTTGCTATAGGTTGTTTGCACATGACGTCATTTCTATGGTGCGAAATGCAGCTGGAGGGCAGGAAGTATTTTTTCTATATAGGAATCGCTATCACAAACTCAAAATTCCTATGTTTTGCATCGTTCATGGTTGCTCAAATCAATCAAACCGAGAAACCACAAGGAGCTTTATCATTTACATAATTTTAATCATTTTTTTTACTTTAAAAGTTGTCGCCTTTAATAGCATTTTGTGTCTGCTGATACTAAAATTAATATGGATAACCTTTTGTTTTTGACTTGGTTAAATATTCACATTCTTCATGGTATCGTTTCCAGGAAAGAGAAGCTATTTTATCCCATTTGGTGTTTTCACGTAAGTTTTGTAGAATTCCGTTCACAATGTTGATCTGGTTACTGTGAAAACAGGAAAACAGTGTCACACGCTGGGCACATGCTGCTGCTTCAGCCATCATATAGTAGAAAATATCCAAAAAAAAAAAAAACAAGCTGACAGAAGTAGATCCATTTTTGTGTTGGAAGGGTGTAAATGTAACTGTAGTTTTAATGTCGTCTTTGTATATATTCACCTTCCCATATGGCCACGGAGGAGAATCAGAGGGTCACATTCAGCGGACAGACACCAACACACTGTATTTTTTTTTATTATTTATTTCAACCAATGACAACCAAAATCAAACCCATAGAAGCTTGTAAACAGTTTTAGGCTCACTGAGTGAAAGTCATACTTGCAAATATAATGTTAATTATTAAGCCAAACAAAATACAAAACTTTCAAAAACACTTGGCAATGTGACTATTTTATTGAGTGATAGGGAGTAGGTTTAATCAGTGACATTATTAGATTTGCTATACGGCGTCTTGTGTTTTTACATGTAGAAAAGGTGAAAATTGTATTACACCTCCAGTTCCAATTCTTGATTCAGCATGTCTTTCAATTCAGTAGAAAAATCGCTCCTCTTAATAACATAAGGATCACGTCCAACATATGTTGTGATTTTCTGTTTATACCTTTCTAAACCAGCACAGTACGGACTTTTCTCCATCTTGTCCATTCTAATTTTCACTTCCTGCCCTCCACCTGAATATTGCTGCGATTTTATATTGACCTGCTCTTGCTCCAAAAAAACATGTCATCAGACAAGAGATGTCATTACAAATGGGAGGGGAAGTTTAATCAGTGACATTATTAGATTTGCTATATGGCGTCTTGTGTTTCTACATGTAGAAAAGGTGAAAATTGTATTATACCTCTAGTTCCCCCCCCCCCCCCCCCCCCGAATCATGATATGAGTTCCTATTGCAATTCTTGATTCAGCATGTCTTTCAATTCAGTAGAAAAATCGCTCCTCGCGTCATCAGAATCACGTGATTGCAAACAAGCTATTGCTGCGATTTCATGTTGACCTGCTCTCGCTCCAAAAAACATGTCATCAGACAAGAGATGTCATTACAAAAGGGAGGGGAAGTTTATTTGATTAAAGAATAGGAGGGCATATAAATAATAAAAAAAACAATGATGTGAACAGATACATCATTTATAATAAATACAGCAATATTCCATTAAAAAACAAGATTTGTCCATTTTGATTTCATGGTAACTGTAGAGATTCTGGAGCGGGTATTTTTAGTACAGAACACTGCATTAAAAAAATATTCTGACCATGTTTGCTGCAACACTGCTAGCAGGGACGTCACTAGAGATTTATGATTCTAAGCCTGTTTTAGGCAGGTTTGGGCATATTTCCCCAGGATTTTTTCCCCATAATATCTTTTCATTCATGTATTTTTAGAGTGACAACGGGTGTAAAATCAATTGAAATAAAGTTATTTTTGGTCAAGGCTGACTAAAATACTTGTCTCAGTTTGTCTCCTAGACACTGATCTTTAATAAGACTTACTTAAAATTACTTAATTTTGATCCAGGACATCAGCTGCACTTCATCCCTCCACCCCTTCGGCTCTGTCGGGCTCTGCCTTCCCTTCGGTTCTGCCTTGGTCTTTGGTCGCACCGGCTTCGCCTCAGTCCACCAGCACCCTGGCTCCTCCTCGGCTGCTCGTCACCGCGGTTCCACCATGGGGATCTTCAGTCTCATCTGCTCCTCCATGGGGGTCATCAGTCCTGCTGTGGTGGTCTTCTGCTCCTCCATGGGGATCGTCAGTCTGCTGTGGTGGTCTTCTGCTCTGCCATGGGGATCTTCACTCTCATCTGCTCTCCTGTGGTGGGCTTCTGCTCTGCCATTGAAGTCCTCCACTCTCCTGAACTTTAATTTGAACATTTATCTTTTAGGATGCCAGGATCCACCGTCCAGAAAGGGGGCTGGGAGTGGGGTGGGGGGTTGAGTACTGTCATGTTTTCCCTTAATTTGGTTTTGTTTTCCCGCCAGTCATTAGTTGCTATGGACGCTCATTTATTGATCCCACCTGTTAGTCTTTGAGTTCATCATCATTATGTATTTAAATTAATAATTTCTTTCAGTTTACTGTCTGGTATTGTCGTGTTTTACACGCTATTACGTTGTCTTCATACTTGCTGAGTACCCGAGTTTGTTTTATTTAATAAATACTTTTTGTTTGAGATTTTGCATCTTTATCATCTTCATCAGACCCTTAATATACATAGTCCAGCTGTGGACCCAATGGGTGGAGTTCGACCTAGGTAGGTTTAGAGATAGGGTTATGGTGTGGCTGGACCTTCAAGCTCCACCCATTACATCCAGAGAGAGGCTTGTTTCACTGATCTCTTGTCATAGGGCTGAAAACATTGAGACCAGTGCAGTGCAATTCTTGACAGAATGACTTTTTGCGAACTGGTTGTTTTTTTTTAGTGAATCAAAAACCACTTATGAATCTGTCTAAACAGTTTCCAACTCACTTACTGATTCTGATTTGCAAGTCATTTAATCACTTTAATCAGGTCAGTTCATCTAAAAATATTTGAACCATTAATTTTATGAAAATATGTTATCACTTTTTGCTTTAGTATTTTTATGGCCAATTATTTGAATTGTACTTATACTGCCTCTAAAAGTTTTTAAAAGTCATTCTAAAGTTTGTGTCAGCAAACTATTGCAAGAATTGTTTTCCTGATTTATTATAGGGCCTAATATGTTGAATCATTTGGAAACATCAGACTGCTAAATAGCAGTTAATGCAATAAGAATTGGTTTCTTCCCCTAAAAAGTACTAAAAGAATCCTGAATACAACCTAAGGAATCGTTAAGATAAATCTGAACCAGAATCTGTAGATCCGATTGATTCTATACACGAGTGTGTATGTCATGTGACTGTAATGTCCACATCTGGAGGGGAGTGGGGCGGGGTGATCCGTGCTGAACTAGGAGATGGCTATAGTGTGTGTGTGTGTGTGTAATCTGCAACAGATGACATCTTGGGGGATGAGAGAGTCTGGCGGAGGCAAATGTTTCCTTGGTTGGAGCCACATCAGTACGCCAACGGCTGTGCAGGGATATCTCAATACAGCTTCAAATCGCTATGCAGTCGTGCTATACCTAAACATAATCTAAATGTCTGTACTTGGGCGGCACTGCATCCGTAAAGCTTTAATTCCCGGCGAGAAAGAATTTGGTGAACCTGGACTGAAACAAAGGAATGTATTGAGTGTGTTGTTGTTTGCGTGTCACTGGAATGGCATATTTGCTCTACAATTTTCTTTTGTTGGGCAGTGGAGCGCTTTTATTATTCGCGCCTGTTTGCGCCATTTGCCCTGAAACATGCGACTGCCAGCACGCGCAGCATATCCTGTGCGCAAATCGCGGTCTGCGCGCGGTGCCCAAAGCGCCGCAGGTAGAGCGCGCAGGGGACGTGCGGGTTCTCGGTCTTGCGGGAAACTTCATTCACAACCTCAGCGCCTTCGACTTCATGCGCTATGGTAACCTAATGAGGCTTAATCTCCAGTTTAACCAAATAAGGAATATACACCCTAAAGCATTCGAGAAACTTTCCAAACTGGAGGAACTATATCTGGGTAACAACTTAATCTCGGCAATACAACCTGGGACTTTACAGTCGCTGAAAAAACTCACAATATTGTATAGCAATAACAACGAAATCAAGGACATTACTTCCGAATCTTTTAGTCATTTAAATAGTTTAGTCAAACTGAGACTTGATGGAAATTCTATTGAGTTTTTAAAACAATCCGTTTTCAAAGGTCTGACAAATGTAATGTTTCTGCACTTAGAATCGAACCAGCTTCGCCATATTGATCGCAATGCGTTCTCGCGGCTCAGCAAACTGCAATTTTTAAATCTATCGGACAATAAACAAACAGAACTGCGCGATATTTTTATGTTTTCCCATCTTAAGTCACTAACAACTCTTCTAATAAAAAGCAACCAAATAAGGCACATTGGAAATCACGTCTTTCATAATTTGAAAAAGCTAACAAAACTTTCGCTGAGCCACAACAAGATATTAAAACTGGACAACGAAGCCCTCAAAGGGCTCGCGCGCGTTAAAGAATTCGAGATAGACAAGAACGAGCTGACAGAGATCGTGGCTGGTCTGCTGGACCCGCTCGAGCGCATCGAACACCTCGACTTTAGTGACAATCACATATCTCGCGTGGACCCCGGTGCTTTCAGCCACCTTTCACATCTAAAAACCTTAAAATTGAAAAACAACCGTCTTATGAATCTCTCCGGCGGAATTTTCGCCACAAACGGCGTTTTGTTTCACGTAGAACTGAATGGGAATAACTGGACATGCGACTGCCGGATGGAGAAGCTTAAAAGCTGGTTGACGCATGCGCATTCTCATGGAAAGCTGTTGACCGTGTTTGTACGCTGCCTTCACCCCCCAGCGCTGGCGGGAAAATACTTGGACTATGTCAGCAACTCGCAGCTGGGTAATATTAGTGGCTATTGCGAGTCAGAACCTCTGTCTCAGCCAATGGAGAGCCGTGGAGCAGTAGTAGAGGCATCGATTCTCAAGGAGGAAAGAGAGAAGCGAGAAGGAGAGAAACATGAAGAAGTAGGGGTTCAAGGGGATCAGGGGGAGCAAGGGCTTGTGACAACATTTGAAAGAAAGAAGAAAAGGAAACTAGTCAGCTCAAAGCCAAGATCCACAGCTGGAAAAAATGCCTCCTTATCTGATTTTTCCACAACAATGTCCACGTTCCTGACAGGCCACAACAACAACCACAGCACCTTTTCTTCGGCCCAACAGGAGCAGTTCAACCTGCCCTTACAGGACAGAGCTAAGCATCATGACTCAAGAATAGCAGTGATCACTGATGCATGTCAATTCAACCGTCACTGCATCCTGAACGTTAGCGTGGAAGATGTCACTTCCAGTACAGCCACAGTCCATTGGAGCACAGCCCCTGATGGTGGACTAGTTCATGGGAAAGAGCTTCTCTTCCGGGTTTTATTTGACCGTTTCGGCCATGCTTTCCGCTTCCCACGCTATGTTTACACAGATGGTACTGACCGGGCGGTGACCCTCCAAGAGCTCCGTCCAGATTCCACCTACATCACCTGTGTGGAGAGCGTAGTGGACGGGGCTTTGTGCCAGGTTGCCCCCAGAGATCACTGCACTGGATTTGTCACACTTTTGCCCTCGGTGACAAGTGAGGTCAACCTACAGCTCGTCACAATAGCAGCCCTTACAGCCAATGCTCTGCTCCTTCTTCTGGTGGGTGGAATCTGGCTGGGGCGTGTGTTGAAGAGGCGGATCAGAAACAGGAAGTCGTCAGCTCATGCACATGTACGTCACATGTACTCAACTAGACATCCGTTTCGCTCGACTGTGGCTACTACCTGTGTCTCTTCTGAATTCAGTGGTTACCAGAGTGGCAGACAACTGGCTGAAGAAGGTGACCTCATCCAGTTCCCTGGTGAACGTTTCTTTGACAACAGCCCCGCACGGAGAGATGATGATGTCATAATGCTTAGATACTCAGACTAAAGTGTTTTGTGTATCTGAAAATATACAATTTTGGCAGACAAATTATTTTTGCCAAAACCACTGAAATTGTAAATCTTTTCTTTTCTTTTTCTTATTTTCTTTTCTTTTGGGTGATTGTCTAAGCCTTAGCTGCTGGTTGGCAGAATTGCTTGGTTTTGGAATTAATGTATTTCTGTCCTTGTTGAAAATGTATTACTTCTGTATTACTATCAACTGAAGTACAGCACAAACGAATTCATTTGTTATATACATTTCACCTTTTTTGTTTTTTGCAATAAATATATAGGAGTTAATAGTGATTGTGCATAGTTTGTGTGTCATGTTTTTTTTTGTTCTTTATAATTAATTCAACACTGATCTTACATTCCCCCCCCCCCCCCCCCCCCCCCCAATAATCATTAATTACTCACCCTAATGTCGTTCCACACCTTTGTTCATCTTTGGAACACAAATTAAGATATTTTTCATAAAATCCGATGGCTCAGTGAGACCTGCATTGCTATTAAGACAATTGAACACTTTTAATACCCAGAAAGCTACTAAAGCTTTATGAATCTTTTGTTTCGATTCAGTGATTCGGAGCGCGTATCAAACAGCCAAAGTCACGCCCCCCAGTGGTGAACCATTTCGAAACACTTATCACGTAACGAAGCCTCGTTTACTGAAATCACGTGACTTTGGCGCTCCGAATCCCTGATTCGAAACAAAAGATTCGTAAAGCTTTGAAGCAGTGTTTTGAAATCGCCTATCACTAGATATTGTCATAAAGTCGTTATTTTGTTTTTTTGGCGCACAAAAAGTATTCTCGTCGTTTCATAACATTAAGATTGAACCAATGTAGTCACATAAACTGTTTTAAATATGTCTTTAGTAGCATTCTGGGCATTGAAAGTGTTCACTGTCTTACTGGCAATGCAGGCCTCACTGAGCCATCGGATTTTATGAAAAATATCTTAATTTGTGTTCCGAAGATAAACGAAGGTTTACGGGTGTGGAACGACATGAGGGTGAGTAATTAATTAACAGAATTTTCATTTCTGGGTGAACTATCCCTTTAAGCCTAGTCCCAGACTAAAATGCATGTTTGAACTGTTTTAACTGAAAGTAACTTGCACTGACATATCTCAAAATATGTCACTGCCATTGTTTTGTCTCAAGATGCACACCAGTAATTTTTCTTTTTTTCTAGGGCATGTTTATAAAAGCTACTTAAATGTTCTAATTGGACTAAGGCCTAATCCTGGCTTAATCTAAACCCTGTCTGTGAAACCAGGCTACTGCCTAGCTTTTCTGCATAACTCGACCATAAGATGGCGCAATAAACCAAGTTTTCACAAGACTTGGACTCCAACACTATCTAACCACATTTCAGCAATCATTTATTTAAACTATCACCCATGCAGTCAAACCCTCAGAATAATCCAGCAATAATTCAGGTAGTTGGAGATATTCTAATTTCTGATTAAAATTTCTTGACCGCACTGTATGTAAAAAGCTGGGCACGCTAATACACTAAAAGCAGCAGTTGTATCACAGCATTATGAAATTATTAAGATGAATGATGAAAAAGGAGATAAGAACATATGGATACAGATATTAAGTGCTTTTAATTAAAAATGGCCACAAATGTGTACAAAAATAGATAAATATTTCAAAAAAAAAAAAAAAACTGTACATGCATAAACAGTTTAAACCTGCAGCGTTTACAAACATTCTTTTTTTTAATTTTTTTTTTATTTTTCAAAATTCATAATTCCATATTCCACAGAATGTATAGCCATATAAATGCTTTAGCTAAGCATTTTTTTAAGAGATAGCATACATGCTTGTATGTCATTTCCAGGAAATGTCAGTATTGACATTTTGATTGTCTCTGAACCAGTTAGTGTGAAATGATGCTATGCCGTATTGAGAATACTGTAAGACATTCCTAGTGTCAAGAGTGCGATTAGTAATACACAAATCCTTTACATGATTCTGAATTTGGCTATATAAAATTAGTTGCATGTTCTGTCAATCCAAAATTCACATGTGATACTCTCAGTACTTTCTTAGGTAATGTGATACCTGATAATTTACCAAGGGGCCTCTGACAATATTTACAGCGGAGACAAACATGTAACAACAGCATAGCTGCATCATCATAAATTTATAAAACTAGAGATTCCTATTTACAATTACAAATTTACAACTGCCCTGATTCAATGCATTTCACACAGCTTTGCCATTAGTTTCAGGATTTTGCACACACAGCTGTCACTGAAGCTATCAAAGCATTTACACTGAAAGTGGCCAAAAACAAACAAACACGTATACACACAAATGTGCACACATACTCCAGGAGTAAAACTAGATGAGTGTCCCTGAGAAAGATCAGCTATAAAAAAAAAACACGAGGAAGAGTGTGAGAAGACAGATGGAGGGTGAGAGACAGGTTTGAGAATAAGAAAACTAAATTTAGTGAGTGTAAAAGGACAGATTGTTTTCCAACACTGTAGAAAAAGAAAAAAAAATTCACAGTGAGGTAAAATAACCACTGGAAACATCCACCTGACCCTCGGCTTATTTCCTGAGATGACAAGGGCCATAAATATAAACAGACTTCTGATGAATTATTCTATTCTTTTAAGAACATTACAGACATATATATGATGCATACATTCCCTTTTAATCATAAATCCCAGTTTTAAACATTTTGCTGTTTAGTTTTGCATTTGCACTGATGGGTATCTACTTTGTTATAGATGCCCTGACCATATGGCTCTGAAGATGGATTGTATTTTTGTGTTCTCATCATTTCAATGTGTATGTAGGAGCATGTCATAGTTGTTTGTTGTTAGTTAGGGTGGGAGTGTGTGGTGAGGTGAGTATGTGGTAGAGTCGAACTTGAGGTTGAGATGCTGTTGTGTTGAATGGCATGTTGCTGGACAGGACTTTCTGTTGGGCTACCTACTCCACCTAAACATGAATACGAAAGGAGTTTAATCAAATGAGAGATTTTCCAAATTTATAAAATATTATACACATTATATGTAATAAAACACAATATAAATACACCATCAAGGTTTGGGGCTGGTAAGATTTTTAAAATGTTTTAAAAAAAGTTTTTTACTCTCACCAAGGCAAAATACAGTTTGTGAAATATTATAAACACTTTAAATAACTGTTTTCTATTTTAATATCATTATTTTAAAATCCTGTCATTTATTTCTTGTCAAGCTATTACCAGTCTTCAGTGTCTCCTGTTCGTTCTTTCTTCTGTCAATGTTGAAAACTGCTTAATATATTTTTGGAGACTGTGTAACTGTTTTTTGTAACAATATAAAATTCTTTACCGTCACTTTTGATTAACTGAATGCATCCTTGATGAATAAAAGTATTATTTATTTTAAAAAATCGTACTGACCCTAAACTTGTAAACGGTAGTGTAAGAATATTTATTTATTTAAGAACATTATTTTCATGGTGTGTCACAGTGTGTCCGGACTTTGTATTTTTAATTTTCTTTAATTAAATGTAAAATTATAATTAAAGAATATTCTCATTATTGTGATATGGTTTTTTTTTTTTTTTTTTTTAAAAAAAGAATTATATGGCATTTTAAATGACTATAGTACAATTATTCTTATTTAGAATATACTCTCATGATGTATAAATACTTTTATTTTATTTTCAGTTTACTTTTTCTTTGCATTATTTGTAAATTTATTTGGGGTGCTTAAAGGGTTAGTTCACCCAAAAATGAAAATTCTGTCATAAATTAATCACCCTCATGTCCCCATATGACCTTCGTTCAACTTCCGAACACAAATTAAGATATTTTTAATAAAATCAGATGCAAGATCATTAACACTTTCAAATGCCCAGACATATTTTACACAGTTCATGTGAGTACAGTGGTTCAACCTTAATGTTATGAAGCGACAAGAATACTTTTTGTGCGCCAAAAAAACAAAACAAAATAATGACTTTATTCAACCATATATAGTGATGGGCGATTTCAAAACACTGCTTCATGAAGCTTTCGAAGCTTTACAAATCTTTGGCGCGTGTATCAAACTGCCAAAGTCATGTGAACCATTGAAATTTCGAAACGTTTCAAAACACTTATGACATAACGAAGCCTCGTTTACTGAAATCATGTTTGATACAGGCTCCGAACCACTGATTCGAAACAAAAGATTCGCAAAGCTTCATGAAGCAGTGTTTTGAAATCGCCCATCACTATATATTGTTGAATAAAGTTGTTTTCTGGCGCACAAAAAGTATTCTTGTCGCTTCATAACATTAAGGCTGAACCACTGTACTCACATGAACTGTTTAAAATATGTCTTTAGTATCTTTCTGGGCATTTGAAGGTGTTAGTTATCTTGCTGTCAGTGGAGGCCTTACGGGTGTGGAACAACATGAGGGTGAGTAATTAATGACAGAATTTTCATTTTTGGGTGAACTAATTTGTTATAATTATTATTTTGGGGTAAAATATGAGATGCAGACATGTTCTTCACAGGTTTTAATGGGATTCAACCATATACATTAGTAGAGAGAAAGGAGGAGAGAATGAGAAAATAATTCATACTCACTCTGCGTTTCTCTCTGTCTCACAGAGACAGGACAGTCTTTATGTGCAAGAAGAATTTGCTTCAGTTGAGTGACTTCTGTCCTGAGTGATGTCACCTCATTCTAATATATGTCAACAAAGCAGCAAACGCATGAATCTATCATGAAGTTTTAATTATATTTGATTCTACATTTCTAATCGTGCATGTGTAAATGTACCTGTAGCTGTAAGTTAGTGTGTGTAAGCTCCTCAGCCTTCCTTTCCAACGACATAACCCAGACTTTTCTCTTCTGTCTGCACCGCGTGGCAGCAGCTCTGTTTCTCTCCAGAAACTTCCGTCTGCGCTCATCCGGGTCTTCCTCTGCTGTCCGTCGGCGTCTGCTGACGGTCGGCTGTGGAGGAGACTGCGGGCAGTGGGTGTGTTTTGGTGTGGAGGACATCTATAAAACACAAACATTGCATTAAATAATACAATAGATGAAGATAAACTGTAAAAGACAGAGTTTGGCGCAAAAATCTAGACCTGTGTAGGTATTGGCTGATGTGAAAGGGGAGGGGCGGTCTGGTGGGAGGAGCCAGGATGCAAGTGCATGGGTGGAGAGTGGTGAGCATGGCTGTGAAGTGATTGGTCTTGGCTTTGATGTTGATGTGCAAGTCTTTGCGGTGATTGGCTGTGGCAGTGCTGCTGGTATGCGTGATGATGAGATGAGGATTGTATATGCGACAGTGGGTGCTGTTGTGATGACATCATCTCCATCATGTGGCAAAGAGGATTCTGACTGCCATTGGAGACTGCAGGCTGGCTGTGGGCTGGTATGACCTTTGACCTCTGAAGGATTAGAGATGGGGAAAGATGGGTCAAAAAAAGCTCCTGGGGTCACTGTCAACATCATTGTCATATAACACTGTGGATAATTGCTATTTAAAAGGGAAATGCCTAAAGCAAGATTTGTTGTACCAACTTTTGCAGGCAACCATGTGTTTTTAATTTGTACATCTAAGGTTTCCTGTGTGTAGTGATTGTTTGCGATGGTGAGATTACTTGGCACTTTTAAGTTAACACAGAATCTACAAAGACGGCTTTGAAAAGACAGATGATAACCAGGTCAACCCGAAGCCTTTGAAATTCAATCTCCTCCACTTTCTGAAGAGAATCAGTGCACGAGAGTCTGTTGCATGTGTGTGTGTGTGTGTGTGTGTGTGTGTGTGTTGCAGCTTTTTAACAGGCAAAACCGCAACATTGCATGTGTCTGAATTAGATAACACAATCAAGATGTCTACATTAGTTACAAAGCACTGTGGCATTATAACCCCTGTCTGACTTGTAATGTTTCTATAGAGACATCATAATCCTGTAACCATGGAGTCAAATCATTAGTATGGGGCTGTACCTGAAGGGAGGAGCATGAGCCAGAGTGGGTGGGGCCTGGTATGCCAATCATACTGGAGTTCATGGACAATTGCGCCTCCATCTGTTATTTTAAAAACATATGAAATGATTGTGCTGACGTATAAAGAAATAGAGTTATTATTTAGATAATTATTTTACTGTGCAGGTGGTTTTTAAATGCTCTCAGGTTTACTTACATTCATGGCTGATGTCCCAGGCATGGTGTTTGCCTGTGTGCTGTGCAGACAGCTGGGTGCAGATCTGTAATGAGTCAATAATGAGTCAATGTAATGAGAAATTTTCAGAAAGTTTACACTGGGCTGCTATCAGTGGGGGACATGATGTATATAATAATTTAAAGGTTAAACATTAATTTGCATCATTTTAACATCTTTACAATGACAAGTTAAGCTAGCAAATTCTAAAGATGCAATGCTACATTAAAAACCAAAATATTCTGGATCTCATAAAATTAAAGGTATGATGCTGTGTTGCATTAAATCTTTTTGACTTATTTTCTACCAAGAATACATTTTGTATACCCCCCAAAATGTAACTTTTTCAGTTAAAATGTTGACCTTTAATCAGGGCTCAATCTAGGCATGGGCAGGGGTAGGCTGAGCCCACCCAAACATCTGTCTTGCCCACCCAATCAGACTTTATGCAAAGATAGCGTTGATCTTTTTTATGATTTGTGCATTGATTACAAGCAATCTGAGGTGAGCTGTGTGTTAAAGACTGCCCCAAACAATCATAACACCAGAAAATTGCTGTATTTTTCCTTTTTTTAGATAAAAGCAAAGCCACATTATACAGGAGGCGGTTTCAGTCTGTTGTGGAAAAGCAGAGGCTGACAATCTCACGAGTAATAACAGGCAGAAATATTTGCCTGCTATCAAGGTGCGAATTAGGGGTTTAAAATGTATCTTAAAGGGTTAGTTCACCCAAAAATGAAATTTCTGTCATTAAGTATTCACCCTTATGTTGTCCCAAACCCGTAAGACCTTCGTTCATCTTTGGAACACAAATTAAGATATTTTTGATGAAATCTAAACCACACATAGGCAGCAACATCATTGCACCTTTTTAGGTCCAAAAAGGTATTAAAGACATGGTTAAAATAGTCCATGTGACTACAGTGGTTCAAGCTTAATGTTATGTAGCAATGAGAATACTTTTTGTGCGCAAAAACAAAACAAAAATAACGACTTTATTTAACAATTTGAACTGTTGTCATACGCAGTTGACATAGTGAACACAGTGTAGGCTTCCATGTTACGTCCGAAAGCCGGCTATTTCGTTATTTTGTTGTTCTTTTTTTTTTTTTTGCGCACAAAAAGTATTCTTGTCATTTCATAACATTAAGGTCGAACCACTGACAATTTATTAGTCACATTGACTATTTTAACGATGTCTTTAATACCTGTCTGGACCTCAAAATGTACAAGGACGTTGCTGCGTATGTGTGGTTCAGAAACCCTTGGATTTCATCAAAAATATCTTAATTTGTGTTCCGAAGATGAACAAAGGTCTTATGGGTTTGGGATGGCATGAGGGTGAGTATGTATGACAGAAATTTCATTTTTAGGTGAACAAGGCTAACCCTTTAATATTTACTTGTAAATCAAATTGTCTATGTCAATGTTAACAATAACACTGAAGTAAGATTGCATGGTTTATCTATCAATAGATCAATATTTATATATTGTCAATCAGCTTACTATAGCAACAGTAGGCTCCTGTCCCATTTACTTTTAGTCATTGGATGATGGAAAAGTAAAAACTGTAGCATTTTATTTACAGTGAAAATAAGATATCTACATGCAGAGCTGCAGACATAGCACAAAAAAAAAAAAAAAAGAAAAAACCTTGCCCACCCAGGATATCTGCTAACTCACCCTTCTATAGTCAAGAACCAGGCCTGCACTTAATGAGGAATAGAAGAGTATAGGGGTATTCTGGTAAATATATGCTAATACTCACTGTTTATTTGAAGTGGAGTATGTGGCTGTGCATTGAGACTGAGGCTGTGAGCTGTGCGTGTGGAGCTGGTTCTGGTTCTGGTTCAGATGGGCCAGAGCGCACTGCTGCTGTTGCTGAGGCTGAAATTGATGATGTTGACCCTGCTGAGGTTGTGTCTCAGTGTGAGGCTGGTTCTGACCTGACACCTGAGCCGAAAAGTTCTATAAGCAAGAACGGACATAGAATTTAGAAAACATTTATATGCTAAATATTCTAATATTTATAATATTTTAAAAAAAAAGTTCTCACCGGTTTTGTCTCCTCCTCCACTTGTGACTGGTTAAGCTCCAGGTCAGTAAAGAGGCCCACTTCCTCACAGTCCTGTAAGAAACGGGTTGGAGTTGGAGTCTGATCTATAGATGAACAAAGAGTACACGTTTATAATGAATGCAAACAGCATCATCAGATGCCACACACAAAATGTCACTGGCAATATATAAAGGAAGTAACAACACAATGGAACCAAAATATGAGATTCTTTATTAATAAAAGGCAAGGCAAGTTTATTTATACAGTACATTTCATACACAATGGTCATTTGAAATGTTTTACATAAAAATTACATATAATAAAAAATAAAATAATCATAAAATAATCATAACAGATGCATAAAAAATAAAAATCAATTCAAACTTGTTTTAAAATGTAATAAGAAGAAAAGAGAATAATACATAAATAAGATGACAGTGCAACCAAGTACATAGCATAAATTAAACATTCTATTAATGATTGTATATATTATATCATAAATATACTATATATAATTAGAAATAATATATTAATTAATATCTATGCATATTTGGAAAATTTTTAGTGTTTATGAAAAATAAAGTGCTGGAAAAATCTCTGGAAATGTTAAAATTAAAGTGTAGAAAGGTATGTAGATGTAATAAAAAATAAATGTAGACAATATAAAATTGATTTTACTATATATATTAAATGTAAAAGTGTAATATATATATATATATATATATATATATATATACTAAACACATGTAAACAGAGGAGGTATTGGAGATTTCTCAAGGTCATAGAGTGAAAACTTAGATCAGTAGATCAATATCAAGTAACCTCCAGGCATTCTAAACAAATGTAAAGAAACTAGCCCTCTTCTCAATGTCATGAGCAAAACTTGTCTAAAGTAATCTTCTGGCATGCTGTGAAAATGTTAAAAATTAACCCTATGTCATAAACATAAGCCTGATTTTACTTGTGTTGTTTTGGTAATTTAGAGTTAGTCTAAACGAAACTGCTTTTTCTAGACTACTATGAAAGGGGTCAGAAGGTAAAGTCCTTCTTTTGTTTTTTATGTAAATGTTTCTGTCACTGCAATGATGGCTCACAGACCCCAGAGGTCAAGGGTCAGGCTGATGTTTATATATCATACATTGGGTTTCCAGGGTAACAGACACTGTCTAAATGCTAAATTAAAGGAGATGGAGAGCATGACCTATCACGAGACTCACACACATATTCATTCACTTTTTACAGGCTATTATATTACTGACCTCAACCTGTAGATTGATACTCTTTAGTTGCATAGAAAATTAATACAATGTTGATGATAAAACGTGTATTTTTGTGTGAATAGTTGCATACCCGCCCTTACCTGAAAGCATATTGTCACATTTAATAGAAGAGAATTTAAGGGTCATCTCATGTTTGTGTCTGTGAATTATTAGGTGATCTTCTCTTTGGAAGCGCTACGAGAAAAAGAAACATAGCAGGCCGTGACAATGCTGAAAAAGCACAGCTCCTTTTTTTTTTTTACATACAAAGATACATATGTTTTCCTATATGAATTGTAATTCTTCAACATACTGCAATTTACTACTAAGTGATAGATCAAATTTGTGACAGCATACATAAAACACATTGTTGTAGCTCTAGATGACATGACAACTACCAGCAAACTGGACATCTGTCGCTTACCTGCGAGCATCCAGGAGCAGTGCATACATATGGCCTGTCCTGATCAATATTCATCACTGAGATCTAAAAAAAAACCTAAGCATACATATACACACACATGCACACAGACACACAAACACATGCAGACATGGGAGATGACATTATAAAATGCTCATGACAAATAAACAGACAAATAGGCAAATACAAATGATCTATCTGTCAATAAACAACATGTACTTTTATGAAAATAAACGACAAGCAGATAGATAGGCTAGATAGCTAGATAGATAGATGACACCTAATTAGTGAAATATAGTTTTAAAAACGCATGAGCTATTCATATTTCTCTCAGTTCTCCTAATTCTGCTCACATTTCCCTGTTTGAGTTCTCTGGATATAACGTACTACGTATTAGTCGCGCCTATATATAAAAAACCCCTACTTGCGCGGTCACTCATAACGTGAGCATTCCTCTAGTCATGACATCATCATTTAGTTCAACCGGGGCCAGAGTTTGAATTGGCAAGAAGGGTCTACGGTGCTAAAATGCCAAGCGTCTAACCGGCCTGCAGAATGACGTAATGGCGAAACCGGAGGACTCACGCGGTGTCACGAATTTTACAAACCCAAACAACTGAGATCAGACATTCTGACCAGGGGCAATAATGTGCCATTTTAGCGGTGAAAACATCGTGAAGTTGTCTGAATCACTTTGGAGTACGTGTCAGCAGATGTCATATTGGGTTTAATTGAAAATAATAATAATAATTTGATTAACCCAAAGCAAACGCAAATACGTACGCCCTCAAAACACGCGCACGTGTGCAACCAAACATTTAAATATATTTAAAATTCAAACAGTCTTTGAACAGCTAACTGTCCAACAGCCATTCCCCTAAAGCGTAGCCTATTTGTTGACAAGTTTGTTGACAATCTTTAGGCTACTAAAGATTTACAAAGACATCAATTTTCCGATAGTCAAAACCTTTTTTATTCTAATACTCTTTATTTATCTGTTTGTTTGGTGCTGTCACACCCCCTCGAACCGACATTCAAACAGTTTACGAACATCTCAATGGAAACCGGCACTTTGACAGACACTAACTTGACAGTAAAACAACAACAAAAAATCCCAACAGCACTGTACAAGAAACGCGCTACAATGGTGTTCTGAACTAAGAGGGGAATCATATTCACAAGCGAGTGTAAAACAGAAATACTAACTTACCTAAATGCACGCAGACTGAGACTAGCAACGCTCCTCGCGCTCAGACGAAGCACGCTGAAGTGAAACGCGATTACAATATGATCTATTTACAGAAGCATTACATCACCTCACGGTGACGTCACGTGGGATTCCTGAACTTCTAAATCATTGCGGTCCGCTTTTTAAAAAGAGGAGGGGTTTTCAGACCGCGCGCACCCGCCCATCGGAGGATGTAGCGGGCGTCCGATGCGGACATTGGCGCGTTGAGAGAAAAAAGGGAAATGGGAGGCGCTTCGCTCAGTGCGTGCTGCGCCAACAGCTGTCTGGAGCTGTGCGCGGGACGGTCCCGATTAGCGAATGGTGTGTCATGATAGAGAAAGAGCATGTATGAGCGTGTTAGCTCTTGGCTTAACCGTTTTAATTACAAATTATTTCCAGACAATTGTTTGCTTTTTTTGATGGTCAATGAAATAAACTGCTTGCTTTTTTTTTCTTTTTCTTTTTTATGGTTACAATATAACTGGTGGAAAATTATAGGCCAAGTCATAGTCAAAATGTGGTCAGTTGTTTAATAAGACCCAAGAGAAAGTTGCAAATCATAAAATAACATTATTTCATGTTTCTTTTTTTCTTTTTTTTTTTTATCAGTAACATTGTTTAATATATATTTCTTTTTCATTTTATTTTGTTGCCTGTTTAATGTAGCAATGAGATTTTGTAATGTGAATTAATCAGTTGTTTATTCAAAATTGGGCTCTTGGTTTTTATTAATAAATTAATAATATATCTTTTGAAATATACAAAATATGGTAGCTGTATCGTCTGTATTTATAGAACTTTGACACTGACATCAACTTTTAGAGTGGTAAACTAAAATTCAAAAGTTCTGATCATTTGACTATTTACACATATTGTGTCTATTTTTAAGACAGTCTAAACTTTTATTAATCACTGACAGCTTTAGGTAAAATGCATAAACTACTTTTTTTAGACCCTTCAAATTAAAATTAAATTTTCACTTTAAGAGTTCACTTTGCAGAGTCAAGGCAATGGAAAAAGACCCATTATGTTTTTTGAAGGAATGATTTAAGACAGAATTGTTCTGAATTATGCTAGTCAAAATGGCCACCAGAAAGCTTCGTAAACAAAAAATGCAAAGCGACAAAGTGTGAGACATCAAAGATGCTTAATATGATGACATTAACCTGATGATGAAAACAGGTGCCAAGATTAAGTTTTTACATTTAATAAAGCTATATATCTAGTTTTCACCACTTTAATAGTGTCTAACCATATTGTGTTAAACTACAGATGTCATGATTTCAAATATATGAGAGAATGTGGATACATTTAGATTATCATAAAACTGAGGGGTGTGTCTGATGTTTCAGAACAGCGTGGTCCTTTTGTGGTAACCGCTAGGGAAAGAGTAAAGAAAAAGGCAGAACAAGTGGGAGGTAGAGAAAGAGAGAGCGTGATTCATTAGCCTGTTCCAACTCAGAATGCTAGTAGCTGTTTCCTCAGCAACACCACAAAACAGGAAGTGGTAATGATGTCACATCAAGCCTCAGCCTTAGCTGACTCCTACGTCTTTGAGCATGAATCATTCACACACAGAGACAATGCAGCAGAGGGCATGCACCCACAAGTCTCATATGACATCATCCCTGTTTGTCCCATGATATAATTCACTGTAAAAGGAACTGTGTCAAGTTTGCCTTTTGTTTCACCATTTAAAGAATACACAGTGAAATTGGTGATTTTTTTTTTCTTTCTGGCTAATTAACAGAACATTTACATTTATGCATTTAGCAGATGCTTTTATAGTGACTTACAAAAGAGGAACAAAGGCAGACAACAATAATAAAAATAAACTTTTGACTCTGATATCAGAGCTATATGTAGTTATTCTTTTAATGCCTTCATCAATTGTTGAACAATGTTGGTATACATGTGAATGAGCATATCCTCCTGACTACCAGAAAAAAAAGTTTTTTTTACATGTCATTACATTGTTTAGAGCATAAGAAATATATGGGAAAATAACATTTTTGAAAAATGATATTGTATTTATATGTTATGTGCTATGTCCTCTGTAAAATTTTTTAAAATAAAATAAGACATGAAAAGGCAAAACCAATAGGATTTTGTTTTAAATCAGCAATACATTTTTAGGTTTCAGGATTTTTTATACCAAACTTTGTATAAAGATGATTCTCAACTATGTTATGAAAGATATAACAGAATGATTTGATATACCATTTTGCTTTAAAATAGCCATAAACGTGCTTTCCCATATATGTATCTATCCACTGTATCTAATTTGCATATTCATGAGTTTTTGGGGAAATATGTAATGAGAAAAGAAGTGTAATAACTGGAGCCATAATTGGCAAGAATTTCATAATAATATCTAATATTTCATAGGAATATTGATATATAATTTATTTCCCTATTCACTAGTTGTGTCTCCCAAAATGGATAATAAACATGCTTTAAGCTGGTGTCCTCTACAGTGGACATGTATGAAATCAATGTCCTGTTTCATAAAAGAAAGTCATATTTTGATTTGAAACCCCATAACATTTTCCTGAGATGCTGATTCATGACAATTTGAAAATTAGTCAGATTTAAATGACAATTACAAAATATTATCATATTTCCACACTGTAAACCCGAATAAGTTGGCAAAACTCAAAAAATTTGAGGTAATAAATTTTTCTAAGTTAAGAAATTAAAAGTTTAAGTAAGCAGAACTGGCAGATTTAAATTTTGTACTCATACATTTTTAATCACTCTTATCTTGAAAATTAGGATAGGACAGTAAGCAGACAGGAAGCGAAGTGGGAGAGAGAGAAGGGGACGGGATCGGGAAAGGTCCGTGAGCCGGGACTTGAATTCGGGTCCCGCGAAGCTATCGGCGCCGACAAAATTAGCATGTAATCACAATTTAAGTATTTTTAGTAGTGGCAGTTTAGCTAATTCAGCTAAGGCTAATTGGTAACACAATGCTTTGATAGCATAGCAATTGCTAAAAGAATACAGCAATATAAATCATTTAATATATATCTGTTCTCAAACCATGCTCCACTTGTCCCCATGATTGCAAAAAAAAAAACAAAAAAAACACATAACTGAAACTTTTCTAAAGTAGCATAGCAAAGCATTAAAAACAACATTAATCTTGCACACACACACAAAAAAACATTATATAAGACTTTTGAGTGTCATGGCAAAGCATGCTGGGAAATAGCCCAGTTTCAAGTGAATTTAAGTTTGTATAAATTAAAAGAAACAAGCTCATAGAACTCACAACAGTGAAACAATTCAGATTACTTAAAATGTGTCAGTTTCGTGAACTCAAAGGAAAAGAAAGTTCTAAATACTCATAAAAGTTAATTTGATTGAAACAATTTGTTTAATTTGAGTTTGCCCTTCTCAAACCAATTAATTATTTTGAGTGTTAGGGTTTACAGGGTGATACATTTGATCACTAAATTAATGTCAGCCATTTTAAAGACCAAGGAGAGGGAATGGTCATGGTGAAACTTCCAAACATTTGGTATCTCTGAAAAGCCCCGAACGTGCTCTTTACATGACATCCAGAGTTAAAACTGTGACATGCAAGGTCTTAGAGAAATTCGCTAAAATATAATGTCCTCTATAGAGGACCAAACTCAATGGGTGTCAGGAGGCTATGTGCTTGTGTATATGCATATAGCAGGTCACACATCTGTGAGTAATTTTTCACATGATCCTTTGTAAGGTCTCAAGGTAGATCTTCAAAGGTCTCAAGGATTTACTGCATATGAGTGATACTGCACTGAATCAATCAAGAATTTGGAACTAGATAAATCCTGAAATCTTTGATATTGTTCAATCATACTGTTTGACCTGGAATGTCCTCCTCACAGTTTTTAGCATCTGGCACCGGCTGCTTATGTCTATCTTGTGTGAGGCAGATGGTTGCACTTACTAACATCTGGCAGGCTTTGCATTATGACATTATAAGGTATGTCCTAAACAGCTGTCTGTATGTTTGTGAGCTTTTCGGTTTCACTAATCAAATTATGAAGCTGAAGAGAAAATATTGTATTTCAAGAGTACATATTTATGCAAGTCTATTTGTTTGAAAATAGTGCCGTGGAAAATATTTGGCCATTTAGTCTCTCAGGTATTTACATAGCCCAACGGCAGAGAACGTTTATAACAGGGAGATTTAATGGATGATTAACAAGTGATGGTCAGCACACGGTCACTGTCACAGGCTGATCAAAGGGACATTCCTCCTGCTCTTTGTGAACACAGCACCTTACATGGATGCTTGTGTCACACCTGAGAGATCCTCAGTCTTTTCAGAAGGTTTTAAAGGAGGAGGTCAACATTTTTCTTCAGTAAAGAAATGCCAATTAGAGGTCTAATACTGCATAGTGTAGAGGAGTCACATGATGCTGTTGTTGTTGGTGCTGTAGTTTGATTCATTAAAATACAAACCCGATTCCAAAAAAGTTGGGACACTATACAAATTGTGAATAAAAAAGGAATGCAGTAATGTGAAAGTTTCAAATTTCAATATTTTATTCAGAATACAACATAGATGACATATCAAATGTTTAAACTGAGAAAATGTATAATTTCAGGGGAAAAATACGTTGATTTTAAATTTCATGGCATCAACACATCTCAAAAAAGTTGGGACAAGGCCATGTTTACCACTGTGTGGCATCCCCTCTTCTTTTTATAACAGTCTGCAAACGTCTGGGGACTGAGGAGACAAGTTGCTCAAGTTTAGGAATAGGAATGTTGTCCCATTTTTGTCTAATACAGGCTTCTAGTTGCTCAACTGTCTTAGGTCTTCTTTGTCGCATCTTCCTCTTTATGATGCACCAAATGTTTCTATGGGTGAAAGATCTGGACTGCAGGCTGGCCATTTCAGTACCCGGATCCTTCTTCTACGCAGCCATGATGTTGTAATTGATGCAGTATGTGGTCTGGCATGGTCATGTTGGAAAATGCAAGGTCTTCCCTGAAAGAGACGACGTCTGGATGGGAGCATATGTTGTTCTAGAACTTGGATATACCTTTCAGCAGTGATGGTGCCTTTCCAGATGTGTAAGCTGCCCATGCCACACGCACTCATGCAACCCCATACCATCAGAGATGCAGGCTTCTGAACTGAGCGCTGATAACAACTTGGGTTGTGCTTGTCCTCTTTAGTCCGGATGACATGGCGTCCCAGTTTTCCAAAAAGAACTTCAAATTTTTATTCGTCTGACCACAGAACAGTTTTCCACTTTGCCACAGTCCATTTTAAATGAGCCGTGGCCCAGAGAAAACGCCTGCGCTTCTGGATCATGTTTAGATATGGCTTCTTTTTTGACCTATAGAGTTTTAGCCGGCAACTGCAAATGGCACGGTGGATTGTGTTCACCGACCATGTTTTCTGGAAGTATTCCTGAGCCCATGTTGTGATTTCCATTACAGTAGCATTCCTGTATGTGATGCAGTGCCGTCTAAGGGCCCGAAGATCACGGGCATCCAGTATGGTTTTCCGGCCTTGACCCTTACACACAGAGATTGTTCCAGATTCTCTGAATCTTTGGATGATATTATGCACTGTAGATCATGATAACTTCAAACTCTTTGCAATTTTTCTCTGAGAAACTCCTTTCTGATATTGCTCCACTATTTTTCGCCACAGCATTGGGGGAATTGGTGATCTTCTGCCCATCTTGACTTCTGAGAGACACTGCCACTCTGAGAGGCTCTTTTTATACCCAATCATGTTGCCAATTAAGTGATACTTATTAGGTTGCCAATTTGCAACCTAATAAGTTTCAAATTGGTCCTCCAGCTGTTCCTTATATGTACATTTAACTTATAGTTCACCCAAAAATGAAAATGATCCCATGATAAGCCATCCTAGGTGTATATGACTATCTTCTTTCAGACGAACACAATCAGAGGTATATTTAAAAATATCCTTAGTCCTTCAGGGAATGGGGCATCCATCCATAAAAAAAATAATCCACATGACTCCAGGGTCTGGAGTCACATAAAGGTCTTCTGAAGTGAAGCAATGTGTTTTTGTAAGAAAAATATCCATATTTAAAACTTTACAAAATTCAAATAACTAGCTTCCAGACAATTTGCAGTGGAAGAGTATCCTTTGACCTGACGCAAAACATAATGACGAACGTGGAGGTGCAGAGGATAGAGCAAAACAAATCACCGGTCACAGATTACAGGTCTAAAACAATCATTTTTAAAGAGAAAGGTTGGAGGATTTTTGTTGCACAGCCCTATTTGTTTGAACCATGAGAGGCATCTAAGCTTACAATACTCCTATATCCTGCGTCATACATCGCCTCAGAGGATTACTCATTTGGTGCAAGTTGACTTGCGCATTCTGCGTACAGTCGTCCGCCGGAAGCTAATTATTTGAGTTTATAAAGTTTTGAATATGGATATTTTTCTTACAAAAACACACCGCTTCATGTCAGAAGGCCTTTATTAACCCACTGGAGTTGTATGGATTACTTTTTTTTTTATGGATGGATGCATTATTTTTGGCTTCAAAACGCGGTCCCCCATTCATTATATACCTTGGAGGAATAAGGATATTTTTTAAATATATCTCCGATTGTGTTCGTCTGAAAGAAGAGAGTCATATACACTTAGGATGGCTTGACGGTGAGTAAATCATTGGATAATTTTCATTTTTGGGTGAACTATCCATTTAAAGACCACTGCATTTCAATATGAAAAGTTACACAAAAGTGCTTAATGTATGAACACTTGGAAGAGTCACACAGCCGTGTAACAACTGTGTAATTAATGATGATTTTAAGTTTATTAAGTAAAAAGTTCATTGGGATTGTTTCTGCATTTCCAGGCAGGGTGACTTAAACCTTACAAATTTAAAGCCCAGCTGGCAGGGTAGCAAAAGATGCACTGAAATAATCAATAATATAGTTGCTTATGTTGCCCTTTCCAGTCAAGCATTCTTCGCCTTTCTCCGCTCAGGTGAACAGCAGCATGTTTGTTTCGCCGGTTCCTCCTCCTCCTGCTCCTCCGTCATGCTGCTTTGCCCCCCATCCCCCTCCCATTGGCTGCCAGCCGTCTAAACAGCTCCAGCTGCAATCACCGCCGCCGCTGCTGCTGCATCGAGCTGCCGGCTATTTTATCACCCCCATCCTGCACAGCCTCTGCCTCCGCCGGTCTGCAAGCTCACGGATCTCTGCCAACACATTCATTATGACGGGCGTCGCGGCTGCCTCCTTCTTCTCCAACGTTTGCCGGTTTGGCGGATGCGGGCTGCACTTCGAGTCCCTGGGCGAGCTCATCGTTCACATCGAAGATAACCACATCGGTGAGTGGCGCTCCGGTTTTGGCCTGCTGTCCCGCTAACCAGTCGCTCTCAAGCGGCGAGAAGGCGCGTCTGTGTGCAGCGCCTTTGGCTGTGTTGTATGCAGTGACGCGTTAATTCACTTGTAAGAACTCGCTGTAAATTTAATAGCATTAGCATAGACTCGGTTTAATTAAGAGTCGATAAATAGTCATAAGCAGGTTTCAGCGACGGGTGCACGGTTACCAGACGCTGCTCTGTTTAGATCTAGGCCTGTATGTACTTGTGGCAAGCTGGTTTAACATTTATTTGCTTGAAATAACTAACGTTACCAAATTTTGTTGTTAGTAGTGTTAGTAATTTTAGGGTTTTCAATAGTGACTAATACGAATAATCATAATTATAGCCTAATTTTTGTTTTGACTAATTTATAGATTGGCTATAAGTACTTATTCCAGAAGTGAATTCATTACATTAACCTATTTAAAGTATTTATTAAACTCTGTATTCCAGCTGGTTGCCAGTTTCTGGTATGTATTCCTAGAAATGGCATACATAAATTGAATAAATAAATGGAATGTGATTATTTAATCACAGATTCTAATAGAATTTAATATGGATGCGCCGATCCAATACTCAGTATCGGTAAAGACTCCGATAATGCCATTTTTGCCGCATCAAGTATTGGTCAGACGAGACCAATCCGATATTGTGCTTATACTATTTTGTGTTATTGTTAAAGCCCCACAAAAGGCACAAAAACATTATAAAGCACCATACAGTTTTCGTGCACTATATTCCAAGAGTTCTGAAGCCATTCCACAGTTTAATGTGAGGTACAGATGAATATTTAAGTTGTTCAATTTCACATAAAGTTCACGTAAACTCTTCTCTCCGCTGTGGCTGTCATTCATTCTCCATTCAGCATTCAAAGAATGGGGCAGATGTGGCCTAATGGTTAGAGAGTCGGACTTGTTACCTGAAGGTCGCGGGTCTCAGTCTCAGTACTGGCAGGAAATGTAGGTGAATGAATAGCACTCTCTTACCCACAACTCAGGTGCCCATGAGCAAGGCACCTAAGCCCCAATCACAGCGGGGAAAAAAAAAGAAAAGGCTGGCCTTTGTTCTGGCTGTGTGTTCATGGTGTGTGTGTGTGTGTGTGTGTGTGTGTGTTCAATACTCACCTCATTGCTGTGTGTGTGCACTTGTATGGGTGAATTGCAGAGCACAAATTACGAGTATGGGATGCCATACTTGGCTACAAATTACTTTTACTTTTAAACTGCGTGTCGTGTTCGGTTACGACAGTCAACATGATGAAACCCTCTCCAAGATGATTCAATGATTCAATTATTATACTTGATCTGTGGATAAAGGTGTATGGTTTTGCATAACATGATTTTAAGTTGCTGGAGTTTATTGCTTTTTCTAAATCATGCTACTTTCTCCCGGGTGTCTGTTAAATTACAACACTGGAGTGGAGAGCACTATGAATTGTTCTTCATGTGCACAGTAACTAAAATTTAAAACTGTTAAAACAAAAAACTCAATAAACTATTGCTTAGATATAATACACTACGCATTAATATCTCTTCCCTTTATGCTTTGAACTTTTCAATGCGAAGCGCTGCGACTCCGTGTTGCTTCAAGCGCATCATTCTGCGCATGGGATACGCAAAGCTTTGTTCTGCTCTGAATTGGAGCCTTTCATATTATAATACTTTTCACGATGAAAGATTATTATTATTAGCCTTTCTTGTTCTGTCCTATCTATCATATGTTGCTGCTTCATTAAAAAGCTGTGCTAAAAATTTAAGAAATATCTTTTAATTTTGTAGTATATATTTATATACTTGTTTTTCATCAATGTATGAGTCATACATGACATAAAATGATGAGTCATGAATGAAGGAGTCAGCCTGACACCTGTTTATTATGAATGTCTGCCAAGCTAGTGAAGCTATTGGTTTATTTACAGTTGTTGCACTGGTGTACAATTATTTAATAAATAATTCATTACAGTTGTGTGTGTGTTTGTTATTTTGTTTTACAAAGTTAGGACAGTAATGTTTAAGTCAAGCCTGATGCCTTGCGCAAAAGAACGACCCCAGTCTCTTCCACACAGTGAGGCATACAGTTTATGAAGTCTTTTATTTATTTTTTATTTTTTTTAGTATCGGATCGGTACTCTGTATCAGCCAATACGTATTCCCAGGTATCGGAATCGTTATTGGAGGCAAAAGAGGTGGATCGGAGCATCCTAGAATTGAATAGTAATGTTTTGCTGTTTGTTACCAATAACAATGGAATAGATATATGTGACTATTGGGGTGATGACTAGTAGCAACCGAATAAGAGTATGCAATACATGTAATATATGTTGTAATAATCACTAATTGAACAGAAAGTCACTATTGGAATAATAAAAATGTGTACATAAAATATACATAAATGTATAGGCTTTTCACAATAATCAATATATCATCTTATCGCACAATATATGGATATGACCTCAATACTTTTTAGTGAGAGGTTATATTGCCCATTATGTTTCCTTAAAAATGAATGTCACCAACATTTTTCATACGCAAAGCAGACATCGACAGTTGAAAAGATAGTGTCATTCGAGGCATTATAGTGTTTTCCTGACAACTATAGACAGTTTGGAAGAATGAGCCCAAATGCACCCTGTTTCAAAGCTGCACTGTTCCAGTGTAAAATCAGCTCACAGCTAGCGTTAAAGTTGTTTCACACAGGACGCTGCAGTCACTTTTGCAGTATTCATAACACCACGTCATGCACAAGTTAATATAAGTTCAGTGATTGAAAAACATGCATCTAAACAAATAAATTTAGCAGAAGATATGTCTCTGACTAATAAGTAGTAAGGGTGCAATGGGTCAAATTACTCAAGGTTCGGTTTTTATCATGGTTTTAGGGTCACGGTTTGGTATGTACTATATTCAGGGAAAAACAAAGGACTACTTTAAAAAAATAAAAATAAATAAATAATCAAACTACAAGCAACAGCACAAATAAATACAATACCTGTGTATTTAAAGATATAAAGATACAAATAAAATAGTAGTTTTCAGGTATAGAAATTGAATACAGTAGCTAATCAAATGTAAAACAACATTGCATTTAATCTTCACTGTATAAATGAATAAAGATCATTATTAATTATTAAGTTACAAACGCTATTCAGCCAAGAGCAATGAGTGATTTCCTTGTTTTTTGTTTGATTAACATTAAAAATACATATACATATAGACAAGCAAGAATATTTGGCTGCTGTCACTTTAAGATATAATGCACAGACACGGTACAATGATACTGAACACATGCGTTCTTTCTCAAGTGTTTAAGTTCACTGACATAACCTACTATGTTTGCTAGGATAATCGCCAAGATGGGCATGTTGACAGTTTTTGTGTAAATTTGTCCATTCAAGCTCAAGACTTCAAAGACAAATCACAATTTGCGCGCTGTACATGCGCTTCTGCAAGTTCTCTTTTACGTCTTGTATATTCTAAATATTCTTAAGAATTAAAAGTTTGTTGTCATTTGAAAGCGTGTTTGCCTACTTGCAATAATATGCAGTTATATTATGATTATGTATCCAGTGGCATAAAATGGTCTTAAAATGACATTGTTTATCGCAATTATTTCTGGAACAATATATCGCCCAACAAAAAGTAATTATCGTAACATGCCTATAAATGTGTATTAGTAACTAGTAAAAATACATTCTTGTTATAGGATTAAATGTAAAAATTGCTTGCCATGTCTACCGTAATTAGCGCTTGCTGCAGAGAGCCATTGTTTATGCTAATGTTGTGTATTCAAGCTGTCTGTCAAGTCCACTGGAATGATTCTCTGTTTAGGTGCTTAATAGTTACTTGAAGATTTACATACAACATTTTTTATTTTCATGTTAATCCTAAATTAGCGATCAATAAATGAAACATAATTAACTTTATTTAGGTTTAAGCAGTATGCACTGTAAAACTTTGTACACAAAAAAGAAAATTCAACCCACTAAAATTGAAAAGTGTAAATAAAGTGGTGCCAAAGTTACCACTTTGAATATAATTACTGATGTAGAAATTCAAGTTGAAACTCTGAAAACTTAAATATAGTTGTTATAACATGATGATGAAAACGTATTGTCTCTGTATCAATGCAAGGAGTATAAACCACCTGGTTAATGTTAATATATATATTATCTATAGTAATTATAGTGTTTTAGCATTCAGTGTCCTTACTTATACCCTTACTAAGACCTTTCTTAAAAGAATATTTGTATGCATTGCTGATTTGTGATGGAAAATGCATATTTAGATTTAACTATGAGTTTTTTTTTGTTTTTGTTTTTTTGGCTGTTTTTCTTATTCTGATGGCAGTGCCTCACTTGTCTCCATAGTGACTGCAAATTTCACAATGGAAGGCCTCTGTAAGAATGAAACACACCTGCACCCCAGTATGTGTCTGTCAGTGTAGCCACATAAAAGATCAGCTGGCCTAATTTCCCTCAGGGGTCACAGATCTGACATTTGGGGTTAGGGATTTGATCTCAGAGCTCTTGTTTTAATGAGCACAACAATGAGAGACTTCTAGCCCTCCACAAAGATCATTAAAACTATAATCAATAATAAATCCTATTGAGTGGAAACCCCATGCTGTGCCTTGGTTTGGCAGTTTGCCAGTCATGACGAAAATTCTTGAAATTTGTTATGTATATTTAAAATTTTACGTGATTATCATGATAACATTATGACTTTAACACATTAAAGGGGGACTCAGTGATAATTCAAATTCACTGTTTGGAAGTTAGAGTCTAGAGTTAGTTTTGGAGTCCAACAACAAACGTCGAACCAATCAGCATCAGGGGGCGTGTGACGGTCGAGGAGAGAGAACGAGCAAGAGGGAGATTTGAAAATAAGAAGAAAAAAAACTGCAGAACGAGAAATGGGACACAATACAAAACAGCTCAAAAGAATATCACTGGAATGAAGGTTTATGACTGGGCAAGCGCTTTAGCACCCGGTTTATATTAGAAAAGCTTTCCAGCACTGTGGAAGGCCTGAAAACTGCTTTGATCCTGCTTCTCATGTGAGTACACTGGGTATTGTTTGTCTGGAGCTTAACAACAAACACTTTGTATTCACTCGTGTGTACTGTATGTTCATTTTTTGTGCTTTGTTGTTATTCGTTTATCAACTGCGCTTTATTTTTCGTGCATTTTGTTGCGCGTCAGCTGTGATAAACAGACATTCACTCGCATTGCGTGTGCAACAGTGGCCAGATAGAGAGTTAACCACTGCGCACTGACGCCCGCTAGAGAATGAGGTGTTTAGTGTCATTGGTAGTGCATTCGCCTCGCTTGCCAGCAGTGGACGGGCTGAGGTTCGAGACAGACTCAGAGCAGGGTGGTTAGGATTGAAGTGTGAGTTTTAGAGGCGGAGCAGTGAAGACAGTGGAGTGTTTGTTTGGGTTGAATTCAAATATCAACAATGTCCAACAGCTTAGTTCAAATACCACTTACTGCACCTTTAAGCAGCACCTTTTATGCTTGAGTTAGCGCTAGTTTGTTCTTCACTATTAGTGTTGGGAGATTAATGTGAAAACCTGACTGGGACAACATATATTTTAGGCAGCTGGCATATAGAGCAGGATACAGACTCTGTCTACATCTCCTGAATTACAACCCATGATTTACTCCAACTCTTCCTTTCTTTCATCGCTTTAGGAAATCGTGCACACATGTAACAAATGAAGTGTTAGTGATGGCAGGTCATTTCTTACTGTTTTACTGATATGAATATACAAAATGTAAAAATGGGAACTACAAACAATTTTGAAACAAGGTACTTTGAAAAAAAAGCTGTCAGATGAGTAACTTTTGACTGGCTTAAGTCCCATCAGAAGCCCTGATGCTATGTTTAGTTTTGTTTTGTATCAGCAGTGAAAGCTATTTAGACTATTTAGCTATTTTGCATAATATATCAGAACCATATTGGTGGTTGACATTGCCTAAAAGTACTGATTTTAATTATTATTATTTTTTTGTTGTACAAAATTGTATTGATTTCTTTAAATACTGTGCATTTATCAGTTATCGATCATAACATTTAAAATATTCTTGGGTTATTGTACCGTGCTGATTTTTAAAATTTCTGATATTAAATGTAATTCAATTTCAAAGAGTCTTCATGCTATACCTAGTGGAAAATTTCAAATAATTTATTAATAAAACAAAATCAGGACTTGGTTGGAACACTCTTTTTGTTACAATTGTAGTTGGTGTGTATCACGTGGTCACATCTACTGCACACCAGTATTGACTGTCTTGACTGTGCTATAGTTGTTATAGTTGTAGTTAAAAATAGTCAAAGGTTGTGGCTGCTTGCAAACATTTACATTTTGAATAATTTTACATTAATATTCTTCAGGGAAGCTGTTTGAGAGGTAGATTATTATTATTATTTTTTTATTTTGTCCTCAAGGTCATTTAATTGATGTAAGGCAAACAGACAATTTGACACAATTGTAGTTACAGAATTACTTCCAGAATAAAGTGCGTTATTCCAGTGTTACAAGCAACATCATCTCAGATGTTAAGATGTCTTGTTGGTGTCTGACCAGTCTGCAATTTAACTTTGCCTGCTTGTCTTGTTTGACTTCCATATGATATTATATTTAATTGAATGTTTTTACAATCAATTTGATCTGAATGCGAATGGTGTTTTTGTGCCTTTTCATTACTTTAGTAATCCAATGAACTGTAGACATTGTAAAATTACATAAACTGCCTTGTCCTAGCTCTTCTTCAGATTGATCAGTTATCTGTGGGCTACAGTTTTATGCAGTCAGTCTTTCTTGACACTTAAAGTGAATATAAAGTTACATGAACTTATGTAATAGTGCCTCCTTGTGGTAAAATTGTGGTGTTTTACCACATGACAAGCAGGAGAGACCTTTGCAGACTGTCATAAGACCTGTACACATTTACATTATGAAATCATAGGCACCAAGAAAGAGCTGTCATGTTGCCCTATATAGAAAACTAGAAATTTGCTTTATTGGCATATAGCTAATGGAATAAAATATATGGATAATTTGACATCATTGAGTATCAAAGCTTCCTCAAAACATCAAAAAATCCCTTGATACTTGTCAGGGTGAGTTTGAGAAAGAGATGCAGGCATACAAGCAAACACAGAAAGAGAAAGTTCATTGTGTATATCTGTGTATAGTTGCCTAGGCTGAAAGGAATTTTGCATTATGTCATACCCTCCCTGTGTCAGCTAGTCTGTCCTCCGGGTATTCGGACTTGTATTTAGGTAAGTTGTTGTTTAGTGTTGTGACAGTGGAAAATTGTTCAGACATGCCCGCTTCATTTCCTCTCTATTGTATCTGCTTGTCATAATTGTAAAAAACGGAGCCGAGTTACTCTGTTACGGCCTGTTTGTTGTCGTCTCTTTAAATTATATGCGTATTGCGTCAATGCAGGTTACTAAACTTTTTCTGTTGACAGCGCAACCACTGCAACGTTGAAACTAAATTAAACTTCGGTGAAAGATGAAGGGTTTTAGTAAAACACTGGAAGAGATAAGTAACAAAACATCAGCCCGAGCAGTTTTAAGCATAAACACTGCTCTTTCACGGGTCACTAAACCATATAAACCTAAACAGTTTTTGGAACTGTATAATATTAGTGCTCCCGCTAACCATACCATACTACTTCGACCATTAAATGCTGTTATTTTCTTAATTTAACCATAAATATAAAACTACAAGGAATTCGGAGTGAATTTTGAAACGTAGGCGAGTTTCTTTCAGTGACCAGAAGATGTCAGGCTTGTTACACAATATTCGTTTGCTCTAGTAGTCGGTAAGGGAAGTGCTACGTTTTTTTTTTTTTTTTAGATGTAAACCAAAAAGTATGGAAAGGCTTGTAAATGTCTAAGTTTTATTTTTATTTTGAGGCCCAAAGGGTCTAATATAACTAATAACACAGTTCTCATTTATAACATTGAGGTTTGTTTGAGGTTTTCGATGAATAATCATGCATATCCATAAGGGAAGTGTTGCATCTTATATTGCTGTTTTTGATTTACTGAGTAATATTATGGTGAATATTTGGTCCATATGTTCGTTTTCTGAAGTTATAAAATGGATTTTGTGGCGTCTGTCTGAAATAATAGATGCGATTATTGCAATAATAGTTTATGAAACATTAAGAAATCATAACTATAATTATAGAAGTTAATTCTGTTCACCTCTGTTGAGATCATTATTATTTAATTGTGTGTGAGTAAGAGAAAGTGTTGCATTAAATGACTCATCAGGCCTTTTTATGAGGCAATTAGTGAGATCCAGTGGAAAATCCATTATACCAGCTTTCCTAGACCCAGCCGAAACCCAGTGTGTGTTCGTATGTATGTGTGCATGATTTGTGTGTGTGAATGCTTATGTTTTTGTTTCCCTTTTCATATGTGTACTCGTCCTTGAGCTTGCGTGTGTTTGCGTGTACATACGGAAGTGTTTGGAGCGTTGTATCCTGCTGAGCTCTGAGAAGTGTAATTACAGCCTTGTTTAGAGTTCTCTCCATCCACTCCCTCCCGCCTGTCTTCCCCTCCTCCCCCCCTTCCCTCCATCCGGAGACCTGCTGCTCTCCAGAGCATTAAAACACTCCCCTGCTTTTTAATTAGCCGTCTGGAAAACAAACCCGGCATTCCTGCATCGCAGCTCCATGCCAGGCTTCTCTGACTTATGCACAGACTTACACTAACAGGGACACACATATTGCTTTCCGTTGTTGTTCTCCACCACAGGGTGGCACATTTGCTCTTCTGGTGGTTTCAGCCCTCTAAAAAGATTCCAGCTACTCCAAAAATGCTCTTACAAGGATGCATTTCCGTCTAATTTAGATCCACCTGATCCCAAATCAGTGTTCAGGACAGCAGTAAATAGCCCAGTGAGGTTTGATAGGGAGAGGATTTAATGATATGGCTGTGAATAAAAGGCATGTTTATGGGAGAAAGTTCTTTAATGTCCTCACAGAGGGCCCAGTATTATTAGCCCTACATAAAGATTTCATAGGGATTTAATACTAGTCATGGCCCATTAAAATGCAATATTACTGCTACTGGTTGTGACGAGTGGTGCATTCAACTGTTCAACCAAGTTCCTGCTGCTGTGAGGAGGGTTGTTGTTTGTAATTTTGACGGCCGTTATTGAAAGTTTATGATTTTGTTAAATGTGAAAATTAACTCTGGGGCATTCAGTTTAAGAGGCATTGAATGTTAAATGTTTGTGTGTGTGTTTCTGTATTTCCTTGCTACTTTTCCTGTGGAAAGACCTTGTGTGCCTCCATTTTCTAGGTGAAGGGAAATCATAAAATTGGAAAACATTAACTCTGCCCTCCCTTTACTGTTCTGCACCTGGCACACATAATTACACTTCACCCACACATAATACCAGAATAAAGTTGCTAAGATTTAAAGGAGTAGTTCAGAAATAAAAATTCTGCCATCATTTTCTCACCCTCTTGTTTTTGAAACCTGCATGACTAACTTCTTCCATGAAACACAAAGATCTTTTCCATATAATGAAAGTGTACCAAGGCTGCCAAGAAGGATTTAAGTAAGTTACTTAAACAAATCTAGGTAACACTTTAGTATAGGGAACATGTATTCCCTATTATCTACGACTTCTCCCTCAATAAACTCCTAATTTACTGCTCATTAATAGTTAGTAAGTTAGTTTTTAAGTTTAGTTATTGGGTAGGATTAGGAATGTAGAATAAGGTCATGCAGAATAAGGCATTAATATGTGCTTAATAAGTACTAATAAACAGCCAATATTCTAGTAATATGCATGCTAATAAGCAACTAGTTAAAATACCCTAAAATAAAGTGTTACCCAAATCTAATACACCACTTTAAAAGACCTGTAATATATACAGTATCTCACAAAAGTGAGTACACCCCTCACATTTCAGCAACCATTTTAGTTTATCTTCTCAAGGGACAATACTATAGAAATGAAACGTGGATATATTTTACAGTAGTCATTGTGCTGCTTGTCAAAATAGCTGGCAACAAAAGTGAGTACATCAAAAGTGATAACAGTTGTATGTTGTTTAACCATGCAAAGCCACATGTCCTATTCATGTTTATGTTTTTGTCTGCTTGACAGGACCATACAAATGTGTGTATCTTGTATTAGAGCAGTTAAAATTTGGTGCTTTGAGTACAATTCTCTCATACTGTTCACTGGATGTTCAACATAGCACCTCGTGGCAAAGAACTCGAATTAGAATTCTTGCTCTCCACAAAGATGGCCTAGGCCATAAGAAGATCAGTAAGACAATGAAACTTAGTTACAGCACAGTGGCCAGGGTCATAGAGAGAGGTTTTCCAAGACTGGTTCCACTCGGAACAGGCCAAAGAAGTTGAATCAAATAAGTTGAGTCCTCGTGCTGTGCGTCAAGTGCAGCTGGCAGCATTAGAGAAGCGGAAGGACAACTTGTCTGTGCTCGGATCATACGCCGCACATTGCAACAAGTCGGTTTGCATGGCCGTCGTCCCAGAAGGAAGCCTCTTCTGAAGCTGGCTCACAAGAAAGCCTGCAAATAGTTTGCTGAAGACAACCTGTCCAAAAGCATGAATTACTGGAACCATGTCCTGTGGTCTGATGAGACTAAGATAAACTTGTTTGGCTCAGATGGTGTCCAGCATGTGTGGCGACGCCCTGGTGAGGTGGTGGTAGCATCATGGTCTGGGGCTGCATGATTGCTGCTGGTACTGGGGAGCTCTGCTTCATTGAGGGAAACATGAATTCCAACATGTACTGTGACATTCTGAAGCAGAACATGATGCCCTCCCTTCAGAAACTGGGCTGAACGGCATGATAATGACCCCAAACACACCGCCAAGATGACAACTGCCTTGCTGAGGAAGCTGAAGGTGAAGGTGATGGAGTGGCCAAGTATGTCTCCAGACCTGAACCCTATTGAGCACCTGTGGGGCATCCTCAAGCGGAAGGTGGAGAAGCGCCATGTGTCTAACATCCAGCAGCTCCGTGATTATGGAGAAGTGGAAGAGGATCCCAGTAACAACCTGTGCAGCTCTGGTAAATTCCATGCCCAGGAGGATTAAGGCAGTGGTAGATAACAGTGGTGCTCACAAAAAATATTGACACTTTGGACACAGTTTTGTTCACTTAGGGTGTACTCACTTTTGTTGCCAGCTATTTAGACAATAATGGCTGTATGTTGAGTTATTTTCAGAGGACAGTAAATCTGTACTGCTATACAAGCTGCACGTTGTCTACTCTAAAGTATATCCAGTTTTCATTTCTATAGTATTGTCCCTTGAGAACATATAACAAAATGGTTGCTGAAATGTGAGGGGTGTACTCACTTTTGTGAGATACTGTACAATATACAAAATGCTTTTTATTTACTATTCGGATCTTAACAACTCTGGGGTCCCCATCCACTGTTACTGTAATGAAAAAGAGCAGCCCAAACATTCCTCAAAATGCCTTTTTTTTTATGTTCCATGAAAGAAAGAAAGTCATACTAGTTTGGAACGACATGAGGGTAAGTAATTTATTTTTATTGTAGCTCTAAACTCTTAATTTTCAACAAACCCAAATATAATTTTATGATGTTTTGCAAGCATCTCACTGTAGATGACTCCTTGAAGGTGAATTTGTGTATCTTGTATTAAAAGGTTATGGGAAAATAAATATAGAATAGAAAAAAATGCTGGTGTGTAGGTTAAATGTAAAATTCATGGTTAAAACTGTTTTTACTTATTTCTTAAGTGCTATAAAATGTAAAGTATGTTTAAGCTTGAAAGGGCACACCAGACCAGCAGGTAAAATGATTTGGAAACACTAATAAACCACTGATGAAGACCACCTCAGTGGACCACCTGAGATACACAAATGTGTGTGAGGGTGTGTGTCCTCTTTATGAGGTGAGGAAGGCCTAATCCATGCACTGCCGACACCAGAAAGCACTCTGATGAGATTAAGGCAGACTCAGACACAGGTAGACTGGTTTCCTTTAAAGACGTCAAGGAAACTTAGCTACTCTGCGCTATTTTTACCATTCATTTGTGTTTTGGGATTCAAATCGTGCTATTACAGATTGTGTGAAATGTGACAAAAGATATTTATTCACATGCAAAATCTGGCACGTTCTACAAAGCGTGTAGAAGTTGCTCCATGTTAAAGGAGAATAATGGTTAAGTGAACATGCTGGAATGCTTTTAATGGCTTTGAGTAATACCTCATTTAGACATATGGGACCTATTATATACACTGCCTGTTATACACAAATATAACTGTGCACACACATGCAATGCAACCCATTTGAACGTGAAAAACCCTGCTTTTCTTTTTCTCCTTTCTTCACATGGTCATTGAAACCTCTTTAAAATAATAATGCAGAATGTGCCAGCTTCATTTACACACACACTCAGCAGTGTCTTTTTTCTCTTTGTGAGGTCTTCTGTGCACCATTTATGTTTTAATGAGCTCTAAGCAGCAATTAACATCCTACAGTTCTCTCTCTCTCTCTCTCTCTCTTTCTCTCACTCACACACACACACTTTCAATCACTTACAGTGTGTGCTAAACAATGCCTTCGCTAATTAACATTTTGTGTAAGTATGTGCACAGAAATAAGACACATACTGATCAATCATCATAAGGGACTCTTTGCCACATGAGGGCAGTCTTAGGCCATGATAAAGACTTTAACCGGACACACACACACACTTACAAACACACACACTTGGCAGAGGAACCTTTGAAGCATTGCCTGGTGTGCCTCAGGCACTGGAAGCTGCCTGCTGTCACAAGCAGAATGGAAAAAGTGTGGTGGTTGGGTTGGGACTGCAGGGCATTAGGGGTACTTGTTTGACTAAACTTACAGTAAGCACAAAATAATGTTTCAAGCTGTTGCAAGATGTGAGCACCAATGTAATGTACTGCATACACAGTGTTTACCTTGACCTATATGTGTACATCTTTACCTTCAGCTTTATCCTGTGTGTTTTACAGTGTAATATGTTTTATGTGTAATATGTGTTCTTTCTCTTCCTTTCTCAGATACAGATCCCAGAGTTTTGGAGAGGCAGGAGCTGCAGCAGCCCACATACGTTGCTCTGAGCTACATTAATAGGTGTGTATGTTGAAATATGTAATAATTTGCTTAATAAAATATCGATAGTTTTAATTTATATTATAAATTCAAAACTATATTATTATATTAATATAAACACTAACATTCAGAAGTTTGGGGTCAGTTTTTTTTTTTTTTTTTTAAGAAATTAATACTTTTATTCAGCAAGGGTGCGTTCAGTTGTGACAGTAAAGACATTTCAATTATGACAACTCTCGGAATTAATTTAAACAGTATTTATTAATATACATGGGCTGTACATAGGTTTGGTCTTGGCGGACTAGATCTGCTACGCTGCTGCTGCTGGATGAGTGAGAATACATCTAAAATACACATGAAAACATTCAAGTGAATTTAGGCTGCTGCAAAGAAACATAGGGAGAATCCCCTGAGCAGATCTAGGCAGGTGCTGGGGAAGGTGGAGGGCAAGCGAAATCCCATGGTGCGCTGCAATTAACTGATTCGATCAGGAATAAATAGGATACGTAGATAGAACAACAGAATGACTGGATGACCAATTGGCGTTAAGTAAACCAATCAGCCGCAGGGAAGAGTTTCATGACTGAACTATATATTTATAATGTTACAAAATATTCCAATTTCAAATAATTGCTGTTCGTTGAACTTTCAGTTATCAAAGAATCTTCAAAAATGTTTCACAGTTTCCACAAAAAATATTAAGCAGCACAACTGTTTTCATCATTAATAATAAGAAGAAATGTTTCTTTAGCATTAAATCAGCATATTAGAATGATTTCTGAAGGATCGTGTGACACTGAAGAGAAGAAATTTAGCTTTTCCACCACAGGAATAAATTACATGTTATAATATAGTCAAACAATTTAAAAAAAAAAATTGTAATATGTATATTTAATTTTGAAATTAATTACTGCTTTTTTAAAAATTATTATTCAAATAAATGTAACCTTGGTGAGCATAAGTAACTTTCAAAAACATTAAATCCTTTCAACCCTAAACTTTTAAATGGTAATGTATTACTTAGATATAAAAATTAGGGATGTAAGGATATGATTTTTTGGGGCCGATACCGATTTTAACAAACAATTATTGGCCGATATTTCCTCTTTTATTAGAAATTTTATCATCAAAATAGATAGTATTTTGATCATGTTTTAAATAAACAAAGTTCAAAAACCGCTGCATTAAAATATATTAGCAGGTTTATTGCTGCATCATCAAATAATTTTTAATGAACAAGGATTGGATCCATTTAACATCCAGCAGTCCTACATAAGGACAACAGAACAAAGATATATATGAAATAAACAGTGCTTTTTAGGTAGGTTTAATAGTTTTCAGGTACAGAAATAAAGTAAACAAATGTAAAATAACATAGCATATTCTTCACTGTATAAATGATATACATATTAATCCTGTATTGTAACAGACTTTGTGATTAATCTTTTAGTTTGTTTTTGTATGCATTTTAATATTTTTTGTAAGTTTAAATATGTTTTTAGATCTGCACTGCATCTCCTTATTCTTATTCGGGACTCTTATTTTGACGGGTTTTCTCGTTTACGGAGCTATACGGGTAATGGAGAGCACGCAGTTCTTCAGAGATATTTTGCAGATTTAAAGTGTCAGTTTATTAAGCACCCCCAGAAAAGGCATAAGATCTGTATGTATTTATTTACTGTTAGTTGTAATAAGTGTTTTGAGTAATTCGCTGTGTGTTGATGATAAATCAGTGGAGACAGAGAGTTTAATGCGCACTTCTTGTACTCTGTATTTTGGAGTGAAAACGGACCAATAAACTTAATAAAACATTAGTAAAGTTTTGGTCATCATTCTGATGGGGTCCGCTACACTTATGAAAGTTACAAAAGTTTTTTTTAGTCAAGAATAGTGTGCGATCTTTTGTTATTTGATTAACATTAAAGCGCAGACAGCAGCGCTACGATTATGCAAGAGACATTATACAGCTCAGTGCCTTCACACAGTTACGTTAATTAATAAACTATCGGTTTGTTATCAGCCTTTTTCCTGCTACAGCCGATATGCCAGTGGTTGTAAATTGAGCAAAAATCGGCCAATAAATCTCTAATCAAAATTCATAATACCCTGTATATACATAAAATATAAATAAATAAAGCACTTGGGAGGTCAATATGGAAGGAGGCCATTGTATTTGACACCTACTTTAATTAGTCAAATTCCAAGAACAATAGTCGTCAGGTACACCAGTACCTGCACATTCAATCTTTTAATGTGGCTTATTGTTTGTTTGTTTGTTTTCTTTTAGATTCATGACTGAAGCAGCACGCAGAGAGCAAGAAACTCAGAAGAAGAAGGTCCAACCCAAAATTGCTATATCTGTCACCGGAGGTGTATCACGTAACAGTACAGCCACGCCTCCACGGCATAGCAACGGCAGCCTAACTCCACCCGTCACCCCTCCCATCACACCCTCATCCTCCTTCCGCAGCAGCACACCCACAGGTTATTGGAGTTTGTGTGATTTTATATAAATATATATATATATATATATATATAATATTTATAAATATACACTTAACAGTAGGGATGCACTGATACCATTTTTTAAGGACCGAGTACGAGTACAGATACTTTTTTCTAGTACTTGCCGATACCGATGCCTATACATTTATTAATTTCTCTCTTTTTTTTTTTTTTTTTTTTTGATGTTGCAGTTTTCCAAGCACAACACAGTGAGACTAATGCATGTAGGACAGCTTCTTTATTATTACTCTAATGAAAAAAGTAATAATTTTTATGTGCTTGTCACAAACTTAAAGAACAAAAATTTCACAGTGTCCAATAACCTTCAAAGGGCATAATTACCAATATATATAATTGTTGTTATATAAAAAGAAATGTACAAACAAATTACAAACAATACAACAAATACTATAGAGATAAAAATTAAATAAACTTGTTTTTCAGATACAGTAGGTTTATTTACCATGTATACATTTATTTAACATATTATGTTGTTTTATTACCAGTAATGACAAATGTAGGCTACGGTCCCTTTAAGACCGAATCCATGGATACTGACACACATCCTGTTTTCACCCAAATGTTTATGTCCACTTAAGCCATAACCGACTGTATTTACGTGAGATACTCCACACGATGGACATCTTGACAACTATGTGTGCATTTGACCATTCAGGCGTGAGGAGAACAGATCGGTCAGCGCGATTCCGCCTATCCCGCCTTAACTAATCGATAACGAATTGTGATTGAAAGCATGCAGTTTGCAACATGTGGGTTGTCATCATTAATTTTGAAGTATTTCCACACCTCTGAGGCTGACATTGTTTCTGCTGCCACCGTCGGTGTCTCTGTGCACGGAAAATTCTGTCAGTTACGTCACGCAAGGTATCGGTCTTTAGTATCGGGGGTATTTTTACGAGTACAAGTACATGAGCTTGGTATCGGGCCCGATACCGAAACTAGGTGCATCCCTACTTAACAGCTGCTGATTTCTCACATCTTTTAATTCATGTTATAATTAATGACTGAAATTTTCTGATTAGCCTCTAAATTAAGGTGTGTTGCATTTGCTTTCAGAGCATTCCCATGTAAACCTAAAGCTGCACTAACTGAATGTGTATGAGGGTGTGTGCATCCCCTCAAATTGTTTTAAAATGTTTCAAATTGGTTTAAATCCAAGCTTTGGTGACATTCACACTTCCTGCACCTCAGCTGCTCCATTTCCTGTTTGTTTTATGCTGTTTAAATAAGCTAGTCATTAAATCAGTTGATGCCAAGTGTCAGAAACAATTGCGCTGAATCTGTGATGCATAAAAAGTGGTTCTTTTAGAAATATTAAAGAAGTCATGTTATTATAAGGTTAATTTAAAGATAATGTTATCAAGATTTTACATCAAAAACATCATCATTTAGAAGTAATAGGCTATTTTCTATCCTGTTTTTGACCTTCTCTCTGAAACACAGTTTTAATAGGCTTGCCGCAATCAAGACTTGGAAGTAAATGCCCAGTGCTATGATTGGGTAACAGTTTTGCATATTAAAATAATTTTCAACGTCCCCGCCATTACACGTGTGTAATTGTTTTGAAAACTTCCGACGGTGAAAAATGAAATTTGAAAAGTTTGTTAATAACTTTATTATATATACACCACAGTTATAGTTGACAAAGGATAACTTGTGTTTCGTGAAAACGAATTATGAATGAATGTACCATCGTGATTAAAAGACAAAGCAATAGTGACACATGGTAAAAACACTGTTACTCACACTTGTGTGTTGTGACATTACTGTAAAATCCAATAGGGTAGTCTCTCTGAAAAGCCTGCGTCAAACTGTCTTGTTTAAAAACTAATTCACAGTAAAATGAAGTGAACAAACGAACAATGTCTACGCAGATAGTATTTTGGGTCTTTCGTAGCACTATGATGTCAGACTGAGACAAAATCTGTCATTTTGACAGCTTGTTTAAAAAAAATTCTGTTTTTGGACTTACAAGGAAGTTATGAGTTGTGAAACAATTTTTTTATAGTACTATGACCTATCATATGTCAAAAGATCAAAGGAAATTTGATTTCTCAATTCATGACCCATTTAAGTCAAAAATGAACTGTGGCACAAAAAAAACCAGATTAGGACCCTAATGAAGAAATATTGGATAATTGGAGCAAAGGGCACGTTTATACTCTCAGTTCTCATTAATTCTTTCATCAGCTAATATATGAAGCAAATAAATGACTAATTAAAGAGTTTAACTTTATTGGTACGCCTCAGGCAGTGAGTGTGATGAGGAGGAAGTGGAGTATGAAGACTCTGACAGCGACGAGTCCTGGACTACAGAAAGTGCCATCAGCTCAGAGTCCATCCTCAGCTCTATGTGCATGAACGGAGGCGATGAGAAACCCTTCGCATGCCCTGTTCCAGGATGCAAGAAGAGATACAAGGTATTGGCACTGTGTGTGTGTGTGTGTTTGTATATATGGACAAAAGTATTGGGACATACCTCTTATTTCTTGAATTTTGGTCACTGAGCGCTGAGGTGCATGGTGCATAAAAGGTGTCAATGCTCCGCTGATTCCATAGCTGAAGAGTTCCATTGGCATTAATATCAGCACAAAAACTGTGTGGCGGGAGCTTAATGGAATGGGTTTCGGGGGTTGGCCAAGGCCCTTTACTTCCAGTGAAGGGAACTCTTAATGCTTCAGCATAGCTAGACATTTTGGACAAAGCTATACTTCCAACTTTGTGGGAACAGTTCGAGGAAGGCCCTTATCTACCCCAGTGCACATAGCAAAGTCCATAAAGACATGGTTGGATGAGTTTGGTGTGGGAGAACTTGACTGGCCCACACAAAGCCCTGACCTTTGGGATGAACTGGAACAGATTGCGAGCCAGGCCTTCTCGTCCAACATCAGTGCCTGATTTCACAAATGCTCAACTGGATGAATGGGCAAATATTCCCACAGGAACACTCCATGGTCCAAGTGTTGTGATTAGGTCTCCCAATACTTTAGTCTATCTATATCTATCTATATCTATATATATATCTATCTATATATATATATATATATATATATATATATATATAATAAAATAATATAATATAATATAAAATATTATATAGCTATAAAAAGCTATTTAAAAATATTAATTTGTATTAATAAATTTATAAAATAATATGACATTATTGTAGTATCATATACAAGTAAATCTCAAAAATTGTTGGTCACATTAAGTGTCATTTAGATGGTCTCTTCCTGTCTAAGTAAAGATGGGAAAGCAGCAGCTTTATTTCTGGAAAGTTCCTTAGGCTTTGTCTCATTCTTGCATTTCTTCTAACTTCTCTCTCTTCTAGAATGTGAATGGTATTAAGTACCATGCTAAAAACGGACACAGGACACAGATCCGTGTGAGAAAGCCCTTCAAGTGTCGCTGTGGGAAAAGCTATAAAACCTCTCAAGGCCTTAGACATCATACCATCAACTTCCACCCACCCCTGTGATACACACAAAGTCATTTTCACGTTTACCTAATCCTTTCATTTACATTTCTTGATCACGTGTTAACTGGGATCAAATGCTGATTTCATTATTTTTCTCTTTTTTTTTTCTCTCTTTATGTGTGTGATTTATATATGTATGTAGATATACTTGTACATTTGCACATTCCATGTATATCATTTCTTTATTTCTTTTTTTAAATATCCTTTATTTTTATTTTTTTAAGTGGCACAGTGAAGTGAAAATTACTCTGAAGATTAGGACAAACAATTTGTTGGTTTAAAATCAGAAAAGAAGAGTTGAGAGATTCTATATAACTTCTTTTTTTGTTCTAAAATCTACTTCAAGTGAAAACTACAGTAGGTACGTTGAAACGTGTACATATAAAATTATATAAAGACATTTATATATATTAGTAGCTAAGTTGTATTATCCAAATATTTTATTTTCCATTTATATATTTTGCAGAACATTTATATTATGTTTTATACAAGAACATTATCTCATTTTTATGGACCATTTCATATTTTTATTTGCTTTGTAGAGAAGCAGTCTTTTATTGTCTGAATTGGAAGGACATTGATCTCAGGTCACAATACAGCTGCCAACTTTCAGACAAACAAACCAGGAAACAGGAAAAGCTCACTTCCATTTACTTCGTTCCGGAACATTCCACACACAATATCAAAACGGCTGACATTACGCAGTGTAAAGTTACCTTTCCAGATTTTGTTTTGCATGCGGCTGGCATGCAGACAGCACCTTTGGTGTAAAATTGAAGTCTCTGCATGGGGCCTTTTCCAGACAACTGCAAGCAGTTATGAGACGTAGACATGGTTTCTGGCTCATGCGTCTAGTTATATTTGAGTTCCGAGCAATATTTTATACCACGAACCCTGAATAAAAACACTTTTGTTGAAGTCAACAATAATCGCATTGGAAATGCGGTGCAATGTCAGCCTAAAGAGAGACAAAGAAGGGCAGATTTATTCTGCCCTGTTACCCTGCTGATATGCCAGCAGTGCAGAAGTGCCAAGTTATTCTTCTCCAACTGAAAAAGAAACATGGATGATCTGCCAAACACAACGGGTCACATCTGGCTATCCGTTTGGTGCCTGTTAGCGGAGAAGCCTTAAAGAGGACCTAAACTGCTGTTTGTGTACTCAGCCTTGCAGTATTTTTGTCAGTTTTAGCTCGTAAGATCCTTATTTCGGTTGTTGCTGTTGATTATCTTTTATTTTTGACACATTTGGGACTGTCCTTGTGGTTGTGTTTGTGTAAACGTATTTGTTAGCCCTCTGCTTGCCTTGTATTCTAGGCTTGCTAGCATGACACGACCGCTTAGCTGCTCTGCTGTCTCTTGGCTTTTAGTCTTACTGTTACAATCTTTGTTGTCAGAAGTATTAAATCATTACTTTATATTGTTATTGCTAGTATTAAAGTTCGATAGTGCCAGATGCATAGCTACGCCTGAATATATTTTCTCAACTTTAATTCTTGAACGATTTTGCATCGGTCCTGTTGCCGGCCAAATAAATCATTACCATGGTTTACAAAAGTAAAATGTCTTTAAAAACTTCTAAGAGTTCCAATTTTTGGTGCAGAGAAGGACCAAGTAAGCTTTCCTATCCATTAGTCTGTTTTTCTCGGTAAGGGTCGGTCAAATTAAACACGGACCAAAAATGGCACTGCCAAATCTCCAGATATGAAGCTTGGAAAAACACTGTACATGGTACAGTGATGGTATCAGACCACCATGGTTCTTTGATATGTATACCTTGGTATTTTAAGGTATTATCATGGTGCATGTCCAAAAACATGGTACTTTTTTGTTAGTGGTGCTAAGATGGGACACAGAATTTAGAGTTGATATGGACAAAATGTTCCATGCTTTCTATATATTTGGTGTTAAATGGTCCCTGGGACAAGGATCTGTATTTAAACACTAATATTATGGACTGTCACCATAATTTTTTTGGGGAAAAAAGAGGCTTAAGGTTAAATGAATGGATAATTACTATAATTTAGATGCCAAAAACTGGAGCTAGGGAATGAAGTCATTGGATGCCTATCTGTGAGTGACTCATTGTTGATGACTCACTGTCCTGTTATTTTCCAATTCATCCAGTGTCATGTTTGTTAGTATGTGTGTATTTTTGGACACTGTACCAGTAACCACATTTGTACCTCTCTTTGGCTACAGAGTCATTTGGTCTCAGCTCGGACACGCAAACTAGAACCTGTTAAACATGATTTTACTGGATAGGATCCGTGTGATTCCTCACACCTACAATGTAGTAATGTGACTGAGATGCATTTATTTTGGAGGGAGTTTGATATACTATATAGTGAATGTATTGTATTGCAAGTCTTTTGTAAAGTGCTTTTGAAATTATATTTTCGTACTGTATGTTTTTGTGGAAAATGTTTTGTGGAACCGAGGCAATTTGTATGCGAGATGGCGTATAATGTGTGCGTGTTTGTGTGAGTGAGTGAGTGAGACTCTTTTGAGATGTCTTTATCCTCAAGCTGCAATGTAAAATTTAAGACAATGGTACAAAAATAAAGAAAAGCAAACAAGTATATTGCCTGTTTCTATGTTTTATTGTCCATACAGTGTCGTTGTGACGATTGATGTGTAATGACTTGTCAATGTGAGGACAAACGTTCAGTTTAATGAACTGGTGCTTGTAGCATTCTTTATTAATAAACATACACTTGATACACACAGACACAGAGCAACCCTAAGTTAATCGTCCTGGCACACTTAAAGTGTGAAGCATCAGCAGTGTTGCATAAATGGATTTCAAGCAGATAATGTGTTATGGATAGAATGTTGAAACTGATAACTGCATCTAAATGTGTAAGTTGTTTAATGCAAGATGTTTGAACCAATGATGCACTGAAGAGATGCGGCCAAATTCACAGCCATAGCACAGTGGCTGTTTGGATTGAGTATTTTTGTCGTTTTAGCTGAGCTTCAAGGAATAGTTCACCTAAAAACAAATGTTTTGTCATTATCACGTAAAATAAGACATTTTCAAAGTCATTAAATTATTGAAAAAAGGTACTAGTAGAAAAAATGGATAATGAAGCTTTCAAACTTCATCAATGAAATTAATTCCTTGAACCACAAAACTGGTCTAAATGATTCATTCTTTGGCTCAACCTAAAATTGTTTAGATTTATGATATTTTTGTGTCCTTTTTGAAGTTTAAAAGCTGCAGTTCATGTGTGCGTGGTAAAAGCACAACATTTTGTTTCGCAGAAGAATTTCATAAGGTTTTAGAACAACATGAGATTGAATAAATGACAATTTTCATTTGTAGGTGATCTGCCCCTTTAAATTAGTGTATTAGTGAAAAGTGTATCACACAGAAAGGCTTCAATGCCTTTGAGGTAACAGTTTTAGTCATTTTTAGTGATTAGTTTTATAACTTATGGCCATTTTTTTTTTTTTTTTTTTTGGCCAAATAAACATATACATCATTGGTCCTTTAAAATAAATTCTTCATTTTCATAAACAATATCCTAAAGCTTTCTGCTGTTATTTTAAAGCACACTCAGTTTTACAGTAATACACAAAATTTAAAACAAAAAAAAGTGCTTTTCATTTTTTTCATATCTATTACACCTGAAGACCATCATCATAGTATTCTGTCCCTTAGAAATTTAAATATCTGAATTAATGCTTGTCTATGTGCAAATCAAATGTTCTGATGGCGAGTCCTCCTGACATGTTGTGCAGCGGTTACAACAAAGTGACAATATCAGCGTGTTTCGAACAAAACACCGAAGCCCCTGAATCACCTGAGGCGTTTTATATTGAACTAAAAGCAAATATATATTTTTTTCCGTCTCTAATCAAAGTTGTCGAAGTTGAGAACATTGCCATCAAAGTGTGTGTGCACATGCTTTTCATAGAGATGCTGTTGGCAGTCTAGAGGAAACTGCTCGCTGCAGACGGGACACACCCTCCAGTGAGACTCGACGTGTCGTTCGAAACTGCTTTGCTCAAAGTGTGGTGGGAAGATCACCTCACAAAGGGGACACCGCTTATGAACGTCAGGCCTGAGTGAGGATGACAGAGAGAGGGCATTTAAAAAAAAAAACCTACTAAGGTGAGAAGTGGGAAGTGCTTGGAATAAATGATTGCTTATTGTTTACTGCATACTACAAGTTTACAGTACAAACTATTATAAACAAAATAAACATTTTAAACAGTAGTATGCTACACTGTCACGTCTCGATATGTTGATTGTTTATTGGTACTCAGTTATCTCAAAGGGAAAAAAGCATTTACTCCCATTTTGTGTATTAACTGTCTTCAGCAACTTTTAGCAGTCCGATTCAATAAAATATAATAAAATATTACTTTTTGTCATTCCAGGACTATGTTTCGAATGAAAAACTAGCTTATTGGTTAATGCATTATAGGAGTTATTATCATTTACTAAAACTAAAATAATAAAAACATTTTCATTACTTGAAATAAAATAATAAAAAACATTTGTTTTATTTAGCTAGTTGCCACATTTCTAATTTTCAATGATTTTCATATATTAATGGTACTAAAATAACAATGCTGCACACTACACGGTATACAGTATACTGTTGTATCTACAATCTAATATTTAAAGAAGTTTATAGAACAAACTATTCATCTGTAAAAACTGTATGCTTCATTGTCACATGACCTCACTAACCAGGGGTGCACTGTTAGCCAATTTACATCGCAAGTTCCGCCATTACTAACATAGTTAAACGATTTGGTGTTTCCCAAAACCACCGTTCAAACGAACATTCGCAAACTGCATCGCAAACTTGTGTGGTTGGACAAGAAGCATAGTTTCTTGTTTTTATGACGTGGACTTAATAAATCGTTATCTTGAGCAAAATAAACAAGCTGACATTAAGTACAATGCATATCTTTTATTTTGAATATATACAAATGTCATTTACATTTTTTAGTTTGTCAAGAGACCATTTTTGAAGAGTGCGCATGTGTGTATACATGCTCTGGTACGTAAGAACGAGCCTATGATTGAATCTCAAAATAAGGCAAAATAACTGAGAAAAATGAGAATTAGTCCTTAGATGCCATGTCCGTAATTTATAGCTAAAAATCTAGCATTAATTCGATCTCAAATGGATTCATTTAAAGACGTTATTACTCCACCACCTGCTTCACATCATTCACCAACATGGCTAAACGACAGTTTTTGCGACAGTACGGTTTTGGGAAACAGTCGTGACTAGCTAATTGATTTGTTCAACAATCCATCGTACTATGGTAGTTAAGCAGCAAGTTACGTCACTGTGAAGGGAAACGCACCCCTGTGTGTTTATTCAACAAATGACATCCAGTTATCATCTTAGAAATAAGTATTTAACATTTTTATTTCATTTTTGGGTAAAAACAAATATTTTTGGTCCGATCTAATAATGAGTAAAAAAATTTTTTTTTATAAATCTGTATAAAATAAAATGTAAAATATATATAAAAAAAAAAAAGAAAGAAAATAAAATAATAATAATACATTATTACATCATTGGTCCTTTGAAACAGCCTTCATTTTTATAAACAACAACCTAAAGCAGGGGTGGGCAACTTTTCTGCAGAGTTTAGCTCCAGAACCAGCTAATTAAAGGGTTAGTTCACCCAAAAATAAAAAATATTGTCATCAATTACTCACCCTCATGTCTGTAAGATTTTCGTTCATCTTCAAAACACAAATGAGTGATATTTTAAAAATATGTAGCCAAGTATGGCATCACAGTAGTGAGTTTTGAACACACACACCCAGAGCAGTGAGCAGCCGTTTTTTTGCTCTGGCGCCCGGGGAGTGATTGGGGGTTAGGTGCCTTGCTAAAGGGCACCTCAGTTGTGGGTAATGAGAGTGTAAGAGAACGATGTTCATTCACTCCCCCACCTACATTTCCTGCCGGTACTGAGACTCAAACCAGTGACCTTCTGGTTAAAAGTCTGACTCTTTAACCATTAGGCCACAACTGCCTAACAAAATCTGAGAAATTTCTATTCCTCTATTTTGACTCTTCAAAAAGTTCATAAAGAGATTGTAAAAGTAATCCATATGAATTGAGCAGTTTAGTCCAAATTTTCTGAAGAGACACGACCGCTTTATATGTTGAACAGATTGAATTTAGGCTTTTTTCCACATATAAACATTGATCAGTGAACCTAAACAAAAGCTAAACCGTATTCGCTTGACTGACATGTGAGAACAAACCTCATTGGTTCTTTTGGAAGCTCAAATGTGCTGCGTAACACAGGAGAATGAACCTCATTGGTTCTTGAGCTTCTGTTTACCATAACTGATGTGTGGATTGATGAATGTTTGTGTGTGAATAAAAGCCTAAATTCAATCTGTTCATCATATAAAGCGATCATGTCTCTTCAGAAAATTTGGACTAAACTGCTCAATTCATATGGATTACTTTTACAATCTCTTTTTGAACTTTTTGAAGCATCAAAGTGGTAGTTGCGTAGACTGTCAATGGAGGGACGGAAATCTCTCAGATTTTATTAAAATATCTTCATTTGTGTTTGAAAGAGGAGCGAAAGTCTTACGGGTTTGGAACAACATGAGGGTGAGTAAATGATGACAGAATTTTTATTTTTGGGTGAACTATCCCTTTAAGGTCTTCAGGATGTAGCTAGAAAGCTATAGGCAGGTGAATTTGATCAGGATTGGAACTAAACTCTGCAGGAAAGCCAACCTCAAGGGCCAGAGTTGCCCAGCCCTGACCTAAAGCTTTCTGCTCTTATTTTAAAGCACAATTTTAGTTTCAAAATAAAATAAAAACTGATATTACTAGTCATTTGTCACTTTGGAAATGGGAAGTCAAGTCCATAGCATAGCATTCTATTGTGGGATACAGTAGTTCACATAGTATGCTTTGTTGTATACCACAGATTTTGGCAAATATAGTACTTCTAGGTATTCTATGCATACAAATGGCGTACAGTATACATACTACAAACATAGTATGAGTGGTATGGTAGCATGTAACTCTAAACATTTACCGGGTGTCAAAGCAGAAGCTTGTGTGGCTCTCATTAGATTCCAGGCTCTGATGATCACAGACTGCAGGGGCCTCACCATCACCTCCCTAAGACAGACATAAAAACCCAAAAGAAATTATTTCTTCTTGACTGAGACATAACAATACTACGTTCTTCAGCGGACACATTTAGCTAGCTGTCTCCTCTCTATTGAGACATAACAGCTAGGATCTCACACAGACACACACACACACACACACACACACACTTTCGACGAAAAGCCACGCCTGTCTGCACACAGCCGGCTTCCTGCAAAGGTTAATGGGCTTTTAACGCAGCAAACGAGAAAGGAGGAGAAAGGGGTCAGTGCCGATCTGCACCCTCAAATATCACAGGCCGGCACCCCCAGCCAATTAGCATAGCCCTCGTCAACATCTCTCTCTTAACGAGCCTCTACCCTCGTCACTCTAATCCACTAACGAGCTCAAAAGAGAAAAGCCTTAATTGCCGTTTCATGCAAATTAACCACCTCTGTATTCACCTATGAACTGAGGTCTGGGGGTGCGGGGAATGCAGAGGGCAGTGAGGGAGAGAAGATGGGAAAAAAAAAAGAAAGGGAAAGAGTTTGAATCATAGTACGACAAGGTGTAAGTCAAGAGGAAGGATTGAAAACAGAAAGAAAGTAGAGAAGGTTGCTGAAGTGTGAGAAAAATAATGGCCACGTATCAATTTAAAGACTGACACAATAACACCCAGTTATTAGCTCTGAAGTTTACAAAAAGCTTCAATATCAATATGAATCGATACATTGATCAAATGACTCATGATACAATGTATCGATGCAACAGCTTAAAAATCAATATATTTTTAAGATGCACCTTTATTTTGACACTCTCATGTTACAGCTAAGCAATCTCTGTCAACTGTTATAACACATTTCTGTCAGTGTGCATTCTAATTGGTCCTAAAATCTAACTGCTTGTGTAAAATAGGCACATAATATCGATATATTGATATATTTACTAAATGATAAAAATAAATTGAAAAATTTAAAAACAATCAAAATAAAACACTAAAAAAAGACGAATATTATTTGTTTACCTACGTCATATGACAATTGACCAATGTCAGAAAACCATGCAAATGTCTTGTTAAATTATTGAAATATTAAATAAAGCAATTTTTTTATGTCAAACGGTAAAAATCTCTTTTTCTTGCAGTATAATATCAGCAATTGAGTGTTATCAATGGGGCTGTGACAGAAAAAGGGAAATCACTGATCTAAAACTTTAACATCGCAAAAACATCTGCTAAATGTCATTCTAACATCTGACAGGATGTGTTTTAACAATGTATTGCAGATAAGCAACAGGTTTAAAAATAACACTTTCCATATTAAAACACACTCTACCCATCAAGCGCTACTACAAGCACTAGCAGTCTAAAGTTACATTAAGATCATATCTATTGTACACCTATGTAGCTGCCAAAAGAATATACAAGCTGTTATGGTGCTTTCTAAATATTTCCACTGCTCCAGTCATCTGTGTATGTGTCCTTACATTAGGCCGCTCTTCAGGGGGATTCTCCAGGCCATCAGGGGGGCTGAGACTGCGTGATGGCTGACTGCAGACCACAGGACCGCCCCACGGTGGTGGAGCCAAGGGAGGGGGCCGGCAGGTTTGTTCTGGGGATAATGCCCCATCTGCTCCATCTGAGGAACAAGAATTCAGCAGGTTTTGAACAGCATTGTCACATTACAAAAATTTCAGTTGTTAGATACTAATACCACTGAAATCTTCCGATAATATACTTCCGATACCAGAGCAAAAACAAATATACTACACTCCTTTATACAGTAGTCAACATTTGAAGTGGATCAAAAAAGTTCAACAAAGTTGTCCTAAGAACTAAGCTGTCCTAAGAAGAAGGTTTTAGAACAACTTTGATGAAAGTCCACTTCAAATGTTGACTACTGCATATACCACCATTCAAAATTCAGAGAATTTTTTAAAAAGAAATTAATACTTGTATTCAGCAAGGATGAATTAGATTGATCAAAACTGACATTTATTATGTTACAAAAGATTTCTATTTGAAATATATAGTGTTCTTTTGAACTTTCTTATTAATCAAAGAATCCTAAATAAAATGTATCATGATTTCCACAAAAATATTAACAAACACTGATTGATTTCCTTCTTATCAAATGTTTCTTGAGCACCAAATCAGCATATTAGAATGATTTCTGAAGGATCAGAATCTTACTGACCCCAAACTTGTGAACGGTAGTGCATGAATAATTAGGGATACACCGATGTATTGGCCAATAATCGATATCAGCCGATGTCTCATGTTGAATTTAGGTCTGTCAAAGTTAACGTGGCAAAAAATGCATTAACAGTTAAAAAATCTGTTGTTAACTTTAACCTCTAATATTATAGTAATGTACCAAATGACAGGGTTCCCTATATAGTTTACAGCATTATTTGGGAGAGATTTTTTTTCTGTAATGTAATTTTATTTACAAGTAAATATCATATACTTTAGTATAGAATTATGGTAACACTTTCCAATAAGGTCTAAATTGTTAACATTAGTTAATGCATTAACTAACAATAACTAACAATTAGCGATACATTTTTACAGCATTTATTAATTAGATAATAAAAATGTTCTCATTCATGTTAACTGCATTAAAGGATTAGTTCACTTTCAAATGAAAATTTGCCCAAGCTTTACTCGCCCTCAAGTCATCCTAAGTGTATATGACTTTCTTCTTTCGGATGAACACAATCGGAGATATTTTAATAAATATCCTGACGCATCCAAGCTTTATAATGGCTGTGAACAGGGGTCACGAGTATGAGCTGAAGAAAGTGCTTCCATCCACATCCATCCATCATAAACGTACTCCACACAGCTCCCCCCGGGAGATATGGTAAAATATCTCCGATTGTGTTCATCAGAAAGAAGAAAGTCATATACATCTAGAATGACCTGAGGGTAAGTAAAGCTTGGGCTAATTTACATTTAAAAAACTAATCCTTTAACTAATGTTAACAGGTGCAACTTTTGATCTTAAAAATGTATTAGTAAATGTTGAGATTAGATTAATCAATGCTGTAGAAGTATTGTTCATTGTTAGTTCATGTTTACTAATGTAACAAATTAAACCTTATTTTCAGATGATCTAATTAATTACTTTATTTGAAATAAAACATAATAATAGCAGACTGAAGGGTGCACCCACCCCGGGTCTCTTGCTCTGAATAGGGGTTTCCGTACTGCAATTCAGCAGGCTGTTGGGGTACCAGTGGAAGTGGAGGCGGGTCTTGGGGATACGGCAGTGGGTAACGCAGCACCACTGGCTCTCTGACCTTTGAAGCTGCTGTCTCCCCTCTGTTCATACACTGCCGCATTTCCTGCAAGAGAAACAAAGAGTCAACAAAATGATCTCTAGAATGCATCTCATATGATCACAAAGTGAGTTCTCAAAATACCTGACAGGAAACACTTTTATTTATTGCTTACATTGTCACTGAAATTGCAAAAGGCTTGATCAAATTTGGCAATAATCTTAGTTACAAATGAGACATTTGTCTATTTAAACCAAAAAAACTTAAATCTTGAATACTAATGTAACACAGATTAAATATAATCAGACTTGGAATACTACTGACACAGAGTATAACGCTCCTTCCTTTTTTACTCTCTTTCTTGTTATTTCTTTCTTCCCCTCTCCTTTGACCCTATATCCGTAAGCCATGATTAGAGGAATTATTCGCACATTTAACATTTAACACAAGTGCTGATGGGTAATCAGGGAGCCGAATGTGGCATTTAGCCGTGACTCTTGGGGCTCAAACATTCACACTCAACCTGATTTCAGCATCTTACCTGCTAAGAATCAAATTAAGGTATTTAATATTGAACCATTCTTCTTCACATTTAGCAGATCAAGCTAATGATACCGGCTTTAAAAGATATTACAGCTTTCTGGGTCTTTAAATATCAAATAAAGAACAAAAGACAAGTACATATATAGCAACAAACTGTTTATAAGAACAAAAATTATACTATAAATGCTTACCTTTTCCAGTCTCTCCTTCTCCCTGGTCACCACCACAAGACTCTCCCTCAGAGCGGACACCTCTCTGTCCTTTTCTGCCACCTGAGTCTACGAAGGAATTCATACGATTTATTTTGTGTGGCATCTGGACATATATTTTAGAGCTGCACTTGAAAGTGAAGTGTGTATCTCTAAACCACTAGAGGGACCAAACAGAGTTGCAAAAAGTCTTACAGCAATTACTCGCCATTGTTAGAGCCAATGTTGTTATGACCCAGTTGGGAAGCTCAAACAAACAGACTGCAATTCCATTTGTAAACATTTAAATTCCAGAACTTGTGTAAACATAAGACAACAAGTCGATATACAAGTTTAACCCTGATATTTTGTGTATCTTAGACTTTGGACTTTGGAATTTTGGTGTGTTCCTCTGGGCTCCGACATTTTCTGACCAACAAATTTAGATGAATTTTCCATGTCTTGTGAAATGACTTAAAAATTCAAGATTTAAAAAAAATATATATTTTTATAGAGGTCACACTCAAAAGTTAAAAGTTCAAAAGTTTGGGGGTGGTTAAGATATGTTTATGTTTTTGAAAAACATTTCATTTTATTAAACAATTTATTTGATCAAAAATACAGCAGAAACAGTAAAATTGTGAATTAATATTACAATTTAAAATAACTATTTTCTATTTTAATATATTTTAAAATGTATTCCTGTGTTGGAAAAAATTATTTTTCAGCAGTCATTACTCCAGTGTTCAGTGTCCTTCAGAAATCATTCTAATATGCCTCTTAAAAACACTTAATATATTTGTGAAAACCTTTTTTTTTCTGGATTCTTGGCTAAGCAAATTTGAAATGAATAGCATTTATTTGAAATATAATTTTTTGTAACATTATAAATGTCTCTGCTGTCATTTTTGACCAATTTAATGTGTCCTCAAATGTGTTTCGAATCAGTGGTTCGGAGCGTAAAGAGGCTTTGTTATGTCATAAGTGTTTCGAAATGGGGTTCACCACTGGGGGGCATGACTTTGGCAGTTTGATACATGCTCCGAACCACTGATTTGAAACAAAAGATTCGTAAAGCTTCGAAGCTTCATAAGGCAGTGTTTTGAAATCGCCTATCACTATATATTGTTGAATAAGGTCGTTATTTTGTTTTTTGTTTTATTTGGCGCACAAAAAATATTCTCGTCGCTTCATAACATTAAGGTTGAACCACTGTAGTCACACGAACTGTTTTAAATATGTCTTTACTAGCTTTCTGGGCATTGAAAGTGTTAATTATCTTGCTGGCAATGTAGGTCTCACTGAGCCATCGGATTTTATCAAGAATATCTTAATTTGTGTTCTGAAGATGAATGAAGGTCTTACGGGTGTGGAACGACATGAGGGTGAGTAATTTATGACAGAATTTTCATTTTTGGGTGAACTAACCCTTTAATTTCGTTAAAACGTGCTAACCTCAAATTTTTTAATGGTAGTGTAAATTAGATTTTAACATGATTTTGACATGTAGCAAAAAGAGCCTGGACAATATATTAAACATCTCTTTTTGCGTTTTACAAAAATAAAAAAATTAAACAAAAAAAAAAATACATGGCTTGTGCTGGGTTAGGGTGCGTAGTTAAAATCTTAAAATTTTTTGGTGAACTATCCCTTTAAATTAACTGTGACGTCAAGTTTAAGCTGAGAGTAGTGTGTATAACTGAGACAAATTGATAAATGGGCTGACTGCAACCTCCTCACTACATCTTTGTAACTAGAAATCTCGTTTAACAGAGAAAGAAAGCAAACACTAGCTTACTGTCTGCTGATCTCGTTCTCTTTCTTTCTTTCTGAGTTATCATCTTGTAAATGCCTGTTTGGTTTTGAAGTTTAGTTGAAATGGCTTTACTAAGAGCTTACCCTGCTCTGCAGTAAACAGTCATAAAGCATCCGGTGAGAACATGTGCACGCGTTTAAACACGCTGTAAATAAAAGACTTTCCTTTTGATGGCGTCTCCAGCTTTGTCTAAATATTCAGACAAGAGGAGTCCTTTAAGACCTCCTTTCCACTTGGCCAGCTCTGTCCTTTATGAGATCCATTACACTCACACACACGACTGACGGAAATGTGATACTTCAGTGAACCGGACCTAAAAATCAACCCGATGAAGTTCAACCGTGTTTGCACACTTGTGTGCACTGACATCTTATGCAAATTAATGTGTGTGTATCTGCGGCTGGCTCTCCCTAGTGAGATTAAAGGGACCTGAATCATGTGTACACGTGTGTGTGTGTGTGTGTGTGTGTGTGTTTACATACTTTAAACTGCTCCTCCTCATTGGCTAGCAGGAGCTTCAGGTTTTCATTGATGGTGCACTGCTCTCTCCATTTCTCCTCCATGCAGGCAAGCTCAGCTTCTACTGACACGCTGCAATCTTCCTCCTCCTCCTCCTCCTCCTCCTCCTCTTCGTCATCATCTTCCTCCTCTTCCTCTTCCTTCTCCTCCTGTCCAGGTCTACCTTCATCCCTTGATCTCTCCACATCTTTTTGCACTCCAGGTTTGATCTCAGCAGGATGTTGATCTTTCAAATATAAAGATGTTAAGATGCATAATGCATAAGAAGTTGGTCAAAATATTACAGAGATATAAGATATTTGATGTCTAAATGTACCTCTATGGATATTTAGAATGATGCCAAAAACCATCAATTATTTACATTTTGAAGACAATAATGGATATATTGGCCTATATTAGAAATCAATTTACATTTTGTGAGACTAATTGCAAACAAAAAGCTATGAACTATTGAAATAAATATATAATAATTAAAAAGTAATGTTAATGTAAAATATTATTACAATTTAAAATGACTGTTTTCCATTTTAATATATTTTATGAAATTTATTCCTGTTATAGTAAAGCTGAATTTTCATCAGCCATTACAGTGTCACATGATCCTTCAGAAATCATTTTAAATGCTGATTTGGTGCTCAAGAAACATTTCTTATTATTATCAATGTTGAAAATAGATGTGCTGTTTAATATTTTTGTTGAAACCGTGATACATTTTTTTCAGGATTCCTTGATTAATAGAAAGTTCAAAAGAACAGCATGTATTTGAAATAGAAATCTTTTGTAACATTATAAATGTCTTTACTGTCACTTTTGATCCGTTTAATGTGCCCTTGCTGAATAAAATTAGGCCTGTCACAATAATCAATATATCGACTTATTGTGTAATATATGTACATGACCTCAATAATTTTTGGTGACGCAATATTTCACCTATTATGTTTACATGATAATGAATGTCACCAACATTTTGCCAATCATGCTGTCATCTGCAGTTCCTACACAGAGCAGTCATCGACAGGTGAAAAAAGGCGTTATTTGAGGCGTTACATTGTTTTCCTGACAACTACAGACATTTTGTAAAGAACAAGACTGAATGCTCTTGATTTTAAAGCCGCAATCCACTGTTCCGGTGCAAATAAAAATGTCTTTGTTCATACAGACATCTAACTGCTAAGTAGGGTTTGTGTTTTCAGCAATAGGGGACCCTTACTTTACTGAGAAAAGAAGGTCAGGGAAAAATCTGTAAATGGAAAATCTCCATAGTGCTTTTTGTGCAATTTTTAAAAAAAAAGCTTTTACTTTGCACTTTTTTAGAAAATATTTGTGATTAATTTAAGTTATTTATTTAGGATATTAAACATATTTTTTGATCCTTCATTTCCATGATCTAAAGAATTAAATGGTTGTTGTCATTTGAAAGTGTGTGTAGGCTTACTTGCATTATTATGCTGTTATATTATGATTATATATTCAGTGACATAAAATGGTCTTAAAATGACCATAATATCGTTTGTTGCAATTATTTCTGGAACAATATATTGCACAACAAAAAGTAGTTATCGTGACTGGCCTAAATAAAATTATTTAAAAATAATAATAATAATAATAATAAAAAAATAAAAAAATCTTACTGACCCCAAAGCTTTTATTACTGATTTTAAATTCTTTGTAAATTAACTTCTACTGATGTTTGGTTATATAACGGAACTAGTTTGCTAATGTGTGTTAGAGATAAATGTCTGTGCATGTCAATACCTGTGGGAGGTGTCTCTGCATCTGGAGTGTGTAACTCCTGTGTGGTCTCTGTAGAGGCATCATTCCTGTTAGAGTCCTAAAACACGTAATATTTTTAGATTTCTCTCAGAACTTGATGGCAAGCTCTACAAGGTTGAAAAAAGGTCAGCTAATATACATAAACATAAAATTTAAGATTGTTTAACATGTTACTTGAACCTTAAGTGCATCATTCTAAGAGTATAAGCTTTATTGTTGCGTTTTCGTGAACTTTACAACTGGGTGAAGCCATAATTGCAGTTACTCACCCCCAGCTGCGTCTCCTGTTGCTGAGTTAGTTTGGTGACTTGTCTTCGCAAACGTTGGCACTCTCTGTATTTCTCTTTGTAATGCTCTGCAGCCATATTCAGACGCAGCTTTAGTTCCTCAACCTCCTTTTGTAACTCCGCCTCCAGCTCTGACACCACACCCACTCCAGCCCTGCCCTGAATTTAAAATAAAGCAAGAACATAAGGGAGAGAAAGAGAGTTATCTCTCAGTTCACATTGTGTCTAAACAAACCAAGAGTTCTTCATATTGTTATTAATAGATCTTCACAATCAAATAAACATAAGGGACAGTTAGTTGTGGTTACCACTTCCTGTGATGTATGGCTTCTCATCCTGTCCAGCTGATTCTGAGCATGTCTGCATTCTTCCTGGGCTTCAGCTAAACGGGCTCGTAGGTCTTCAGCCTCCTGACGGGCACGGTAGAGCTCAGTCATGGTGCGATCTCGCCCGCCAGAGGCGTCACGTAACTCAGAACCCAACATGGCCGCCTGCTGCCGTGTGGCCTGGAGCTGCTCCTCAGCTTGACGCAACTGCTCTTTGAGACCCTGGAGATGCACACAAATGCATTAGGTAGAGGACGCATGATTTTCACTACCAGTCAAAAGTAGTAGTGGAATAATTAAGATAATAACTAATCGAAATACAGATTTTTTTGATGTTTTGTTTTTTTAAAAAAGTCTCTTATGCTTACAATAAAGTTGCATTTATTTCATTCAAATTCAGTCAAATAATAACATTAAGAAAAATTCCTGTGATGGCAAAGCTGAATTTGCAGCAGCCATTACTCCAGGCTTCAGTGTCACATGATCCTTCACAAATCATTCTAATATGCTGATGGTACTCAATTATTATTGGTACTCAGTTATTAATAATGTTTTTTGTTATCAATGTTGAAAACATAATATTTTTGGGGAAAACACAATACATTTCAGGATTCTTTGATGAATGGAATGTTCAAAAGAATCACATTTATTTGCAATGTTATTTTATAACATTATAAATGCCTTTACTGTCACTTTTGATCAAGTTAATGCATCGTTGCTGAACAAAAGTACTAATTTCTTTTTTTTACTTTACTTACCCCAAAAGTTTGAATGGTAGTTTTCAACATTGATAATAAGAAATAATGCTTGAGCAGCAAATCAGCATATTATAGGCAAGAAAATCTGACACAACCCCTTTGCAATTATTATTATTAAAAATATTTTAATTGTATTAAATTCGTTAAGAAATATCCTACTAATGCAATAATACTATAAAATAAAAATAAAGTGTTGATTGTTTCAATGGTTGCTGAAAATTGAGCTTTTCCATCACAGGAATAAATTACATTTTAAAATATATTACAACAGATTTTTTATTTTATTTTAATTGTAATAATATTTCACAATGTTACTGTTCTTCCTGTATTGCAGCTTTGGTGAGCACAAGAGGCTTTTTTCTTTCATCTTAATCTTAATTATTCCAAACTTTTGACCAGTAGTGTATATGAAAATATATTTATTGTACATATATTCTTTAAATAAAGGTCTCTTACAGCATCAGTGGGGTGTGTGTCTCTCTCTGAGCGTAGTCTGTGCAGTTCTTCCTGGTACTGTGCGATGGTGACCTCTCTGTTCAGCTCCACCGCTTTCAGCATCTGCAGCTCTGCACTGAGTTTAGTGTTTTCCAGCTCGGCGCTGCGCACATGAGACTGCAAGTGTGCACACGCCATGTGGATCAATGCATGTCATATGATGGATTAATTACACTTTATAATCTGTAGATACTACACACACTCACTTTATAAAGCTCCCTCTCATCTCTCTCATTCTTCAGTTGAGCTTGTAGACTGTCCCTCTCAGAAATCACCTTCTGCAGCCTATCTCTTAAACTGGAAGACACAAAAAACAAAATACAGCATATAAATCCTCCCTATTTCCATATACAAAATTTAGAATATATAGAGAGAATAAAATTCTGGGATTCAAAATCTAATTCAAACCTGACAATAACCAGAAACATTATAGAATAAAATGAAGAAATATTTTCAAATTCTTTGTACGTCACAAATCAAATAATCAAATTTGTGACCTTGATCACATGAACTCTTTTGTACAAATGATCAGATGTTTTTGCCTCCACTAAAGTACAAGATGATCTTTGGATCATCTCAAATCATTATGGAGAACATGATCATCAGGTTTTAAAAGTACTGCTGTCATCAAAGCAAAAGGATGACAAAACAGATCCTAACCTTTTGAAAGTCATGCTACTTTTCCAATTAATCTTTTCCATTAAATTGTTATGCTGATAATAGAATTAAAGAATTCAACTTAAGCTTATTTGTATAGCGCTTTTCACAATACATATGGTTTCAAAGCAGCTTTACAGAAAAAGCTTGTTTCAAATGTTGCAATTAACAAAGTATTCAGTTAGAGATTAAAAAGAAAAAAAATCTGACCATTCAGTCAAAAATAAAAAATTAATTAAATTAAAATATAGCTGCAAGCAGCGATGACGGGCCCAAACCCTGGCGCCACTGCCACCCCGGTGGCTTTAGGGAAACTGTGCAAGGTGGGCAATATGAATGTAACGTGGGTAAATATAAACACAATAGCCACATCCATGAGATCATTTAAATTTAGATGAATTTCATGTCATAGGATGTTATAGGTCACTTTCAAATGTGTGAAGTTATCATTTGCAGCTCAAAAAAAGTATTTTTCTTAAGTTTTTTGAAAAATATTTTATTAACTTTGCTGGACTGCTACCTAACAGTCGACTAACGATTAGTCGACAAGAAGAGGCTTGGTCGAACAAAATATCGTAAACGGCAGGAAATCCAAACATTCACCTATCGTTCATCGACCTCAAATATGACATCACTTGAAACAACTGAGTTGTAGCAACTTTACAAGTCCGCTCGCTCTAATGTTAGCCTAGTCTTAGATAATTGTACACTATTATTATTAGGCACATATCCATGCTTGTGTGGAGAGCACGTGCTTACTGCATGACATGGAGGCGCCGGTGCGATCACTTGCATTTAACTCAAAATACTCTGTCATTTTGGTCATACAGAAATATATCTATAGAAAGCTTGAAATGTCTACTTTTAAACAAACCAATTAAAATGTAAAATAAATATTCTCAGATTAAGCAATCCGTATGAAATGTGCATATAGGCGCGTCCACTACTGCGGAGTGCATTAAAAAGATCCTAAGTCCTAAGAGATTTCTTATCCTGTAATGGAGGCAAAACCACACAGCAATGTGGTTAAACTCTAAACCATCAACAGTGTAAAATAGACTCTCTCTCTCTCACACTCACACACACACACACACACACACACACACACACACACAGAGAGACAGAGTGAGATCAATGGATCAGTTGGATACTGTTTCCCAGTTAGTTGAGCCTTTAAACATTTTAAACAAAAAAGTGGAATCAAAACTCATGGAGAATAGTCTTTGATAATGTCTATATATATATATATATATATATATCCAAAAGCAATAGCTAATACAATTATGTCTGAAAATTGTTCGTAGCAATAAGGTGTTTTTCAGCCCTGTTTAAAAGTGCTGCCATCTAGTGGTTATACTATGTATTATATTTGATTTTATTTATTTCTTCAACCAGATAGCACAAAATGTGCATATTTTTAACTTGCACATATTGCATTCATTATAAAAAAAAATCATTTGTGTTTTATACTTTTTATTTTATAATGTATTGTTTACAAGATATGATACTTCCAGTTTGTCATTACTTTAATAATGACAAACTCAATGAGAACAATATATGTACCGAGTTTAGTGACTGTAGGTAAAACTAACCCCCAACTGAGCCCCTCTTACACACCCATTTCTAAGGCTTTGCCCATGTCTACTGGCCAACAAGTCGTGTGTCGAGTTTCATACAATTTGAATTCTGGCGAACTTTGATGCAAATCGGGTAAAAATAAGAGGGCGATGTCAAAGCATTTTGAAAGTAACACACTCCAGTTGGCGGCACTATGACTTTGACTCACAGTAGTCACATCCATGTGATCGGCCTCCCACAACGCAGCTAAAGTTTCCTCAAAATCAATCAGTGTATGCATAAGTTATAACACTTCCTGTTTCCCTTTTTTTTTTTTAACCATAAATTTGTTGCCTCGCCACGGCCAAACCGCTCAAGATATCAAAAATCCACTCACAATTTAGTATCCTCAATGTTTTGGATTCATGCTGCCTGCGTTTGGTGGTGATTGGATGAATCCTCTAGGAGTATATCAAATTCCAGAATATGGTGAGAGAACATTGTGCTTGGTACGTTTTTCATCTTTAACCCAAACTTGGGTCTTCAGCTAGTCCCGTCTCATTCTCATAATGTTTACGTGTTAGGTCAGTAGGTGGAGAGTAGGCAGTCTTTATTGGTTGTTCGACCACATGAGCGTTTCCAATACGGACGCAATTCGGTCGAATGCGTTTTCGACTACCTCTGGAAGTGTTTGAAAGTGGACAAGCTCAAAACATTTTACACCCGTATTTAGCGTCATCCACTTGTGATCCGATCGACCAAAATGCATCTTAATACCAGGTGAAAACAGGGCCTAAAATACAACCACATTAACCCCCCCACCATGTCAACTTGTGTCTGGCCCTCATGGCCCAAAGTTTTTGAGCATGTTAAGTGCCGCAAAAGTGCCTGAAAGGTCGAAAAAAATTTACCAATATGTAAATATGTAAATAATATAATTATATTCATGTCAGGTAATGTGTGTATAGGCCTTACCAGTCCAGTTCGGTCTCTTTAAGAACAGCTTTTTGTGTGACTTCTAGCAGGTCCTGCTCAAGCTGTCTCACTCTGGCTTGAGACTCCTCCTTCTCCTCATGCAGGCCTTTCTGCAGCTCCTGCCATTGGACAGCAAATGCTATCAATCATAACTTCCAGCCAATCAAAATACTCCACACATTTTACCCAATAGCAATAGCTGTAATGCCAATACTGATTCAAAAGTGACCCAACCAACTATTTAAACAAAATATATTATATGTTGTAATTACATTTTTATATGTTGTAATTATATTTAATATATATATATATATATATAAAATATAATTTTAAAAAGTTATTTTATTTCTTCAACCAAACATTTTCTTCTAACAACGTATATGTTTTTAAAGTCTAGTAACAAAGGGTAATCTGTGGGGAATGACAGAATTCATGGACAATTGTAATAATGTGGTAGTTTACAGGAGACTTAATTGGAAGAGAAGAAAACAATGATCAGAAATACAGGTTACAGGTTTGCCTGATTCAGTCTAAATTTTACAATAGTATGATGTCAGAAGGAAAGAAGGGGGCTTCGATTTCACTTTTGTTGCGGTGGCTCATATTTAACAGTCGTCATCAGTAAATCACAGTAACATCTGGTTCTCAAAGCACGCATACCCGCCTTGTCCTCTGGCTAATCTGGTGACTCGTGGTGTTTTACGGCCGATGATGTTTCGGAATTGCAGCACAGGCAAATAAAATGTGCGGTCGTAAAATTAGCAGCCACAAAATATATACTTATGTTCTCACGATAAAGAGGAAGTCTATTTTCATATGTAAGTTCTGACAGTTTAACAGACACACGCACACTTATGGCATATGAAAGGGTTTGTGTGACTGGGGTGTGAGAGAGAATTATAAAAGTGTTAATGTTTTATTTGTGGTGTTCTTTGTCCTTTGTGACACTCATAATTCACACTTACACACTTCAAAAGAGTTTCCAGAAGAAACACTAGGGGGTGCTGAAAGACCAACAAACCAATCGAATCATATCCTGCTGTTTTCTGGGGCTGGGCCCTTTTAGAGTTTAATGTGCTTGTTGTGCACTCAAACATCACCACCACATCAAAACCTAATGGAATGACCTTTTTTTTTTATTCTTTGCTGATGTTGAGGAAAAAACCAATTTTGTGGAAAGGATTTAAACATGGTACAAAGTAGTAAATGGATGAAATTAGCCAAACATATTTAATAAATAATGCAAGGGATGGGTAGCACCACTAAATTCTTTGGTATTGATGGTACTTACATGGTTTTATTTATTTATTTGTTTTATGCCATCTATAGGGCTATTTTCATGGCAAGAAAAGGGTAAAAAAAAATCAGGTAAAAATAGGTAAACAAATGAATAAACATTAAAAAAGGGATAAGATTTTTAAATTGGTGCACTTAAAATTATATTGGTACATGAATATTGTTATAAATTTTTTTTTAAAGAAATTATTACTTTTATTTAGCAAGGATGCATTAAATTAATAAAATAAATAAAGATTTTAAGCATCACAACTGTTTTCAACATGATGATATTAATAAGAAATTACATCAATTGCAAGAAATTGCATTACACCAAATCAGCATATTAGAATTAAAGGGATAGTTCACCCAAAAATGAAAATTCTGTCATCATTTACTCATCCTCAGGTTGTACCAAACCTATATAAACGCCTTTGTTTTGCTGAACACAAAGGAAGATATCTGGACCCCCCCCTGACTGTAGTGTATATAGCCTACATCAAAAGTACCATGGTATTAACATCTGATACCTGTACCATGATACCTTCACATTCCTGTCTTTTGTAAGCGACAGTAAAGACAAATTAGCTTTCCTGTTCCTGTACAACAAAAGAAAACAAGGATCAGAAAATTGAGATGTTTAGCAAAATTAATGTTTAGTTATTAATGGGAAAGAATAAAAATGATCACTATCAACATTAACCAACAAAATGAAAAAGTTTTTTAAAAGACGTTAATGCGTACACATGCGTTTAGACGGACACATTTGACCACTGCGCTCTTGCCTTCTGAGCATCTCACACATGACACGGCATTCTAAGAACACGCTGCTAGATCTTACTTTTCTCTCTTCTCGTCTCTCTTCTTAATAACAAATACACTTTCTGTGTGAATGGCCCCTAAGACTATTTTTTACTTTTCAGAGAGAACATGGCTGTCACAGAGACAGTTGTTATTTCTCAGGAAACCTTTCAGCAATATTTATCAGGTAGTACTAGTGACATTTAATGTGTGGTATATCAAAAAATAAATCACTTACAGCACCTTTAAATATCATCAAAACAAGTATGCAAAACTGAAGACGAGGGAGAGACAGAGAGAGGAAGAGAGAGAAAATCGCGTGACTGGCTGCTGTTGTCCCAGTGACTGGGCAGGTCTCCTCCTTTCTGTTGAGTGGTTTTGGTGGACATTTACTCCTGGCTGTGTGCTCACGTTTGACGTCACGTCTACCCTCTGTGGTTGACATGGCACCGCCATGATAACAGTTGCCCAAGTCAGCTTTTCTCTGTCTCTCTCAGTTTCTCAAACTCCCAGTTCTCTTACTCTCAGTAAATCATCCTCAGCACAGTCAGAATTACAAACGGATCAATCACATGACTTTATGGGGAAGGTCAGTAATGCACACAGAGACACACACAGCCATTATCTGATAAGATAAAGTGCTCTGTGGGAGTAAGTTCACCGTCAGTCAAACAGAAAGGCGTTTAACACTTGGAGACAGAAAGTCTTAAAGCACAAATGTGAACATACACACACAGGAGAGCGCTTTGATGTGCAGATAACTTGAACTTGTGATCTCTGGTGTGTTATATGATGCTCAAACACTGTGCGTGTAAGCCATCTTTGCTGCTTCATTGACTGATCACCTTTATATGAGAGTGTGTGTTTGGTACCTGGTTCTGTTGTCTCTGCCTCTCCTGTAGCTGATCTCTCTCCTGTGTGAGGAGGCGTAGTGCTTTCTGAAGCTCTTTGCACTCCTTTTGAACTTCCTCTACACGCTGCTGCTCACAAACACACAGATAATAAGCCAAAAAATAATAGACACAAGCTCTGTTCCAAAACCTAGTGAGCTGACTTGCAATCTACAAAGGAAAAATAGAAAAAAAATAGAGCTCCACACTTCACAACTGATTCGGATAAAGTTTGAAACAAGCTTATTGCTAAGATAATGGGTTGATTCTGTAAAAAACATATTAAAACTCACAACACACAAATTTTGGCTAAAATAATCCATGTTAATTACTCTGAACTCTTTTGTTTAATTAATGTTTTTTAGTACTGAACTAAACAAATGTTTTTACATTTTCGTATTTATTTATTTTTATCTACTCTAATAAGCATATAAAAACAGGAGACACAAAATTTGGTAAAATAATCCATTTTAATTACACCAAACTATTTTTTTTAAATCAGTGCTTTTTAGTTCTGAACTAAATGTATGAATTTATTCATTTATTTTTATTTACATTAATAAGTAAATAAAAAGTACACAGTACACTGAACAATTTTTAATGGATGCTTTTCAATACTGAACTAAACAAATGTTTATATATTTTTGTAAGTCATTTATTTTTATGTACACAAAAATATTTATTTAATATAAATAAATATTTATTTATAATTTGTATTCAGATTATAAATAATGTATTTATAATTAACAAATGTTTTTTCCCTAGGATTGTTGCAATGCATTCTTGCAAAGAATACATTCAATTCTGCTTTATAATTGGGCTAAAACACATTATTTTGTGATACAAAATGTTGATGCCTTAAAGTGCTGCATCCACACCATGTATTGGAACAGGGCAAAGGTTTGCACTCTTGTGTGTGTGATTTCCACACCTCAAGTAGTCCGGTCTTTGTTGTCACAACCAGTATGTCTGAGTTCCCCTCATCTTCCACTGTCAGTAGCTCCTCCCCTGTGGGTGTAGCGGGGCGGAACTGGAATGGCGTACTCGCACCTCTGATTTCACCCGTATGTGTGACGTAGCAGAACTGATAAAACTCACCATCACTACGGGGAACATAGTAACCTAGGAAACAGCATGTGAAGTATTTAATTACCCGGGTCTGTCTTTATCGAATGTAGTCTCTAACTAACAATACAAAAGCCATTTGAAAGCAAAACAAAACAAAACATCAAAGATAAGTTTTGCAAGAACTGTCTCTTTAAAGGTGCAGTATGCAGTATTTACAGCTAGTGGTTGAAATAGGTACTGCAGTCCAGAGAGTTGTTTCTCCAATCCCCTCCTCAGCAGACTCAACGCTCACGCAGGTTGCCAGATGGAGGAAAAGCAACAGGAACAAGCGCAACTGACAGTGGAAAGTGACAAGCCATTTTAAGTTGATCGGTTTATTTTATATTGTTTTAATATGCCTCTGGACATAGAGCTATTTAGATGGATGCTGAGGCTTTTTAGGTCAAGTAGAATCTGCGATCTCTGACCCAGTTTGTTTGCTGGCTTCCATGTCTGCAGTAAGCTGTGTTTTTCCACCAACTGGCAACCCGGGTAGTTGAAATACTATTGGGTAAATTGGCAGTGGGTGGGATCACACAGACCAAAACAAAAACAGACATTCCAACACTGAACACACATTTCAAAGTAGAATAACTGGCTGTAGCATTGTTTTTTGGAGAAACAAGTATGTGAACTTAGCATGTTCGATAAATCTCTGCAAACATATTATGGTATTTTTATGCTTTAGTGTGGTCCAAAAAACAAACAAACAAACAAAAAACCTTCATACAACACCTCATAGAAATGACCCTTAAGATGACATGAAATCAAAATTATAAACTTGATTATGGATTAAATCATTATGGATTAAAGTAGATTAAAGTTGACTATCCAATCAATTCCCAAAGAATAAAATAATGCCCCACCCTATACTTTTCTCCTGTTTCCCTTGGAAATTACTCAACACATCAGCCTACAAACTTACAACAGGAAAGCTACTTCATTGTAGAAGCAACAGAAGCAAAATCATTGCAAAAACAAATTGTGCAAACAATACAAAACAAAACACAAAAAACAGCAAAGATTAATTTTGGATGATCTGTGTCTTAATGGCAAAATGCCATCAAAGATTCCATCAAATTACAATAATAATAATAATTAATAAAAAAAATAATAAAAAAAACATTTTTTTATTGTAGTAACATTAATAATAACACCCATTTTAACAGTCCAATCAAATCATGATGGATAAAAGCAAGTTTGACCATACAATCAATTCCAGATGAATAAAATAACGTCCCACTCTACATGTCTCTCCTGTTTCACTTGGAAATACATAACATTACGGAAGTAAAATGGGTCGTATGTGGCATTGCATGTTGACTTTAGGCGTGTGTGTGAGTGCATACCCTGAAAGATGATGGTTCGGTGAACCGTGGATCCCTCAATGTAGTTTTCAGGCATTGGAGACCAGAGGAATGTGTAGTAGTCTCTTGCACTGCTCCAGCCCACCTAACACACACACACACACACACACACAGCAAACATGAAGTGAGTCAGAACTAAAACTTCCGTGACTAGACCAATGAAGGCCTTTGAAAACAGTTACAGTAAAACGTATACAACACAGACTAGTTCATTCTGGCCATAACAATACAAGTGAAACTACATAAACACAGAGACTATATAAAAGTTTAAGGAACACCCAGTCAAAACAGTGATGGAAAGAGAGGGAGAAGAAACACAGAAACATTACTTACTATTAAAACATTAAACATAGACTCAGCAAGAGAACTAAAGTCCTAATACTTTGTTTCATATCAATTTAACAGGTTATAAATATCAATAAGCTCAAGGAGGAATGGAAACACTTAACCTCCCTTCTGTACTTCTTAGCCAGCAGCGAGAGGGGGGCACAATGTGTGTGTGTGTGTGTGTGTGTGTGTGTATGTAGAGTTGGAAAAGGAGGCGTAATGGAAAAAAAGACCAGGAAAAAGGTGAAAATTTTACACTTGCTTCAAAGGCGCCTACAATTGTGTGGTTACTCTAAAAAATGCGTGCATGTGAATTTCATCATTTCTGCCTTTGAAGCACGTGTAAAATCTTCACCTCCATAACCACCCATATTTGTGGGTGTGCAAATGAGTGATTATATGGTTTTATGCATTTTTAAATGAAATATGATGGAAATGAAGTACAGAATATAATCCACCATCATAAACATGCCACATTCAGTTACATCTTACAGTTACAAACAAGACACACATACACACACACACACACACACACACACACAAACTGTCAGCAATTTGTCATCATGATTTTTCACAACACTACCTGACATTTACTTTGATTACAATTTATCACATCTGTAATCTCTTTTTTTATGGAAAGTATTCTGCTTTTATCTGGCACACAGTCATCTGTGAAGAAATCACCTATTAATTACAGAGAAGAAAAGAGGAGAGCAAGAGGAAGGAGAGAGGGAAGGCATCCAAGTGCGTTTCAAACAAGCCATGCCTGTACATACAGGACCGATAAATGATAAATTAAATAATAAGAGGGCTGACGTAACGATAAATCAAGGGCATAAGAACATGTTTGGCATGTGCGCGACAACTTAATTATATAGTACCTGTCTGAATGTGTGTGTGTCTGCGTACAAACCTATATGTATGTGTATATGCATGATTACACAGCATTTTTGAGAATTGCTTAAAGGTAGCCCATTTTTAACGTGCCTCAACATCCTCCTTGATAAAGAATACTATGTTTGTTCACTTTAAAGAGCAGAGTTTTTTAAACCGCTGACCACTTTATACAACATGCACAGGGACATTACAAGCACAAATTAAAAGGCTACAGCTTTGTATAACTATACAAGTAAAAAGATCAAATACAATTTTTTAGATATAATTAATAACATTTATTATAAAAAAAATTAAATTAAATAATATAAAACTGAAATTTTGCACTTTTTAATTATTTGCAATCATTTTAATTCTATTTTAACTGAGTAAAAAAAACTGCACACAGAAAATGCAAGTAATTTCTAAACTATTCACTGTCTGTTCAGAGCAGTACATTCTCAATACCACCAGAGGGAGCTTGTGGTTTACTAAGTAATACAAAGCACAGGTTAAAAGGATTGTTTACCCACAATTCATTTTACAGTTGATGGGACCCCATTGACTTCCATAGGATAGGATATCATATACCATGGAAGTCAGTGGGGTCTATCCACTGTTTGGTTACCAATGTTCTTCAAAATATCTTCTTTTGTGTTCAGCAGAAGAAAAAAATCATACAGGTTTGGAACAACTTGAGGGTGAGTAAATGATGACAGCATTTTTATTTTTGGATGAGCTATCCCTTTAAGGTATGTGTATTAAATGTGAGTGAGTGCCTGAGAATAATTCCTATATTCCTTCATTGATTATTTAAATATGAGTCCATAGATATTGTCAGAATTTATCCGTGATCCAAGTCTAACTACTATTATCTAGATATGCATTATACATGGCAGGTAATATCTGTTATTTCACTAGATTTTATTGCAGACACAAATATGACAAAAAAAAATACTAAAGAAAAAGCATAAGGAAGGATTCAGTTGTCATGGGAAACAGCAACACCATCCAGCACAACAGCACATGCGCGCAAACACACACACACATTCACACCGCAACCCTTTTCCCCCATAAACTAACCATCAAAACAAGTGATATTGAGTGGATTAAACATCTTTTTTCCAATCCACATTTTCCCCTGCAACCCACCACTCTAAATGCTGTCTGGAAAGATTTGGTTGATTTGAAGTGCCTTTAATACGAGTCATAAACTGTCATTGTATCTTAACAAGATGTAAAGTTTCCGTGCACTCATTTCCCCTTGATTAAGTGCGAGATTAAATTTCAAGATGAAAGGAAGAGCGACGTGAGATTAAATCAGATGGAATGATATAGTTTTCTTACAAAAAGCATTTCTGTGTATGAAAAACTTAAATGTTGTAGTATCCCATGCAGAGAGCAGATCTTTGTAGACATGGGTGAGATACTAACCTTAAAGATGCCAACCCAGTCTTTGGGATGTGGGGTGATGAAAGAGGTGAGAGTGTAATGACATTCAAGCGCTGCCTGCGGGAGGAAGCTTTTCCCAACATTCTGGAAAATGACATGGGCGAAGTTGGACGTCTCCATGACAACACTTCCTCCTCCACCTGCAGACGCTACCGTATTACAGGCTGATGACATCATAAGTGCTCAAGGAAAGCCTGTGATTGGTCTACCTGAAACAAGAAGGAATAAAAACTTACAAAGAAATAATGAGGACTGACACATTTTCTCTTCCATAATATAAGGGATGTTCGGTCAGATGGTCATTATTGTGAAATAAACCCCAAAAGGGACCATCAGTATCACCCTATTATTCTGCATTATTACTTAGCTACTTAGCAAATAAATAAAATAGACTTAAAATAATGATTTGATTTGAAATTGTGTGTGTGTGTCAGTAAGATTTTTTTAATGTTTTTAAAAGAAGTCTCTTCTGCTTACCAAGTCTGCATTTATTTGATCCAAAATACAGTAAAACTATAATATTGTGAAATATTGTTACAATTTAAAAATAAATGTTTTCTATTTGAATATATTTTAAAATGTAATTTATTCCTGTGATGTAAAGCTGAATTTTCAGCATCATGACATCAGTTTTCAGTGTTACATGATCCTTCAGAAATCATTCTAATATTCTGATTTGCTGCTCAAGAAACATTTATTATTATTATCAATTGTGAAAATAGTTGTGCGCAATTTTTTTTTCAGGATTCCTTAATGAATAGAAAGTTCAAAAGAACAGCATTTATCTGAAATAGAAATCTTTTATAACATTATATATGTCTTTACTATCACTTTTGATCAATTTAATGCATCCTTGCTGAATAAAAGTAGTAATTTCTTTCAAAAAAAAAAAAAAGAAAGTAAAAAAAATCTTACTGACCCCAAACTTTTAAACAGCAGTGTATAATGTTAAAAAAGGTTTCTATTTCAGATAAATGCTGTCCTTTTGAACTTCCTATTCATCAAACAATCCTGAAAAAATGTACACAACTGTTTTGAACATTGAAAAAAACAAGAAATGTTTTTTGAGCATATTAGCATATTCAAATCAGCATATTAAAATGATTTCTGAAGGATCACGTGACACCGAAGACTGGAGTAATGATGCTGAAAATTCAGCTTTTGCAGAAATAAATTAGTTTAAAATATATTCAAACAGAAAATAATTATTTTAAATTGTAATAATATTTCACAATATTACTGTTTTTACTGTATTTTTGAGTAAATAAATGCAGCCTGGGTGAGCATAAGAGACTTCTTTCAAAAACAGATCCCAACCTTTTAAACGGCAGTGTATATTTACAAAAAAAATAGGTTAGATGCTATTAATCGCAATTAATCGATTTGACAGCACTAGAAATGATCTTATCTTACTTGTAGAGACCATGGAGAAAGCCGTAACAGGCACGGCCATGTAGAAAAGATTGGGTATTTCATGAAACTTACACATAACATCTCTCCTGATACATTTTAATTCCTGAGATGTTCACATAAGCTTATATTTAGTTCATGATGTTACTTTGAAAGTTTAGTGACATTATAGGCTAATATCAGAGGAGTTTTATTGAAAATTGTATGATGGTTTAAATAAGCCATACACAAATTGCAATAAACTATATATCATTCTAATTTATAAAAATGTTATATAGATGCTTAAATATTTCTGAGCTGACATACATTTGGTTTAAGCCCAAATGCAGCTGCATGAAGAAGACCTGCCCTATTTCAGGCCGGATGGGGCGATGCCGAGTAGGCCTGTATAGATGGTACTGCTGATGGTGCTGTCATCCCTGCTCAGGCCTTTAACGTCAATGACAGCTCGACTGAATACAGCAAACGACATACGAGCAAAAAACTCACTAAACATTATTTCTTGATCTTATTAAAATATGATATGCTTAAACCGAAAAGCCACTTATCTAGATATATTTGACTTGTATCATGTTGCTAACTACCAAGTCACTGCGGGTTTTAATGATAGTTAGAAGTATACCAGATGATATATAGCATTTATTCTACATATTATACGACATAATCACTGCTGGTGTCCTTAAAGGATGAGCTGATGAAATGTGTTTAATTACTCCACTGCAATCCCACCCCTAAATACATCGAGATGGACCGCATGCAATTCCATCATATATTTCCAAGATTATCACTATATATAAATATTAATATAACCGTCGCTCAATAAGTCCGTTATACCTGTAATCCATGTTTACTTGATGATCTGTAACTCTTGTTGGTTAGACCGCTAGACAACGCAGATTGAGCGCGTCTCTGTCATGTAGGTGAACCGGGTGTCAACATGTTTTGGGAATCTAGAAACGTCATTGCTACTTCCGGTCGGTTGCGCCCTGTGATTGGTTTATTTGCTCATGTCAGAGAAATTCGCGGTTAACCATTGGTTAGTGAATAATCCCAAGAAAATAGAGATGGGAGGTTCGACTCTTTTCAGCAAATCGGTTCTTTCGAACGGGAATCGGTTAAAAATCTCGATTCACTTCAAATGTTCGGACTATCAGCTTACTGATTTGGTTCGATTCGTAAACGAATCCTTTTAGTCCGACTCACCAAAACATACGTGAAAATAATGGAAAAATGCCAAGCATTACCCAAGACGTTTTAGAATTTAATTGTTAAGTGTGATATTAGATATTAGAAAGTATAGGCAGTTCGGCTGTGTATATTTGAGTATATCAAAGTAGTTGTTTAGTATATAAAGAATATGTGTAGGCACATATCAAAGGTGAGGGTGATAAGCAAGAATTATTCAAAGCACGAATCTAAGGCACTGAAATATGCCTAACCAATGACAATGTAATCAAAATCCATAGGAAAACTACTATTGGGACTCTTGCATTTAAATAAACGTTCCCACATCTTATGAAAAATGAATTTTCATGACTTTCTTTATTACTGGGTAAAATATTTTAAATCATTGATAATATATTAACCTCACAAACAACAGTTTCTAGTGAAGATATGTTTTAGAGCATAACTAGTAAAACTAAAGAAATGCACACGGTTTTTAACGGGAACCCTGAATATTTAAGGATATTTTGTTTTGTTTATTTATTTATTGTACAATTTCAAATATTCATGTATTTGTAATAGGCAATATCGAAGAGATTAGCACAAACTGTCACTCTTGGATTTGGAAATGTGCTAAATGTGATTGTCTTCCTTTAAGTACAACACGATCAAAAGTTCACTTAGAAGCCGAAAACGTCTAGCCATTCTTAATCTTTTAGGAAGGATCACCTTAACCTATTCAAATAAATCACAGCACGAACTCGGGGAGAAACTGCCTGATATCTCGCTAACAAATCCTTATCAGTGATTGGAGGAATAGTGCTGTCAATAATAGAGCCCGCCCCCTGAGTTCCTGACTCACTGTCAATGAGGCGCTGAGGTCAAGAGAAATAAGCATGGCCGCTTTGTTTAGAGGGTGTCGGAATTTTTATAAAAGAAGCAATAAACATGTGGAGCTCACATTCGGTATGTTATTTCTGCATTCATTTTTAATTGACAGTCCAAAGGGATTAAAGCACCGCTGATGTTATTGCAAGGAGCAGTTTGGAAATTTACGTTTTTCATCTGATTTGTTTGTCAGTCTGCAAAATATGTGAACATATATTAAATATACTTGGACATTTATGTCAAAAATATATGAACAGACATTGTACACAATAAGCAAGTCACTGTTTGCGTTTTAAGCATCAGAACTGTAAGTTGTGCAATGTAGCTTGGGGTTTGTGTGCTCAACTGTAAACTATGAACAATTAAGAATTAAGTGTTATAAATTGTCTTATGAAATGAATGACACGTGTCACCCTTCTCACCAAATTCAGATAATGGACTTAAGCTTTTTTGTCACCTCATTTAGTCAGTTTATACATAATGAATATGTTTATTTTTAGTTTTCCTCCAAACATCTGGATCTGTAAGGTTTTGAAGGTCTTTAAAGTATATGGATATTGATGGTTAAATGAATTGCATATCTTGCAAAGACTTCTTTAATGGTGCTCAATGTGATATTCCATGAATTTGATTGATTAGACCCCTGTTATACTGACATGACGTTACATTGATTTTTAGAGGATTGCTCTCACGTAATTACTGATTTATAGACCTATGTTAAAAACATCTTCTGTTGTCTTTGTTGGTGCACTCTTTGAATATTATAGCTTTCAGTTTAAGTAGAGAAGGTTTTATTTTTAGATTTCTGTCTGTGTTTTTTCAGTGTCCTGTAGGTCAATGGCCTCCAAGACCCCAGTGGGTTTTATTGGACTGGGTAACATGGGAACACCTATGGCTAGAAACTTACTGAAGCATGGATATCCTGTCATTGCTACTGATGTCTTCCCAGAGTCTTGCAAAGAGCTTCAGGATTCAGGAGCACAGGTATAAGCATCTGATTCTCACACAATGCACTCAAAACAAAATAAATCACCATTAACCCATTGTTTGATTTATGTCTAGACTGTACAGAACAGTGTACGAGCCTATAGAAATAATTGCCTTGTTTTTCCTCTCAGATCCTGGATTGCCCTGCTGAAGTGGCTGATAAAGCTGACCGCATCATCACCATGCTACCATCCAGCCCCAATGTCATTGAGGTTTACACAGGTCCCAATGGCATCCTTAAGTATGTCCTCTCAGAATAAACTGTCAGCAGTGTTTTCTCGTAAATCCATACTTACTTACTTTTAACAGATTGGAGAAAGTGCTGAATTCCTACATTACCAAAATTAATTTCAGTTGTATATAGGAATCTGCACAGCACTTGTCTGGATCATTTATAATGATTAAGATTAGTCCAAGAATAACGAGTTTCCACTGACATTATGATTAGTACAAGTCTAAGCTTAATTTAGTAGCTAATTCTTTTAAATCTACCTTATATTTAATGGAGAATATGTGCTTGGAGCGGAGGCATGCAAAATGCAGTACTAAAGTAACATTATATGTTATAGTATTGGAGTAATCGTTTATAGACGTTTAAAGTAGTAGTTGGACAATATTTGCTTTTTTAAATGGCTGATGGCTAATATAATGCTGGTACCATTCAAAAGTTTTGGGGCAATACAGTTTTTTTTTGTATATATATATATATATATACTTTTATATAGCAAGCATGCTGACATTTATAATGTCAAACATTTCTATTTGAAATAAATGCTATTCTTTTGAACCTTAATTCTTTTCTTTGAAGAACCCTAAAAATGTATTGCAAGTATCATTCCATGTAAATATTAAGCAGTAAAACTGTTTTTAACATTGATAATAATAAGAAATGTTTCTTTAGCAGCAAATCAGCATATTAGAATGATTTCTGAAGCATAAGTAATAATGCTGAAAATTCAGCTTTGCAATCACAGGAATAAATTACATTTTAAACTATGTTAATGTGAAAAACAGTTATTTTAAATTGTAATAACATTTCACAATATTACTGTTTTTACCATTTGTTTGATCAAATAAATGCAGCCTTGCTGAGCATAAAAATTATTTCAAAAACATTAAAAAATCTTACTGACAGCAAATGAGATGAGCTCATTTTGCACAATATTTTTTCAAAATATTTGTTTATTTTATATTAAGTAAATTTTTAGCTCCAACATTAGTTGGAATGCCCAACTTTTATCAATTTTTTATCAATCAACCCACTCAGACACAGTTACTGGCCAGTGAAAAATATCAAAATAGCCAAATATCATCTGATAAATCAGCCTGGCTGATATATTGGGCACCACTTGTGGTTAAACACACATGGGTTTGATACAATAAGACTGGGTTTTTCCAAACTGGTGAAGAATCTGCATGGGGGTTTGTGAGTTGATAATCAACTTATAATTATTTAAATCATAAAAAATAAAACCTTACTAGGAAAAGATGATTTTTTTTTTTTTTTTTTTTTTTGCCTGCATGTCATGTTACCATTAACCAGCATCAGAGAACCGTCAATATGCGAATGTGTTATTAAATTATTGAAATATAAACATAAAATCTCGGGGGGTATTTCAAGTAACTATTTTTGGTAAGAGCGGTTCAGATGACCAAAAAGTTAGGGAATCCCTACAATAGGACAAACAATACCTTTTGTATAGATTTTTTGACAACTTTTATGGCGCGATTAATGATCAGAACAAGTTTTCAGTTAATAGATTAGTTTCTGATTTCTGGATTCCTAAAAAAAATTCCATCCATCCATCATAAAATATAGGCCATTGGATTGCACAACACAATAGACCTGCTTAAAGCTTCTTGTCTTTCCAATGATATTTAGCCTCCTTTTTCTTGATTTTATCCTCCTCTTAAGGAAAGTAAAAAAAGGCACCCTGCTTATTGACTCCAGCACCATTGACCCAGAAGTGTCAAAGGAGATGGCTGTTGCTGCTGAGAAGACGGGTGCAGTGTTTATGGATGCTCCGGTGTCAGGAGGTATGACCAACCTCTTATTACCATCAACGTAATATTCTCTTTGATTTTAATTGACAAGATCACATTGTTTAGATTTCTTGGAAGTGCTCACTGTGAAGATGCGATTACAGTGTTACATATTGTTTAATGATTGAACTGTGTTCTTCGGATTTATTGTGGTCAGTAGGTTCACAGATGTGCTGAATGTGTCTGGGTTTGTCTGTTCAATGCCGTCATTTTGGATATTTTTGTTACTCATTTTGATTTCCTGTACCTATAGATGCTTGTTTCTATGGATAGTGCTCTACTCTCAGATCAGTTAGATATAGCAACACTGAAGTTGAACTGCAGTTGAATTCTGTAATAAACAAAAAATAAAAATAATAATTTTAAAATGTATAAGGTCATTTTAGTCACTTTTCATGGTCATTTATGTTTGAATTTAGGTTTGTAATTGTTTGCCTTAAAGCACCCACACACTACAAGATAATTGGACCGATTTTGGGCCCAATACTCCCCTTCCAACAATCATAAGTAAAGTCCCGATTATCTTGATAGTTCTTTAGAGTATGTTACCAGATTTTCCTGTTGTGTGAGGTGTGTTGGGGGCTGCACCAATCTCATATCGTAAATATCCAACATGTTGAATATTTACGATCAGAAATCCTGTTGTGTGGGGGGAAACCCGAGGACAAATGCGCACGCACTCTGTAAGTGGAACAAAACGATACCCAATCAGAAAGTGAGCTGACGGAAGATGGAAGTCTCCACGACTTCATCCAAACTTTTTTCCACAATTTTTCTTTAAAAAGCAGTCCAAACAATTTTATCGCCATTTCGTCTTGCTATGTGTGTTTACTCCAAAGTCAAGTTTGACCGCAAGAGATTTTGCGAGACATTCGGGACTCTGGTTGTTTGTGAATGGAATCTGTTTGCGTGTGGTGTGCTGTCCTGGTCACATCACTCCACACACACTAGGAGCAAAACTGTTAAATCTTTGGATTTTTTTAATTTATTTTTTTATCGTCCTGTTTGTGGACTCTTACATTTTGAAAATCTGATAAGATTTTTAAAAAATCTTTTAATGTGAGCCATCCTTTAGTGTCAGTGTAGCTAAATCAATTTCTGAAGAAAAAAAACCCTACAGTTTTCCAGAAACACACTCCCGTTATATTATGCAGATTCTCTGGGAAGGCTCTGTGACAGGGCCTTTAATGGCCTGAGCCGTTATGGAGGACAGCACTGTCAGTAGATTTCACTTTGATGGAGCCGTAATGTTGGCTCTCCCAGTGCCAGGTCCTTTCATGTAGATAAAAGGCCATAAAGAGCTGAGAAACTGCCCTGGACAAGCACATGTTTAAGATGCACAACTTGTGTGAGTGGGGAAACTCCTCAGGCATTAAAGGTTTGCTGGATGTATGTTTACTGATTGGCGTCTGTAGTGCAGACAAGATTTTAAAGAGCCTGTGTGTGGACTAGGCTATAAAAAAGTGAATGGGTGTATGTGTCCAAGCCCTTGGACTACTAGACTGTGATCTAATCCTTCCCTAACATCTTGGCGCTGACGACTTGCCATTTTCCTCAGACTATATGCTTCGTTCCTTTTGGATGGAAGCCAAATGAAGGGGTCAGAGACCTTTTTTTGCAAAATAAAACCATTATCATGATGCAAAAATATTCACCCAAAGAGAATTTTTTTGTCAATATTTACTCAGCCTTTTGTCATTATTTTCTAAAGAATATCCTGGTCACTCTTTTCAATATAAAAAGTGAATAAGGTCAAGCAAGCTCAAAGATGACAAAAAGAGTTAATCTGTACAACTCCTGCACCATATTCCGATTCCTTGGAATCCATACAATAGCTTTTTGTGGAGAAAAGACTAAAATGTATTTATTTTTTTTATTTTTTTTTTTTAATCAGTTCTAATTATTCTACATCATTTAAAAATTCTCTCTTTGTGTCCCAAAGAAATGTCCCATTTTTTGCCCATTCATTTGTCATATCAAGTCATATCAAAAGCATTTATAGAGCACATTAAAAGTGCTATCAGATCAAAAATACAACACTAAAAATAGTATGAAGCACTCAGTATTTAATAAATCTAAACATAGTACACATAAACAATAGATTATGACCTGAACTTTAAGAGAGAATGACTACGTATCAGTAGTGCGGGACAACAAATAGTTTTTTTATGGTCGATCAACCTCCACACTTTTATCAGGTCTATGGGGAATATTTATCAGACCACATTAGAAAACACAGCTGCACTAGTACTTATAAACAGAGTGTCCAGAAGGTGGCACTCCAGCCATCATGACGCCATTGTGCCCGTTCACAGCAATCTCCCATCGCCTGTCCTCTCACATAAGGTCTCTGTTGTGGAAAGTAGAATTTGCATGCGTGTGTGAGATCATGTTGTATTTTTTAAAGCTGATTTTCTTTTGATATAATTTTATACTGTTGGTTTTGTGTTCCTCTCTCTGTGCGTCACTAAGGTTTGGCACATCAGACTATGTTTCTCAAATAATACACCCATAAAATGACGAACGAACTCTGTCTCTCTTTCTTTTTCTCTCTCTTTGTCCTCTTTTGCGTAGATTTGTCATAAACTCAAAGGCACAAACCTCACTGTCTGCTGATGCAGAATTGGACCCACAACAAACCCCCGGCTAACGTCACACGCTCTGAAACGTGGGGTGTGTGGCCATTGCCGCGTCTAACAAGTGCTCGGCTAGTTAACAGTAATTACCCACATTCCTCGGTTTTTGCTGAGATTGCGGCCACACTGTTGCTCACTCTCACTATGAAGCTCACGTGGGAAAACTTTGACTCTGTGCGAGAGAGCATTTGTATCACAGTTTTGTGTGTGGTCGGACTGGGTTAAATCTGTTTATTTTGCATTTTGTAGGGCAGTGTTTCTGCATTGCTCTCACGGTGTCTTAACCTCAAGTCAGTGTGGCATAATTTACTAACGTACGTAACGCATAATGTATATTTGTCTAACGTGGTCACTAATAGTGCCATATTCACGTTTAACAGTTAAACATCCCTTTGTTTTCCTTGTCTCAAATTTAAGCCCTTACTGAATGTGTGAAATGATCTTCTTTTCTTCTCTCCTCTCATTTATTATCACTGATCTAACAGCCTGCATGCATGAGCTGTCTCGATGGAACAGCCTTCACCCATCAGGCCCATATGTAGATCAGGGCTAATAAAGGGCTTTCAGATGGTCCTTTCAAAATGCATTACAAGTTTATGTGTTAATGTGTCAAGTGCCTCATGTGACCAAACAGACTTGAAAAGACTATTTAAATTTTTTTTTATTATTAAATCAGTACTTTACTCAGACCAGTTTTGACTGTTAAGTGTGTTTTTTTCCCCCCCATCATTTTCATCAGTTGTCTCACATTTTCATACGTAGTAAAATGAGTAAATAAATAAATAAAAATTACAAATAATAAAAGATATGTTAAAAATTCAAAATAATAAAGCTGTTAATCAGACAGACTGATGATGATTTATTTACACACATTTTTGGCAGTCCCTATTATTTTTATTATTGTTATAATAAGTTAAAAGAATTATAATATTAATAATAAATTAAAAGAAAAAAGAAATATAATATATATATATAAAATTTTAATTAAAAAAATCTATTTTTTAATAGTTTGCTAATTCATTACATAACTAAATCTATTTTTTGGCAGTCCCTATTAATAATAATAATAATAATAGGGACTGGCAAAAAATATATTTCTGAATTTAATTATGTAATGAATTAACAATCATTTAACATAACATTCAAGTTGTCAACATTCAAGATTTTTTTTTAAATAATAATATATATATATATATATATATATATATATAAAATTTTTAAACCAATATTTTTGAACCAATATTATACAAGTATATTATTTATGCATGTGTTCCAGCATATGTAGCACATCTTCTTTTTCATTTCTATTTTTAAATATGTGCGAATCCGATAAGAGTTTTCATGTTTCAAAGCATTCAGTGTTAATGGAAGTCCGTTATGCTGTTAGCTGATAGTATTAACATTACTCACTCATAACAGTAGCTTCGCTATCCTGATGGGACAGCAGATGCCCCTTCACAATAAAAATCTGGTTTTTAGATTGACCAGAAACAAGATCACTCATGGAGAGGTGGGACCCCAGATATGTCCTAATGTATCAGCTTTCCCTGTGCCGTTTTTTTTGTGCCCTGAGCGCACTCATTAATATCTCTGCCCTCTGTCGGCCGGAGCAGAAGGGGGAGGAAGAGACTGGCTGATAGATAGGTGAGTGACAGAGGAATTAGCATAACAAGATCCTCGCTGGGAAGGCCAGGGACTGGGAGACGTGTGTGAAGGGGGTGGTCGTTGTCTGTCCTGAACTCCAGATGGAAACAGACCCATAGCAGCTGTCTAACCAGGACTTTTATAGCTCTGTGTATGTTTGTGTTATATTGTTGAGTCTGATTGAGCCGGAAAGAATGGTCAGATACTACAATATAAGCGATTTTAAAACTTTAAGTCTTTTAATGTCTGTATATTTTGATAGCTACACTAAGAAGTGAATTAAAAGCTGTCTGTCATTTTCTGGTGTCATCTGGTATGCACTTATGCCCCCTGTCGAGGAACTGTCATTCAAACCCCCCCCCACTCTCACTTTAAACAGTCACTGTGGATCACAGAAGTGTGTGTGTGTGTGTGTGTGTGTGTAAAAGATGAGTGTTATTAAGCAGCTTTTAAGTCCTCGATTATAGATATTTTTAAAATGCTGATGATGGTACTATTAAAGGAGCATGTGTGCATGTGTGAAGGGTCGCTAATCAGCATCCTTAGCCGATACACTGATGGGTCCTGGCCTGGGAGAGCATTGATTCCAGATCATTCTTCACTTGTTGTCCACACTCAAAGAGACTGTGCGGTCGCGTGCAGAGGATGTGGGTGACGATGACTGTGATTAAAGTCCTGCTTATCTGAATGATAAAGATAATCCAATAGCTCCCTTTGTATGTGCAAGTCTCTCTCTTGTGACCGTGTGAAGGTTTACGTTTTTGTGTGGTGGCTTGTAAACTCTTTTGCCTCTGTGATCCTGTCAGTATGCCACATAAGGGCTGCTGGCGTAGAAACTATTAATCCATGTGAAGTTCTTGTGTGTTTTTTTTTTATATATACAAAAGTAGTGTATTAAGTTTTCTTGGTGCTTTAATTTGTCTGAGAAAATATCTCCTCTTGGTTGTAATTATAAGGTTTAGCCACATGAAGCTAGTAAATATCCTTGTTCCTGTTACGCTAGTAGTGTTCCCACTGCATCAAAAGCCAAAAAATACAAAAAAAGTTTCTTGCGTGTATGACTTTTTCTTTCTTCTGTGAAACACAACAGAAGACCAAGTCAGGTCAATTTTATTTGTACAGAAATTCAGTATGTTAATATCCTAACTTCATGATTTATAGTCACATTCAGCAGATTAGAGCTGGACAATAATATTAAAAAGCGAGCAAGCTGTTGAGATAATCTATATAGCATGTATCGTCCTATGCGAGTAACTGTATGTATGCTGAAAAATTGGACATACTTATATATTGAACTTTATATAGAGAGCTAGGCAATATAGCTACATTTTGCAACCAAAAAAAAAAAAAAATCTGGATGTTGAGATTTGATTGGTATATAGTATATATCTCTTTACGTTAGTGTACTATATTTGTGTGTGTGTATGTAATATATAAGTTATATTATATGTTATTGTATGTTATACATACAAAGACGGAGCACTCACATTACTTATGAATGGGAGAAAGCGCATCGAACAATATGGCAGAAGTCCTGCCTTCGAAATAAAAAAACTAATCACCAATTGGTAAAGTCATCGTGTCACTCCAGCTGCCATTAGAAGCTCCAGATGCTGTAGAAACAGACAGTGTCCTGTGATGTGCACTTTAGACTAAACATGCGCATTGATTTGTTCAGCCTGAAAAATATGCTTTTTTAACGCTATTTGAGCAAAATAAACAACATTATGGGATAGTTCAAATCAGACTTTGTTGCTGATTTGAAATATGTTATTTAAATGTGAGTTTGGCAAGCAGTTTTTGAGATTTCAGGATTTCCCCATTTAAATAGATTAGTCTTGGTCGAAATAGCTTAGTTTCAAATAAACAGACTTTCCTTGAAAGAGACTTTGTTTTAATGTAGTGTCTATTTACACTAAGTGCAAATAGCTTCCCTTGTTGACAAACTCTATTTATAGTAGCTCCGCTCACCAATGTCTGGTTGGGCCACTCAAGTTTTAAAAAAGACGTGCGGAATTCAACGTCTTCAGTGGCGCAGCAATAGTAAGTAAGGCTCGCAGACCTGGCTTTTAACGCGATCGAAGTAGGTTCGAATCCGCCTTTTTCCAAGCTTGCATTAATTTTTTAATAAAAATAATGTTCTAAAAGTGGAAATAAACTGCGAACAAGTGTTTAATAATATTAAGTGTTTATTGGGTAGGGTTAGGGGAAGGTGTAGTGAGGGTTTTTATTCCCCTAATAAGGCAGCATCCATTTAATAATATTAATAAATATAATCATTTACACTCTATGATATTATTGCATCCTGTTAATGTACAAAAATAATGAGGTGCAAATAGTATCTGCCAATATAAAGTATAGATAGCATCTAATTACTATTCACTCTTATTGCAAAGAACTGACACTTTTACGTGGTGTAAATAGAATCTATCACTATTTTCACCTAGTGTAAATAGCATATCGCTAAGAAAATGCTGCTATTGTCACTTAGTGTAACTAGAATATATTGCTATTTTCACTTAGTGTAAATACCATCTAATCAACCCTCCACTGACAGTCTATGCAATTACCACTTTGACGCTTCAAAAAGTTCATAAAGAGATCGTAAAACTAATCCATATGGATTGAGCGGTTTATAGTACAAATTTACTGAAGAGACACAATCACTTTATATGATGAACAGATTGAATTTAGACTTTTATTCACATATAAACATTCATCAACACATCACACATCAGTTATGGTAAATGAAAGCTTGTTTGCTTGACATCAAAGAACCAATGAGGTTCATTCACATGTTTTACGCAGCATTTTTAAGCTTCCACAAGAACCAATAAGGTTTGTACTCGCCTGTCAAGCCTGATCAATGTTTATTTGTAAATAAAAGCCTAAATTCAATCTGTTCATCATATAAAGCAACTGTGTCTCTTCAGAAATTTAGGACTAAACCTCTCAATTCATATGGATTAGTTTTACGATGAACTTTTTGAAGCATCAAAGTAGTAGTTGCGTCAATTGTCAATGGAGGGACGGATATCTCTCAGATTTCATTAAAAATATCTTCATTTCTGTTCTGAAGATGAAAAAGTCTTACGGGTTTGAAATGACATTAGGGTGAGTGATGATATGTAATATATTGAATATAATTATTATATTGTGATATATAATGACAAAATGATACTGAGATATATAATCACAACATTTTGGGCTGAATTGTGCAGCCTTACAAATAAGCACAGCAAACCTGAAATTTTTAGTCGATTTTAAATCGCAATCCCAATTTTTTTTATTTTTTTTTTAAACCCTTTGTATCAGTGTTTTATTTATTTATTTTATAGTGTTGTTTTGGACCCCATTGGCTTTCATTATATGGACAAAAACAGCTGAAACATTCTTCAAAATATCTTCTTTTTTGTTCCACGCAAGAAAGAAAGTCATATAGTTTTAGAACATCATGAGGGAGGGTAAAAGACTTTTTACTTATCAATTTTTTAATAAACTGATTTTTAATTTTAAACAGTGCAGCAGGAGAAAAACTAAACTGGCTTATCAAAACTCCTCAGTTTGAGGAATTTAAGTGGCATGACGAGGACTGTATGCATTTATAGGCCTGATTATCCAATATGGACAAATATAGCTTTGATCGTAAAACTGAATGAATCATTGACCACCTTCTGATATAGCGTCTATTTTATCGAGGTTTGCCTAATGTTTTTACAGCAGTGTTTCTGGTATTGGAAACACAATAAGAACGGTTCCTAGAATGTTCTCTCGAGATCTCTTTAATGCCCTGCCAGCGCAGTCGTTTAGAGAGACAATCACTTTCGAATCCCTATTGTCTGTTTGCGATCAATGCTGGTCTTTTTACAGTCAAAAAGAAAAAGTTATTGATCAGCTCAGGAGGCTAGCTGATAGATCGGAAAAAAGGACAAGTGTGTTTGTGTATGTATGCATCTGGTGGGGTGGGCTGGAAAAAGAAATGATTTCGTAATTTAGAGTCTTTATTACTTTCAGCAGTTCTAGAGGTTTGTTGAAAGACGACAAGAGGTTGCATGGGGTTTTTATTTACACACAATAAAGGCTCCGAGATCTACAGTTTCACTGAGGTATTTCAACGTCTCGCTCTGCCTGGGAAAAGAGGCTTAATGTAACTGTGCCACTAATGAAATGTTTTGGTGATTTAAAAAGTACTTAAAGCATTAAGTGGCCTTTTTTGAACATTTAAGATGCTGAAAAGAGAGTTTGTGGTACCTAAAACCACAAACAACTGCGTACGTCTCCGTCAGCGTTCACGTTCATGTGGGGGGTTTTTTCATTATATATTTGCTGTTATAGACTTAGTCTTTTAAAGTCTAATGTAGATTTGACTTAACACTTGTTTGAGTATTTTGGCTAACTGCTACTAATAAGAAATACTCAGTCAGTTTAACACATTTTACAATTTTAAGCGTTTATTTTGCAATGCAAAGCTAATTATGCTTTTTTTTCTCTTATTAAAGGGCTGGATAAATACACAAATGCAATAAAAATGTCATCAAATTAAATATAGATTTTAATTGACATTGTACTATGTGGCTTAAAGTCTTAATATGAAACTAGCATTGTCTGAGACAAATATATAACATAGTTTAGAGGACATTATACAAAAATAATTGACAGCAGAATGCTGCAGTTGACCAATTAGAATCAAGTATTTCAAAGAGCCATGTAATAAACTATAATACGTTCCTCCTTTAGTCTGATGTTTGTATTTTTGTACTCCTCTGTCTGCATTTGCGTATTGTTTTTGCATTGACTTTTTCATGTTATTATCATTAGCATTATAAATATCCAAATGTAATGTCTTTATTTTATGTGATAAACCAGTTTAATTTCAATAATGTGCAAATTTTTAAAAAGGTAAAACTGCATATTAATATGCTTGTTTATAGATAAACAAAGTACACAAGTACGCACACATTTACTCTGAGATGCTATGTAGCGTAAGGGAAATGACAGACGCGCTGAGCTAATGAGAGAATTATTGATGACGGATAAGTACGGCAAAAATCAATACAGGGGAAGTCATAAAGTCTCTCTTTTCCTTTCTCTCTCACTCTCTTTCTTTATCTCCATTTCACTCTATATATCTGGCATCAGCTCTTTTCTCTTGGTCTTTAATAATTAACTTCAACATTATTAGCTTCTCAGTATAAACAGCCTATTCATTAGTGTTGACACAGACACAACCAGACCACTCATCTCAAAGCACTGCATTCTTTTATCCCAGATCACATTGTATCCAGTGTTTGATATAAATTAGAATAAATTGGATTGTTTTGTGTGTGTATTTATGTGGGTATTTAGGGATTTTAGTGCAGCAGATGAGGTTGTAGTGTAAAAATAAAAAAATAAAAAAGTGGCCAATTTTATTGCTTTAATTGCATTCTAATCGGGCAAATCCCTGGACACACATATCTATGTCAGCAGCATTAAAAGCACCCCTCCCATGTAGAACATGGCACGCTTTAACGTGATTGGCCACGCTTGGTCTTCTTAAGGCGTGGCGCTTAATTGAACATGATAAAGTGTAAAGTTAATTACCCCTTAGAGCTGTCACTCATACCCCAGGGGGCGTGTTCACTTAGGGGGAGGAGTGTCGCTTTAGGCACAGCTGTCGTACGCAAGTGTATGTGTTTGTGGGGAGAAGGACAATGGGTCCTTGTCCTCAGAGAGTTGTGAAGGATGATTTGGACAATCGGCTTTTAAAGACAAACACTCAAATGTTGTCCCGCTGGTGCCAGACAGCTTATTAATACCCTCCTCTGCACCAAAACACACACACGCACAATGTTGACTGAATCCTGACCTGTTAAATTAGCAGGTTACATTTGATTTTTATTTTTTTATTTTTTTATAATGCTCCTAAGTTATATAATAAGTAAATGATTACATCATTTTAAAAAAACTTTAGACATATTACATGTCAGTACTATTGTTTTTTTTGTTGTTTTTGTTGTTGTTGTTGTTTTTATTTTCTTTGTAGCATGTTGTAGTACTTTGTAGTACCATGTAAATACCATTTTATATGAATAGAATAAAATTTATTTATTTTATTTTCTTTTATTTTAGTACCTTGACATAATCATCTTGATGCCATCATTATAATGGTACCACCACAGCACTGTATTAACTGACAATCATTGATTTTGAGCATTTCATTTTGAGCACATTTTGTAATGAGTTTCAAAAGCATGACTGTGTTCTGTCTAGGTGTTGGTGCAGCTAGTCTGGCTAAACTCACCTTCATGGTGGGCGGAGTCAAGGAGGAATATAATGCTGCCCAGGAACTTCTCACTTGTATGGGAGCAAAAGTAGTGTACTGTGGCCAAGTGGGAAGTGGACAGGTAAATATACGCAAACATTAGTGTCCTTTAGCCTGTAATCAATTAGAAAATGTAGTACAGTGATGGTGACATCAACTTCAAAGAATACCATGGTATGACCATGGTACATGTCAAAAAACAACAGCAAAAAAACAAAAACAAAACAAAAACATTTTCTTACTGTCTTTTGAAATGCCAAAGACAGTGTGTTTTCTGCCAAACGGCATTAAAGGTAGGGTAGCAGCCAGAACAGAGTCTGCAAAGCTTCACAAAGCTCATAACTTTACAATAATAATGAATATAAACAAGTTAGAGATCTGACTTGTAGGCTACCACCTGATTGCTGCAGATTCATTTTGGCGTTGTAGTGTCAAACTGAAATGATTGCAATGATTGGACATTGCAAACATTTTTTGGTCCTGAGACTTCCACAGAAGATATATGTACATTGCCTACCCTACCTTTAATACACACTGTTGTCTATTAATGGGGTGAATTTTCCCCCAAGAGATCCACTTTTTTTATGCATACAAAAACATATTCTGTCTTTTTATGTCCATTTTTACTACCCTTTGCAACTAGATAATGAAACAATCAGTTAAGATTAAAGTGTTAGTTCACCAAAAAATGAAAATTGTCATTAATTACTTGCCCTCTTGTCGTTCCACACCCGTAAGACCTTTGTTCATCTTCGGAACACAAATTAAGATATTTTTGATGAAATCCGAGAGGCATATGACTCGTCCATAGACAGCAATATAATCAACACTTTCAAGGTCCAGAAAGCTATGTCCGAATGCTAGCTCAGTATTGGCCAAAGCTGCACACGTGAGCAGCACAACGCATGCGTGTGATGCTGACGCAAGAGCCGGCCAATAATGAGTCTGTGTTCTGACGTAGAACCTGGAAGCGCTGAAAGTAAACAACGTATGAGAATGACACAGAAGAGAAGATATTGTTGAAAAAAGTAGTTATTTTGTTTTGTTTTTGTGCACAAATTATTCTCGTCGCTTCATATAAATAAGGTTGAACCACTGCAGTCATGTGGACTGTTTTAACGATGTCTTTAGTACCTTTCTGGACCTTGAAAGTGTTGATTATATTGCTGTCTATGGACCTCTCGGTTTTCATCAAAAATATCTTAATTTGTGTTCTGAAGATGAACAAAGGTTTTAAGGGTGTAGAACGACATGAGGGTGAGTAATTAATGAAAGCATCTACTGTATCCCGTGTCAAGTTTATGAACATCCATTAGCAGTGTTGGGAGTAATGCATTACAAGTAAAACAAGTTAGTTACGTAATCACTAATCAGATTACTTTTTCAAGTGACTGGTAAAGTGATGCATTACTTGTGTGCGCTGTGTAAACATGATGGTTATTGTAGTTCTAGACTAAATGTGATCGGCATTTACTCATCTCACTTGCACAAAAACAGATTCACTATTCTTCAAAATGAATAAAAACAGCGAAATGCAATAATTAAATGTTAAATAATACAAATGTACTTTTATGCACTTAATCTCACTTTATTAATCAATGTCTTTACTGTACAGCCGTAAATATGCATTTCCTTCAGCCTAAGTCTTATTCAAACAAGCAAACAAACAAACAAGCAAGCCCAGCCCAGGTGAGGAAAAAGTAACGCAAAACTAACGTAACACATTTCTTTCCATTAAAAGTAACTAAGTATTGCAATTAGTTACTTTTTAGGGAGTAATGTAATATTGTAATGCATTACTTTTAAAAGTAGCTTTCCCCAACACTGCCCATTAGGAGTGTTAGACATGTGAATGGTTTGTGTTGATCTGTGTTATGTCAACGTTGTTGCAGCTTTGTTTTATTAAATGATCATTTTTAACCCACTAAGTTCTGAAAGTTACAATATGTATTCATAGTATCTTGATATGATATTATAATTATCGTTTAATGAATGCAATAAAAAAAACTGTGGAGATACATAGTATTAGACTCCCCATGTTTTAATTGGTGCATAACTAATTTCTAATGTAATGTCAATAAAAGACCGAAGGTTACTACAAAGCCTTTAAAATAAATGACTTCTGTGGCTGAACTGATGTTTTGCAATTTTCTCTTTCAGGCAGCAAAAATCTGCAACAACATGCTGTTAGCAATTGGCATGATTGGTACAGCAGAGACCATGAACCTCGGAATTAGGTGAAGATGTGTGTGTGTGTGTGTGTGTGTGTGTGTGTGTGTGTGTGTGAGAATGAGGGTGCTGTCTAGCTCAAAAAATGTTTTGAAAGTAGTTCATATGTTCTCTGCTCTAGTTTTAAGCTGCTTTAAACTGCCACACGATAGCTTTGTATAAGAAACAGAATTAAATTTAAAGGGGTCGTGCCATTATTTTTTTTATTTAAATAAGGAACTTTTTACCGTGATGTTCACTTATAATGTTAGTAAAGGTTTTTTTGTACAAAAATACATTTACACAAAAATGGATTATTATTATTATTTTTTTATTATTATTATTATTATTATTATTATTTTGAGCCCGTCTATCGCTTTATTTTAGTGCTGCGGCTCCTTTAAGGCTTCTTGCCATCCGCTCTCAGATCTCATTTGCTTTCATTTAAATTCGGTTTGTCACGTTTGTCAACATTGATGACAGACACCATTGTCTGTCGTAACAGATCGCCATGCATGTTGTTCTCAGATTATTGCATTTAAAAGACATCCTGTAACAATATGTAGGCAATATCTTTCTTTTATTAGTACTGACTAGTGCAGAACATGATTTTAAAGAAATATAGTGAGAAGAGGGTAAAATTATATCAGAAGATATTGGTAGTCAGTGTTGCTTGCATATGCAGCTCAATAGGTTGGACTCAACAGATTCACTTGTATATGAGATATCTAGTCATATTCACTTGAGTGCAGTCTTAAAATCTAGCACACACCAAGAGATGTTATCCCTCTTCTTAGGGATATCAGGAGGGTGTAGGCATCTGCACACTCATATGCACTTATGCAGACTCATTTAGACGCCTTGGGTTTCTGGCTGTCATAAATCTCCCATGCTGCACTGCAGCCTGTCTTCTCATGCAGCAAACTGCACATAGAGAATGTAAAGATGATAAATGTTTGACTGAGATATTATGATTTTGTTTTTCCACCGGAAAGCAAAGGGATGCACTGGAGGAATAATTAATCTCTCACTATGGAGAATTATTAATATTTTTTCCACCATTTGTTCTTTCTGTTTTACCTACCTTTTTATTTTCAGTTTTGCTGCCCCGTTGCCAAAATGGAGGATGTCTAAATTTAAGTATTCATTTTAAATAAAATGAAAGCAATAAATTAAAGTAATAAATGAAAGAAAATATATTTGTTTTGTTGTAAATATTTATTTTGCAATAACTTTGGTAACAAGGCTGAATGCAGTCAACACTACAATTTGTGTAAAAAATAAATAATCTTTTATTTATTTGCTTGTTTTCCGATCATACATTTGTTACAGTATTTGTTAATCTTTGTTCACATTTGTTAATAGAAATACATCTGTTCATTGTTAGTTCAAGTTAGCTCAGATCCATTAAATAACATTTTGCAAATAAACTTTTGATTTTAATGTATTAGTAAATGTTAAAAATTAACATTACTAAGATTAATAAATGCTTTAGAAGTATTTTTCATTGTTAGTTTATGTTAACTTATAATTAATGTTAACACATGGAACCTTATTGTAAAATGTTACCCAATTTGATCAATAATTGAAAAGTGTTTACTGCAATTAAATCAATATTAAATTCAGATTATGTCATAAATCCCCCCAAAAACATGAGATTTGCCTCTAATGCTTTAAAAGAGTAATGGGACACCAAATTGTACCTTCTTTGTGTAAGGCCTTTTACTTAATGTTTTTTCCCCTTCGAGTGCTGGATGTCTCTAGTCATGCGTGATGTTTCGTTTGGAAAAGAAGTGTCCCCAAACGACCGTTATCTCCCCTCTCGCTCGCTCTCTCTCAATCTATCTTCACTTATGCATGCATATGCTGTTGTCTATATTTTAAGAACAGTAGCTACAACTGAAAATGACCCCCTATTTTTTAATGATGCCACATACACACTGAATTGAGAGGCTTTGAAAGTTCATCCACTACACAAACACCCTCACACACACACAGCCTGTGTACAGATGTTTAAAAAGATAATTGACATTTGGTAATAAACTCGTTTGTTGCCTCTTAAAGACATTAATAAAATTGTGGCCTGTGTGTGTTTGCTTATAAGACTATGTGTTTATAATCTTGAGAGCATCAGGGTTTGATGAAGATGAAATGAGAACAAGAAGCATAGTGTATAAACATAAGTCTTTAACAAAATGGGGCCCCCTTCTAATGCAGTGATCAAACATCAAACGCCTTCAGTTTATTTCCTCCTTTCCGTATTCTTAAACTGTAATTTACTCATCCTGTTTAACCAGGCTCTCACATCTGTTTTCCTTTCCCTCGCTGCCGTGGTATTAACCTGCACACACTTTACACTCAGTTTCATCTGCCAAATTTTCACAAGTGTCTTTTGAAAGTGTCTCTTTCATGTAAATTAGATGTGTAAATGGTTTGGATAATATCCATAGGAGCAGAATGGTGCTATACAATGTGACGTTTAGCATTTTAACTGTGAAGGCGCTTCCCCTTCACGCACACACACACACACTCGTTTCTCGTGCAGAGAGAGTGATTTGTGTTGTAGCAGAGAAGCCAGGTTGCAGTTGAGGCGGTAACCTTTTCAGTCACTGACCCAGAACGTACGTGTGTGTGTGAGCGTGTGTGTGTGTGTGTATGAGTGTGAGCTGGGGGAAGGAGGGGGACAATGTTGAACATATGTCACCGGTTGTCCCCAGGAGACTGAGAGACACAGACATAAAGGGAAAGAGAGAGAGAACAGGAGATTGATACGAGGTCAGTCAGTGAGCTGTTTACAGACATTAAAACCCCCAAAAACAACTGTCAAATGACAACATAGCTCACAGGCACACACACATTATTTAGATTAAAATTTCCAAAACAGTCTGTAAAAACAGACAGTGTGGGACGAACGGACAGAATAATAGAAAGGGGAAAGAAATAGACTTTTTATGTACAGCTGTGTGTCCTTGTATCTTAATTATTGCATAGACTTATAAAAGCCTTGGTGCGTGTGAGCGTGTATATGAAGGCGCGGCCCCCTGAATGAGAGACAGGTGGAGTTACTGTATAACTGCCCTTAAACACTCATCATAGTTTAATAGACATAAGAAAGCTAAAAAGCGCACTTTACTGTCTCACCACCGCTGCCGCTCCGGCGTGAGTGTGCACGCACACGCGTGTGTGTCGAGTTGCTCTTGATGTGGCCATATTTATGTTCTTGTTAAAGCAAGAGACGGCAGCTCTTTGCCCAGTTACACATCATCCGCAGATTTCCCTCTTTTTTTCCTCGTCTCTTCATCATCCTTTTCTTTCAAAATGGCTTTTTGTCAACTGCCACCCAATTTTTTTTTTTTTTTTTTTTGTCTCAGTAAACAGTCTGCGGGTTGACAGGTTTGGGTCAATATTGTAATGCTACTTTTTTCTATCTATTAATTTATTGAAAAATACATGAAAAGTTAGTTTCATGTACGTTTTCTGTGTTAAAATGTATTTTTATTATTTTTTGGGGGGGGATAAAGTCGAAAATGTCACAGTGAGACATCTGTCCTAATCTGTCCTCATTGTCCATCATGATGAAGAATATTTTGACAAAATATTTTGATTATTTCTTTAAAAAAAAAAAAAAAAAAAAAAAAAATATATATATATATATATATATATATATATATATATATATATATATACAGTCAAACAAATTTATTCAGACACCTTGAACATTTCATTTATTAATACAGTTATTCACTATGGTAATGGTAATAAAATATGACAAGATCTCAGAGTTAAACTGTGTCAGAAAAAAATAATCTTAATTTTGTCAGATAACACTTAAGCAAAACATGGTCAGGTCAAAGTGTCTGAATAATGTTTGGTTCCAAATTTTTATCAATTTTACTGGTAGTCCACTGTATGAAGAATTTTTGGGTATAAAATGTCATAGTTTACTTTTGCTATCCTCACTTGTATAAATGAACTACAGTGTATATATACTAGTATACTATTTTATATATATATATATATATATATATATATATATATATATATATATATATAATACACACTGTGTGTGTGTGTGTGTGTGTGTGTGTGTGTGTGCGTGCGTGCGCGTGCAATTTTTTTTAATTGATAGCTTCAACATAATATTTGTAATGTATGTAATATTTGTATAATATTTGTGATTAGATCAAAACTATATTTTAAATGGTTTAAAAGTTAAAAAATAAAACACATGAAACCAACATGAATACAAAGAGTATATTTCTAAGAACTTGGCACATGTATTTTTCTTGAATCTTACAGCTGTTTTCGTAATATCATAGAGACTTAAGGGGGAACTCTTTTGACATAGCCAGTAAACAAGCACCTAACAATGCCCTAGAAACCACATACTAAGCCCTGGCAACCACACACTTATCATCACGACAACCGCTTTCTTTAGGAAATGTCACAAATAGTTGTGTTTGCTGTCTGTCTGTTTCTTTCTTTATTATACAATGTTATTTAGGTGCACAATCATCTGTAAAGCAGCAAGACCCATTTCACTCAGATCTACTTTAAATGCAGGACTGAAATCACCCCGGTTACTCTTATAGGGGGACAGATTGGTGGGGGTGAGTTAATAAGACAGCTGCTTGTGTCAGAGTTTTATTACCCCTGCATTTGTGTGGGGGACAACAAGCGAGAGAGTGGAAAATGATGAACTGCAGCTCCTGTTAAATATCAATACTGTATTATCCAGGCCTACTTTCCACTTAAGGATGATCTGGTCCTGAGCCTAAAGGTCAGTGGTCTGTCTGACCCCTGTTCTTTGACCTTTCTCTCTCTCTCTCTCTTTCGATCAGACTGGGTTTGGATCCGAAGCTGCTGGCAAAGATTCTGAACATGAGCTCAGGGCGATGTTGGTCCAGCGACACATATAACCCCGTCCCAGGTGTCATGGAAGGAGTGCCGTCTGCAAACAACTACCAAGGGGGCTTTGGTACAATGTTAATGGCTAAAGTAAGTGGAGGCAATTTTTTTTCTTTATATATATATATATATATATATATATACATACATACATACATACACCGTATTTCCCGGAAAATAAGTGTACATGACTAGTCGACTGGCTCAAAATTGCATTGCTGGAAAAAAAAAAAAAAAAAAAAGATGTATAAATCCCATTTTAAAATACCAGTAAATGAAACAAAACATTTACAAAACAATATAAACTATAAAATTAAATGTATTTAATTTTCCATCAATACATAACATATACTTTACATTTAACAAAATTCAGAACAGAACAGAAATAAAAAAAACAAGTATAAAACATAAATCATTTATAGTGTCATTCATTATAAACAGCATTTACAGGGCCTAAAACTAACTTTTTACCACACATGCCAGTGAACTTTTAAATTTTACCAGCCATTAAACTGTTTTTGCAACTGTTATGACACCAAAATTTTAGATACCAGTGAAAATTCACAATTCTATATTCCAATTTCAAGACCACAGCTGAAACTACTAGCCTAACTAATATAAATTTAAAACATCATTAAAAAAAAAAGTAACAGTAGTTTTCAGATAGAGATATTGAATTAAAAAAAAAATCAAGTGTAAAATAACACTAGATAGTGTTTACTGTATGAATTAAACATAAATTAATCCTTATTAAAGTTACAAAAGTTAAGTCATGAGCAGTGAGAGATTTTTTTTTTCTTTGTCCTTTTTTGTTTGATTAACATTAAAAACAGACATTAGGAGAAATATTAGACTGCTGTCACTTTAAGACCTGATGCATGGATCCAGTATACTGATAGTGTACACATGCATTGTCTTTCTCGACTGTTTACATTAATTCAAGCCATAACCAACCATGTTTACTAGGATGCTCACCGAGACGGGCATTTTTTTTTTTTAAATTTTTGTATAAATATGTCCGTTCAAGTGCAGGAAGATGTGAGACAGAGCTCATTTCAATATTTACACGCTGTCTGAGATGCTGCTTTCTGAGCGCTTACTTCGGATGTGTGCACGCACACTAACCTTCCCGCACAGCGTGCGAGTAATGAATTGAGTTCCCTTTTGCGTCGTCTTGCACTTAAATTGGCAAGGCTTACACTTTCGTGACTATGCAGCGCTGGCCCCTTAACTGTCCCGAGCATTGATCACGTTTGTTCACGTTCATGTTCTCACAATATTACATTGTTACAATTTATAAAAATGCTACCGGTGTTCATTTTAGTCCCTGTATATATATGTTTATGTGTGTGTGTGTGTAAAATATATATATATATATATATATATATATATATATATATATATATATATATATATATATAATATACACACATTTTTCTTCTTTTTTTTTGAACAATAACAATGTTATGTTCACAGGATCTTGGTTTTGCTCAGAACACTGCGACCAGTACCCGGACCCCAATCCCTCTTGGTTCTTTGGCACACCAGATCTACCGCGCCATGTGCGCTGGTGGCTACTCTAACAAAGACTTTTCCTCCGTCTTCCAGTTCTTACGAGAGGAGGGGGGACAGTAGGTCTGTGTAATCCGGTTCAAGTGGATGTGACCCAGACTCTGTGTGGGTTAAAACGGACATTATGATAAGCCAGTTAAGTATTGATATGCATGTGTGTCTGTTTTGAAAGGGATGTTATATGTTGAAGTTAATGATTGTGGCATTGAGAGTCTGATAACTCTGTTAGGTTGTAGCCTTATGTTGACATTTAAAACTTTGCAGAACCATTTTTAACTAGTTCTGTATGACCGGTTCAAACTGTTACACAAATTACTATACAAATCACACATTTACCTGCATTTGTTTACAATCTTTTTTTCCTTTTTTGTTCCATTTCATTGTACTTTGACCCAGTTTTGAGCCAAAATGGATTTTAGGTCCTGATCAGACGCTGCTAAAATGCTTAAGGATCCGACATACCTCATCCATGCCAGTTTTGCTTAAACTGAATCTAAACTGTGAAAAATGTTACAGAAAAATAGGAAGCCCCTAATTTTTTTATAGAGTTTGCACACTACATATTACAACTGACCTCTGTTTTACACAAATAGTTAATATATTTACATCTCTATATTATTTTTGCCTGACCATAATTTCTCTCATTTCTTTTCCACTAAACAAAAGGCTTTAAGCCACCCTGGTGTGTATGTACATATGTATAGCCTATCTGTAAAGGTGCTGTATTGAGAATGAGCAGTGTTAATTCTCTCTGATTTATAGAGGTCCTACTCGCACTAAGAAGAGACAGATGCCATCTGTGCTAGGCACATACACTCGCCCATGTCCTCTATGCAAAAATGTTCTTGTTCATATTTTGTCCTCAATAAAGAAGCTAATTGAGTTATTAGCTGCCATCTCTTTAAGATGAAGGTTATTATATCTGTATCATCAAACAGATTTTCAACAATAATGAATTAAACTTTTTCTGCCATTGGTCTGGAAAACACATCGTCCCGCCCCAAACTCACACTATTGGTTGCACCAATGTGGCTTTGTTGGGCTGGTCGGAATGGTCAAATGAAAAGAACAAAGTTTTGATAGCACTGCAGTGTTTATGGGTTGGTTTTCAATGAAATCAGCCTATTTATAGTTGTCTCTGCAATTTAATCTGAGAGTATTTTAACATTCAAACATTACCTTTATGCTGTCTCTCTGATTTAATGCTATTTATAACTTTCTCCTGTATATGAGCATTTAATAAGGCTGCGTTTGTGTTTGATGTCTGTTTAACTGAAGGGCTGGTATGTATCGGTTAGGTAAGGACAAGGGACTTGACATCACTTTCAGGTTTAGATGATAGCACAAGTTAGCTATAACGAGAAAATTAAAGATTTACAGGTGTACATGTAAGAAATATGACTGTTTATAGCTTATGATGTTTACAAAAGGAGAAGTAATGTTTGAAGTAACAGTACAAATGAATTAGTCCCCTTACTGCCCTCTGACTTCCTGTCCTGATGTTGGTCCTCCGATGTCTGCGGCCTGCATGACTTTTCCATTGTTCTGCCCACGTGCCCGCACACACTCATGCTCTACAAATGATGCCCTTATTTCCATCATCACAATCAGAAAGCCAGCAAAACAAGGCATCACCCATGGACTCTTTCTTTAATGGTGTTTTTGGTCTTTCGTTCTTGTGTTTTTATTATTTCGGCAGTGCTGTTTGTGTCTGTAGACAGCCTCAGACAGGCCAGCCCAGTCTGAACTAGTGCAGAGGTCGTTAAAACCGCTCTTATCCTCCACTTTTAATTGTAGGACTTAATTTTATGACCAATGCTCGTGATGTGCAGTTATGTGGCTGTAGTCTCAGACAGTCCTACACACTATAAGTGCACTAATTGTTTAACTGAGACTGTCGGTTGTTAACTGGGAGCTTAAAGACTGGAGCTGGATAAAAGTGTGTTAAATTGAAAATACAGACATTATAGCTTTACTATATGCTGAGTTTTAGTGAAACGTAATGCTTTACTGAATGTTTTAAAAAAAAAACTTTTTTTTTTATTTTTTTTTTAAATTATTATTCTTTTAGTTTTAATAGGAGCAATAGACCTCTGGTATGCATGATCTAATTATAGATCACAAAGTTCATAGTCCACACCATTTTTTTTTTTTTTTTTTAAACTTATTAGTAATGTGTAAACCTCTAGTCCATGCTGTTGAGAATTCTGTACAAATTTAAGGGGCTATATGTAAAAATGTTCATGTATTAATTGCTTTTTGCATTGCCAATGTATGAACAGCTTGAAACTTAAAAAACAATACTGTCCCGACTTCCTTGTGTATGAAAGCCTAGACTGATTTTCATGTGAAGGTTTTGCCAGGAAAATCCAGAGAATATGACAGTTTCTCTTCCGTTCCATGACACATGAAATTAATGCTTTTACAATGTTCAGGAGAATGCTGAAAGAGTTATTCTGTACTGTAGTGTTAATGTGTCATGCATTTAAACTACTCTATAGTCTCACATAGCAGGGGTGTCCAATCCTGCTCCTGGAAAGTTTAGCTCCAACCATAGGCATAATTTGCGGGTGTCCCCACCACTTTTTGCCAGGATTGATATTGTCTCCACCACTTTTTGAAACATCTCGCGTCACGGATGTATACTAATACAAAAGAAACATCTCTAGTTGATTAGCAATTCATTCGTTTCTGTTAAATAATAGGCGATCTGGTGCTGGGATGTGTTGTTTTTGAAATCATATTGAGTGCTCGTTGCCGCTGTTATCAGTGGCACAACAGTGTTCTCTTTGCACTCTTGCACACTGCGCAGTCTTCATACGGGCGAGCGCTTCAATCTATCGCTGTTGCTGCCGGAGACTATTCGTTCCGGTGAAATCACAAACATTATAGAAAAAAATAAAATAAATAACACGAGGGCGGATTAGAACCCAGAACCTCTGGCACGCTGAACAAAAATTCTACCTCTTACCTATCAGGATAACCCAATATTATTTGCAGTTTAAAGTATTTATTGGCTAATGTAAATACTCTCGAGCCTAACAATATATTGTATTATAGTAGATGTAAGGATGAAACTATAATATTAAACATGAGGTCTATGTCAATAAATTTTGTGCATTTATTATTGTAATGATACAATTACAATACAACCCCCGCTCTGACACACACACACACATTCCTGTCCCACCCACTTTTTAAAACAAAGTTCCAACACCATTTAAACGCACCTGAACCAGCTAATCAAGGTCAAGGCAGGAGTGTTAAGGCAAGTTGGAGCCAAACTCTGTAGGACAGTGCCCGATGGTAGTTGAACAAACTCAGGGTTACAGGATTAGTTTCAACTCAAGTTGACAAAACCAAATTAATTCAATCAGGCTTTGTTGGTACCATGACACTGATCATCAACTTTCTCTGCCAACTCCATTTCTTTGAGTTCATGGAGCACATGCACATGAAATTGTGACATCAGTAGTAATTTTTTGCAAGACAATTAGCAAGATTTTCTCTCTTCTGTGGAGTATTACAAGATTGAAGAATATGAAGTACATAAATGCATTTACACAACAAGAAAAAAATATCTTGCTATGTCAGTGCAAGTGAAATATATATAGGTATACGATTCCAAATCTTATTTGTATTACATATTATCTGTAGCCTATATATTTGTTCATTTAAGCTAAATGTTTAAAATTGCTTATGTGTAATGGAATAGGGGTATAATAATGACATAAATCATATAAAATGATTAGAATAAATAATCATCGCTAAAAGCCAGATAATTTTGTATTTTGTTATTTTGTATGTAGTGACCTTTAATTTGGAGCAAGAGAAACTGGGGGAGTGACTTTTTGTCAGTGATGTGTCACTTTGCTCACAGCTGATTGCTCCAATTTCAGTTTGAGATCTCTTACTCAGAAGAACATAACCTGCCTCGGAGCAAGTTAGGAGTGGTGTGTAAACTACTATGGCCATGAACACCGCTAAAAGCCGAGCAACTTTCATGGTGCCTAAAACCCAGGGTTGACACAAACTAATCTGAAACACATCTGGCTTCATGGTATAGGCCCCAGGACCAAGTTTAGACACTCTGGTCTATAGCCTCAAGCGCACTTTGAAGTACCCTAACTGTAATTTTTATTACCTTATCTGTCTGTGAATTGTAGAGTTGGTGCAAACATATCCACATCGCTATAATCAGATGCTAGATGCTTTCTTAACTGCTGTTATTTTTGTTGTGTGTTTATTTTGTTATTGAGAGGAAAGCACGCAGCACATACTTACATATTCATTATCTAAAGGTCGCTCTCAGCAGCGTTGACAGCGTCAGATGTTCATTAGAAGTATATAGCTGCAAAGGAATTTCTTTCTTTTTTTTTTTTACTGCTAAGCAAATAACAAAAAACAACTTCGCCATGAGTATATAGGGGCATTGAATCACATCCTGCCTCTTGTGAGTTACGTGTGCACTGTGGGCTAATGCTAGCATGAGCAAGTTGCTGGTTGCAGTTCACTTAACAGCCACCGGTGTCACTAATAACAAGAGTTTCTGAATTACAGCCCGTTCAAATGTTTAGTGTCTTATGCTCATCAAGGCTGCATTTATTTGATCAAAAATACAGTAAAAACAATATTATTATGAAATACTATTATAATAAAATACTTGTTATTTTAAATTGTATTAAAAAAAAAAAGTAATTTCTGTGATGGCAAAGCTGAATTTTTCAGCAGCCATTATTACTCTAGTCTTCAGTGTCACATGATCCTTCAGAAATCATTCTAATATGCTGATTTGATGCTTATCATCAATGTTAAAAACTTTTAGTTTTAATGGTGCGTAATATTTTTGTGGAAACTGTGATACACTTTTTGATGATTAGTAAGTTCCATTTTGAATAATATTAATTTATTTATAAAAAAAAAAAAACATAACTGTATTGACCCCAAACATTTGAATGGTATGCATTTAATTTTAAGTCATCTACTTTTAAAACACTATCTAAAATCACCAGGAATAGTTTCAAATAGAACCATATAACTTGTATTTATCTTAAAGGCAAAGTTTGTTATATAAAAGATATAACTGAACTGAGAAAGAGACCTTTAGTAAGTTGGTAAGCAGCAATAATTCAGACATGCCATGAATGGGTGTCATTAGCTGCCCAGACGATGTGCTGTCCAGTCTGACCTCGGTGAAATTCTACAACTTTTGAGTGTCAGCCATGTTGAGTGTGATTCATATTTGGGTTTTAATTTGACCTTGTTTACAAGGGGAATGCTGGGTGCTGTGGTTTTCTCATTAACAGGACATGAAAGGAGCTGTAAAGAGAGCAGCGGTGAAACCGGCCCACACTGACGTCTGTGCATTCACACACACATGGACATGCAGACTCTTTAGACGGGCCTGGTCTCACATCCACTGCAGAGGTCATAACTATCTTAAGCATCTCAACCCACCCAGCCAGTTTTAGACATGCAAATTTAAAGGGTCTCTTGATATGAACTGTTCAAAAGTTGTTTTCTTGTTTTGCTTTTTTTTTTTTTTTTTGCCTTTTATTAAAGAAAAGATCACTTTTATTCCACAAGCATGCATTAAATTTATCAAAAATAACAATAAAGATTTTTCTTTCAAAAAAATGCTGTTCATATGCATCAAAGATGAAAAATAGTTCATCCACAAAAATTTTAAAGGGTTAGTTCACCCAAAAATGAAATTTCTGTCATTAAGTACTCACCCTCATATCGTCCCGTAAGACTTTTGTTTGTCTTCGGATCACAAATTAAGATATTTTTGATGAAATCCAAGGGTGTCTGATCCACACATAGGCAGCAATAACACTGTACTTTTTGAGGTCCAGAAAGACATTAAAGACATCGTTAAAACCAGCGACATGACTACAGTGGTTCAACCTTAATATTATGAAGCAGCGAGAACACTTTTTGTGCGCAAAAATAAAACAAAAATAATGACTTTATTTAACAAATTCGTCTGTCCCCTGTCATACTGCTATGCTATTTTCATTGCAGAGCTTCAATGTTTATGTCTGAACGCGGGCTCAGTATTGGCTGGCTCCTGCGTCAGCATCACACGCATGCGTCGTGCTGCTCACGTGACCAGAGCCGGCCAATACTAAGCCACCGTTCGGACATAAACACTGAAGCTCTGCAACTCTGCCTATGTGTGGATCAGATACCCTCGGAATTCATCAAAAATATCTTAATTTGTGTTCCGAAGACAAACAAAGGTCTTATGGGTTTGGGACAACATGAGGGTGAGCACTTAATGACAGAAATTTAATTTTTGGGTGAACTTAAGCCTTTAAGTAACTTTGCAACTACATACATCAACTAACTCTCATTAGAGTATACACTGTGTTCCACATTATTATGCAAGTGACTTATCAGAGCGATTTCAGTACAATAAACATTAAAATTTCAGTTTTTTAAAGAAAGTGTTCGTTTTATTTCTCCATATCTTTTTAGATAACTGGTATCAATCTCAGACAGGTTTGCCAGGCAAATGGAAACCCTACTTAAAGATGTTGTTCCACATTATTAAGCAAGTCACAGTTCTCATGCAATATGGAGAGGAAGAAAGATCTTTCTGAAGATGAACAGCATAATTATGCAAAAGGCATGAAAACAACTAATATTGTGTGAAAACTGAATGCAAATTATCAAACTATCATAAGATTTGTGAGTGACTTGGAGCACAGCAGAAATCGGTCATATATAGAGGCTTAAAGTTTCTGTCAAACAAGTTAATTGTATTAAAAGGACAGCTGTAAAAAAAAAAAAAAAAAAAAGGCACTGTTGAGCAGCAAACAGGTATTTGAAGATCCTGGTGTCTCTGGAGTCTTGAGAACCTCTCCATGCAGACTGGCAATTATATATAAAATTGCATTTCAGCCACCTCTAACCAAACCTCACAAAGAGAAACATTTACAGTGGGTGTAGAAATACATTTTCAAACAGTTTTATTGCTGTGGTGTTTTTTTTTTGTTTTTTTTTGCAGCATGGGATAGTGCATAGTGCAGGGGCGGTCGTGGCCTAATGGATAGAGAGTCGGACTTGTAACCCAGCACTCTCTCCACCCTCTATACCACAACTGAGGTGAGACCCTTTAGCAAGGCACCGTACCCCCAACTGCTCCCCGGGGCGCCGCAGCAATGGCTGCCCACTGCTCCGGGTGTGTGTTCACTGGGATGGGTTAAATGCAGAGCACAAATTCCTAGTATGGGTCACCATACTTGGCCACATGTCACTTTCACTTCACATTGTATATCAGAAGGCATTATCCTTCTTTTTATACCAAAGCTGAAAATGGCCAGTAATAAACTCCACATATCTTGCAGAAGTCATTTCGACACCCTCAGAGACCCTAAAGAGACCTTCCATCTCACTTCCCAACATTCCAGCCCAAATCATCACCCGTCAGCTCCCTGCTGATGTCACAGTCTTGTTGGAATGTGGTGGCCACTCACCAACCATCCAGAAATCCATCCATCTAGACCATTCATTGTAGTACAGCATTCGTCAGTGAATAAAACTATTTAAAAATTAGTCTTCATTTATTTCTACACCCACTGTAAATGTTTATCTTTGTGAGGTTTGGTTAGAGGTGGCTGAAATGCAACTTTACGCACAACTACCAGCCTGCATGGAGAGCTTCTTGAGACTCCAGAGACACCAGCAGCTTCAAATACCTGCTTGCTGCTCAACACCGGCTTCTTCTTTTTTTTTTTTTTTAATAGCTGTTTTTTTAATACAACTAATTTTTTTGACAGAAGCTTTCCTTAAAAGTTCTGCTGTGCTCTAAGTCACTCACAAATCTTATGATAGTTTGATCATTTGCATTTATTTTTCACACAGTATTAATTGTTTTCATGCCTTTTATGTAAGATTGCACCATTTCATGCTTTTCATCTTCAGTAAGATCTTTCTTCCTCCCCATATTGCATGAGAACTGTGACTTGCTTAATAATGTGGAACAAACTATTTAGGTAGGGTTTACATTTACCTAAGTAGACCTGGCAAACTACTCAACAAACCTGTCTGCGATTGATACCAGTTATCTAAAAAGATATGGAAAATAAAACAAACAAACAAACACTTTCTTTGAAAAAGTAAAATCTGAATGTTTGTTGTACTGAAATCCTATGTCACTTGCATAATAATTTGGAACACAGTGTAGTAGACGATTAGGTTAGAGTTAGGTGTTGGGGTTAGTATAAAAAGTTGGACTTGCAAAGTTAAATACTCAGTAGAATGTCATCACAATAAATTGCTGCAGATATTAAGCTGCAGCGGGCAGTCTAATACTCTACTGAGAGTTAGTTGACATGTACAGGTGCTGGTCATATAATTAGAATATCATCAAAAAGTTGATTTATTTCACTCAAAAAGTGAAACTTGTATATTATATTCATTCATTACACACAGACTTATATATTTCAAATGTTTATTTCTTTTCATTTTGATGATTATAACTGACAACTAAGGAAAATCCCAAATTCATTATCTCAAAAAATTAGAATATTGTGAAAAGGTTCAATATTGAAGACACCTGGTGCCACACTGTAATCAGCTAATTAACTCAAAACACCTGCAAAGGCCTTTAAATGGTCTCTCAGTCTAGTTCTGTAGGCTACACAATCATGGGGAAGACTGCTGACTTGACAGTTGTCCAAAAGACGACCATTGACACCTTGCACAAGGAGGGCAAGACACAAAAGGTCATTGCAAAAGAGGCTGGCTGTTCACATAGCTCTGTGTCCAAGCACATTAATAGAGAGGCGAAGGGAAGGAAAATATGTGGTAGAAAAAAGCAAGCAATACAAGCAATAGGGATAACCGCACCCTGGAGAGGATTGTGAAACAAAACCCATTCAAAAATGTGGGGGAGATTCACAAAGAGTGGACTGCAGCTGGAGCTGGAGTCAGTGCTTCAAGAACCACTACACACCGACGTATGCAAGACATGGGTTTCAGCTGCCGCATTCCTTGTGTCAAGCCACTCTTGAACAACAGACAGCATCAGAAGCGTCTCGCCTGGGCTAAAGACAAAAAGGAATCATTAAAATCATTAAAATTAATAGAAATAAACATTTGAAATATATCACTGTGTGTAATGAATGAATATAATATACAAGTTTCACTTTTTAAATGGAATTAGTGAAATAAATCAACTTTTTGATGATATTCTAATTATATGACCAGCACCTGTAATTAAATTTCTAAAGTGGACCTTTGAAATAAAGTGTTACCATGAGTGTTACAGTACAACTGTTTTCATCATTGATTCTAGCAAGAAATGTTTCTTAAACAGCAAATCTGCATATTAGAATGACTTCAGAAGGGTCATGTGACACTGAAGACTGGAGTAGAAAAGCTTTGCCATCAAAGGAATAAATAACATTTGTAAATGTTTTAAAAATGAAAACAGTAATTTATTGGTGATCATAAGAGTGATTTTAAAAAACATTAAAAAAAAAAAAAAAAACATTTACCAATTCAAACATTTGAACTGAACGCCTATACATGTCATGTACAGTTGCTGGCTCTTCAAAGATACACTTACTCAAGTATTGTTTAAGTTAGGGTTAGGGTATCAGTACAGTTTTAAGAGTCAATTTTTTTTTTAACTTGCACACCTAAACATTTTGTTTATCTGTTATGTAATAAACATTGAACACTGCTGTTTTGCAAATCAGGCTAATATAAGCACTTAATGTCACAAATAACATTAACCTGCTATATAGCAAAAATTGCGAGAATCACTTAGTCTTGAAAGCATCAGTAAGAATAGTTTGAAATGAATCATTTTAGAATCATCTTCTGAGGTTGGATACCTTTTAAAAAATGTACAAGGGGAGTACTTAAACAGTATACAACAGGAAGCCTGTCAGAAATGTATAGATGGGAAACAATTGCGGATTAAAGATTGCATTTAAGAATCGCTGATTAATGGTGGGGGAAAAAAGGGATGAAAAATAGAGTGCAGAACGAAAGAAGATGAGACATTCTGCACTACTGGGAGTCTGCGGTTTCTCTCATTACATTCCTGTTGCCCAGCCCTTTAAAAGTGCTTAAGATGATTAAGTGTGTGAGAGGCACTAGATTAGCCAATTAGTCACATCCCACGACATATCTGCATATGTACTCATGTTGTGCAGTGGGAGGTCCCTCTCTGTCTTCTTGTGTGTGTGTGTTTGTGTGTTATGGGGGTCAGGTAGAAAGGCCTACACTAATTGCCCTTTCCCCAGTGAGTGTATATGTATGTAGACTCATTTAGATTCCTCTGTGGTGAGCCCTCAGTTCATTCCACTGTGTTCATTATCATACTCTAATAACTGAAACTGCGGCTTTTACAGATAGAGAGATGCATGCGTAAGTGCCCTAGGGGTAGGAGGTGAGGAGGGGTGTTCAAGCTAGTATATCAAGGGCCCTTGATTCATTTCCAGTGTCTTGAAAGGGCAATCTGTAATATCAGACACTGCATCATTTGGTGCTTCTCAATGTGTCTTGTGTTTTAGAACACAGCGGTGGCATCTCCAAAGAAGTGTACATGCTATAATATAATATAATATTGTTCTCAAATTTACAGCGAGAATTTCTTTTAATTTGCTGTATTATAAATATACTGTGCCTTTCCTGAGCATTTTTTTTCCCTGCACCTCTGCTTGTTTTGAGTATAGTGTGAATGTTTTTCCCTTGCTCTCTCTCTGTATGATGTCATATATGAGTAATGAGCGACGAGCACTGATATTCATCACCCGCTCTTGCACGTGTTCGGAGGGTCTTCATTATATTAATTACTCTTATTGGAAGAGTGATCATCGACCCAATCAGAATCCATCACATGCTGGTTCCCGTGGTGATCAGAATCCATCGCCAGCCGGTTCCCATGACAATTGGCCTGGTAAATGATGACAGTAGTGTAAGGGCTTATGGCACACTGTACCCCATGGGGTGGATATGGTACATTTATTTATGTTAGCACAAGCTAGGCTAACAGCAGTCTGCTGCTAGCCAGTACTTCCCAGCCAAATCTTATAGTGCAACTTATTACTCTGACAGGTTTATTAAAATTTCCCTGTGCTTTTGTGTGGAAATATCCAATTTTTTAAAATTGTGTGCAGCTGTGTGTACATTAATGTGGTACCTGGACCTTCAGAAGCAAGCATATCTGACACTAAAATGCTCTCACAAATGCTTTCTTGTTCCACATCATAACTCATGTCAGTTGTAGTACCCTAGTGGGCTTTCTTTCTGACAACATTTGCTTCATTTTTCTTCTCTTTATGTTTCAAAATTTACTTTGACAGCCTCTAAACACTGCTTCAGGGCTTGTTTGGCGACACTAATTGGGTTGGATGAACCAGGGCAATCAAGTTGTATAAATTAGGCAATATAACAGTGTAATCAATAAACCTAAGCATGTCACTTTAACAGCGGAATTCACATTATGGAGATAAAGCTCTTAAAGCCATCATGTCGTAATGAAAGAACAACTGTTTCCAATATCACTGCTGCTGCACTTGATGTTTGCTTCATGGTCAATTGACTTGGCAGTTCATCCATGCCTCTGTTAATTGAACGAGGTAAGAAGGCAAGAGATAGAGAGACTGAGAGAGGGAGTTGGTGTAGAAAAGATGGTAGAAAAATGTGTGCAAGAGAGAGAAAGTGATTTAGCACTAAAGCACCATTGATTAGCTGTTCAGCTTTGCAGTGTTTCTCAGCCAACTCAGCCTCATCACAGCAACACAAACACATAAACACCCATAATTGGCTCATTTAGAGATGGGAGGAGCCTGTGGATAACGGACCCAGGAATTAGCCAGTGTTCTTCAGCAGGGATAGCCAATGAAAAGCTTTTAACTCTGTGCGTGTGTTTGTTTGCGTCTATACAAAAGCAATAGCGAGTGTGTGTGTTTTGAATAACGGAGAGAAAAGATACGGAGGGCAAAGGTGGTCACAGTGTATCTATCGTTTTCTCTCCCTTCTCCCACACCTCCAATCATTCATCACCCCATCATGCCCTCTCGATGGGGTGGAACTGGCCGGGGGCTTCTGGGATACAGTGCTGGACAGGGAATGATGGGATAGCATAGTCGCGATGTCATCACTAATCCGGCGCTCTCATCCACTGAGCTAAATCTTCATCTATCAGCGAGACCCTGTGCCATTAAAGCCGCTGCACACACTTACACACACACATATACAGCTCAGTGAAGCATTGGGCTGGGCAGATGGAGTAAATATAGATAGAATTGGTTTGATTGGAATAGAAAAGGCCAGTGAGTTCCTGTGTGGCTGTCAGAGGGTAAAGAGAATAAATGGACATTGGGGGTGCCCTCTCATGCCTTTCTAACGCACACACACAACGTACACAAATACACGCAAAACTATTTCCTTGCCAAACATTTTAAAGCCAAATAGGAAATATCCTGTCTCTTATGATTATTTCATTCAACAAAGACATTTGTTCATTTTTAACAAACTGTTCACATTCACACACACTGGAAATTATGTGCTGTGTTGCATTTGTAATATCTGATGCAGAATTTCTATATCTGCAATTTATGATATATAAAGAGTAAATACAATATGAGTAAAACACTTGAATGAATGTAAGGTTGAGAAGGGTGAGATGGACCAGACAGTGAAAATAAGTGTCCAAAATACATGCAAAAAAACAAAAAAGGCCAAATATCCAGAAAAGTTGTCACACTAGTGGCGCAAGTTGTCACAACAGAACCTGGCATTAAAGGGATAGTTCACCCAAAATTGAAATTTCATCATTTACTCATCCTCAAGTTGTTCCAAACCTGTATGAATTTCTTTCTTCTGCTGAACACAAAAGAAGATATTCTGAAGAATATGGGTAACCAAACAGTTGATGGGCCCTATTGACTTCCATAGTATGAAAGAAAAGAAAAGAAAAATACTGTGGAAGTCATTGGTCTATCAACTGTTTGGTTTTTGGACAAGCTGGAAATGTGACAGTGAAGACTTTTGGAAACACTATTTGGTATGTCACTCTGGATGAAATAAAAGCTTCTACTATAGACTCAGAATCTCTGAATGACAGAAATTGTCATTTTAGCTAGGTGTTAAGTTTAGCCTTTATGTTCCCAGATTTTATATTGATGCTATAGAGCAATAAAGATGTGTTGTGGCTGTTTGACTTAGGCTATGTGACTGACTGACTGACTGACTGACTAATTGAACATGTATATATTCTTGAGTTGATGGAAACAGCTTCTGTGATTTGATTTGTTTGTCAAAAGTCAAAGCTGATTAAAAAAAAAATTATATGAAAATCAAGAGTGTCCAATGTCATACTGAGGTCAGGCAAAATTAGAACAGCACAGTTACCTGAATCAACAGGAATAAGTTGTTTGCTGTGCTGTGGTCTAAAGCCAGACTGATATTTATCCAAAATACCATTGTCCTTTAAAATTTAAAAAAGCTGGTTAAAAACATTCTTCTCAAAAACTTTTGACAGAAATTTGGAGATGGGGCAATAATCATTAAAGAGTAATGGATTACAGTTTTTTATTAATTGCTTTGGCACAATTTTCACAAGCAAATGCTAAAATTTAAAAAATCTTACCTGCTAACAAGCATTGTTCAATACTGAAGCCACATTTTCAAAACTTATCATACAGTCTGCATTACCAACGTGAATCTCGGCCAAACAATTAATCTCTCCTCCAAATCTCTCTCAGACCAACAAAACACTTCACATATCCCTCAAACTGAGCTCCTTCCACCATACACTGGCAACAATAATGCTCTTAGACTGTGTAACATCAGATTGATCAGAGATGCATTATAAGAAGAGAGACAGATGGCATCAAATACAGCATTTTACATTACAGTATGCCACTGTAACTCACCCTTCATCTGAAAAGGTCAAGTAGAGTACAGATTCATTCATATGGCACAGTGAGAACATTTACTGTAATGGCAGCAAACTGTTCTAGCACAAAACCTCATGGCTGTCATACTTCACACCTTTTGATAACACACTGAATAGATACTATTACAAACATAATGGATTTTATGTTATGTAAGTTAGATAATGTAAGTGTATTTTCTGTTTTCTAATGTGGCATCTGTAGCCTGTATTACTTTAATTATTTCAGCATCAAGGGTGATTTGAACATTGTTTGCTATTGAATGAACTGATTGTTAAAAGGACTAAATTGAAAGAAGAACATACTGTTATGTTTCGGTGATTAAACCAAATGTTCTCATTACATATCACAATGCTCTTGTGTTTTGAAACAATGAAGAGCTGTGTTACAAGTCTGATTAGTTTGGAGTTTTGTACTAAGAGTTTTAAAAAAAAATGTACACCTTACTTGTGAAAATAGTACCAAAGCAAATAAAAAAAAAATGTAAAATAGGATGACTCTATAACATAAGTGATGGGGGAAGTAATATAGGCATCTGAGAATTTTCCAGCTGCAAGTGAGTTAAAGAGCAAATATGCCAGCCTACAGACACGGTCTAATAGAGGACTAGAAAAAACTGTATTGATAGGCTTATGATCAGAAAATGTTCTTCAATATCTACATTGAAGACCTACAATTTAAGATATTTCTTCAATATCTACATTGATCAGATGCATTTTAAATAATTGCAAAAAGCTTAATTGGCCAAAAATATGAACTTTATCACAAAAACCCAAATCTCACTGTTTTCTGGCCCTTTGAACCAAATGACCAACATCATTCTGATTGGATTATAAGAGCAGACTGATTGCTATAAAAGGAGAGAAGAAGTGCTTCCAATCATTGTGCTCATGTGTTAACGATAGTAACCACCAAAGAAAGACGTGCAGCCAGCATTGTTTTGCATCAAAACGGCCTCACATGTGTAACAGACATAGTCTAGTAAGAGCTGTGCATGTAAACCTCACTCCCATGAACTCAAGAACGCGCTCTAGCAACTGATGCTAGAGACTGTAGTCTTAGAGTGGGCGGTTCGAACTGGAGGGGCTACACATGCAAAGAAATTTCAAACCATTTACTGGATCATCAAGAACTTCAAGGAGAGGTTCAGGTGCAGTGAAAAAGGCTTCAGGACATCCCAGAGTGTCCCAGGACCATCTCCTCCTGAAGAGTCAGCTACGAAATTGTGTCACCACCAGTGCACAGTTTGCTCAGTATTGGTAGCAGGTGGGTGTGAGTGCATCTGCACGCACAGACAGGGCGAGAACTTCTGACAATGGCCTGGTGTCAAGCAGGGCAGCAAAGCAGGCCACTTCTCTCCAAGAAAAACTTTAAGACTGAAAATCTGCAGGGAGCATAAAGACTGGACAACAGAAGACTAAAGTTATTTTTTCTGATTTTCTCAGACTGTTTGAGATATCTGGAAAATCATCTGAAGAAAAAGTGAACACTACCATGTGTCTTGTGTCATGCCAACAGAGAAGCATCCTGAGACCATCCATGTGTGAAAAGACCCTTGCTTTTCATCCAAGGGAGTGGGCTCTCTCACAGTTCTCTCCAAAACCACCACAATGACTTGAGAATGTTTTTAAAACGTCCTGCAAAAGCTACTTCTTCCACCAAGAACACTTTGGTGATGATCCGTGCATTTTTTTCAGCATGATGGAGCACAAGAGCAAAGTAACTCAGAGATCATTACATTGAAATGTTGGATCTGTGGTCAGGCAACTCCCCAGATCTTAATCCCATGGAGAACCTGTGGTCAATCCTCAAAAGGCAAGTGGACAAGCAGAAGCCCACAAATTGTGATCAACCACGAGCACTAATAAGGCAAGAATGGATCGCCATCAGTCAGGATTTGGCCCAGAAGCTGATATCCAGCATGCCAGAGCGAACTAACTGCTGCAAATTAATTTTGGTGTTGATACTGTTAACATGGAAACACATAATTCTGAACAGCTCGTGAACGCAGAATAAGCTTGTTGTTTTGATTCAGTAGGAACTGTAAAAGGTGGCTGCTGTTTGTTTGCGGTGCTCTGTGACTGAGGTCTGTCTGTAATCTGTATCCACCTTATTCCTGACGAGCCTACTGCGTTTTGAATTATGGGTGGCACTTCTGGTTTGGGGAACTTCCATTCAAAAAGACTTCCATTCAAAACTAATAATTTCAAATCATAAGGTTGCTCTACAAATAAAGCTTATCCATCAGTTTGACTGAATGAGCTGTCAATTTTCCTTCATGTTTTATCTTCAGACATCATGAGATTAATGTAACGCTTGGATTGGACCCCAGGGTGCGGCTGCATCTCGCTGCATATGGGGATACCATCAGACTCGAGCGATTTATCCAGTTATCCATCAGATTCGCTTCTCCTTAGAACATCTACGCAGTGCCACTGTCTTCACCAAGTTGGACCTCCACAGCGTTTATAACCTCATTCGGATACGTGAGGGGGACGAATGGAAGACAGCTTTTGTGACCCCTACTGGACACTACGAATGTTGCGTTATGCCATATGGCCTGGTCAATGCCCCCTCCGTATTCCAAGATTTCATCCATGAGGTGCTCCGGGAGTTCCTCCACAAGTTTGTCTTGGTCTACATCGATGACATACTCATCTACTTCCAGAGCATGGCTGAACATCGCCACCACGTTGTGGAGGTCCAGAAACACCTGAGAGAGTTCCATCTGTTCCTCAAAGCTGAAAAGTACTCCTTCCATCAACCCTCAGTGCTCCTTGGATACAACATCAGCAGCAGTGGCATCTAGATGGACGAGGGGAAGGTAGGAGCCATCAAGAACTGGCCCATTCCTTCCACCATCAAAGAACTACAAAGATTCCTTGGATTTGAAAACCTCTACAGAAGATTCATCCAGAATTACAGCTCCATCGCATATCCACTTACCAGTCTCCTTCGTAACAAGCCCAAGTCTCTGTCCTGGTCACCATCAGCCACTGAAGCCTTCAACACCTTAAAAGAAGCATTCACCAGTGCATCGCTCCTGGTTCACCCTGATCCAGACAAACCCTTCATCATCGAGGTTGACACCTCCACCACCGGAGTAGGAGCGGTCTATCGCAGCAGCAGGGGAATCCAGCCAGACTCCGTCCATGTGCCTTCTTCTCTCGCAAACTCAGCCCGGCGGAGAAGAACTACGACATTGGCAACAGGGAACTTCTAGCCATCAAGCTAGCCCTTCAAAAGTGAAGGCATTGGCTGGAGGGTGCCAAACATCTGTTCACGGTACTCACCGACCACCAGAATCTCGAGTAAATCCATGTCAAGCTTGTTGGGCACTGTTCTTCACACGTTTTCACTTCAACATCTCCTACTGTCCAGGTCCCAAGAATGTGAAGGCAGACGCCTTGTCTCATCTATTCACTCCAGAAGAAACCAATGAATAACCTGAGCCTATTCTACTGAAAGACATAATCGTGAGTCCCATTCACTGGTCTGCAACATCCGTCCCCTCCACCAATGCCTCCGCCAACACTCCGCCGGGCTGTCCACAAGGTCTGCAATATGTCAGCCGGACTCAGCGCACTCCTCTCATCCACTCATCTCACACATCTCTGGGCACTGGTCACCCAGGGGCCAATGAAACCCTCTCGCTGCTAAAAGAGCACTTCTGGTGGCCCAACATGGCCAGGGACGTGAGAAGGTACATACAGGGATGCACAGAATGCGCCATCTCCAAGAGCCCTCGCTATCTTCCATCTGGCAATCTGCATCCTCTGCCCGTTCCCAACAGACCCTGGTCACATCTAGGAGTGGATTTTATCACCGACCTACCTGCTTCTGATGGGAATACCTGAATCCTGGTGGTTATTGACCGGTTTTCTAAGTCCTGTCGTCTCATTCCCCTCAAGGGACTACCCACAGCTATGGAAACTGCAGAACTCCTGTTCAACCACATCTTCCGATACTATGGTATCCCAGAAGACACTGTGTCAGACCGTGGACCCCAGTTCATCTCGAGAGTGTGGAGATCGTTCTTCTCCCTCCTAGGTGTGACCGTAAGTCTCTCATCTGGATACCATCTGCAGTCGAACGGGCAGACGGAAAGGAAGATCCAAGAGATCGTTTGCTTCCTACGTACCTTCTACCATGGCCTCTTGGAACCAGTTTATGGGTTGGGCCGAATACGCACAGAACTCTCTACATCAATCCACCACTGGACTCACTCCCTTCCAGTGCGTACTCGGTTACCAACCCCCTCTCTTCCCTTGGTCTGGAGAACCTTCCGATTTACCAGCTGTCGACTACTGGTTCAGAGAAAGCAAGAGGGTCTGGGACGCAGCACACCATCAACTGCAACGAGCTCTACGCAGACGCAGAATGACAGCCGACCTGAGACGCTCCACAGCTCCAGTCTATCAACCTGGTCAAAAGGTCTGGCTGTCGACCTGGGACATCAGAATGTGTCTCCCCTGCAAGAAGCTCAGTCCCAGATTCATTGGTCCCTTCACCATCCACAATACAGAATTCATCCCACTTTCCATGTGTCCCTTCTCAAACCTCACCACCCTTCTGTTTCTGTTTCCACAGAGCCTGGCCCGGCAGTTGAACCCCCCCTTCCTCTAATCCTAGAAGACTGAGCGGCCTACCAAGTCAACAAGATCCTGGACTCCCGGCGCCATGGTGGTCTGCTGGAATACTTCGTGGACTGGGAGGGCTACGGTCCAGAAGAACGTTCATGGGTACCTAGAAATGACATCTTTGATCCCTCACTGCTCGAGACCTTCCACGCTACTCATCCAGATTGACTTGCCCCCCTGTGGAAGAGGACAACCACCATGACGTCGGGGTCCTCTGCCCTCTAGAGCAGGCCGTGGAGGGGGGGGGGGGGTACTGTCACACACCTGCCGGGCTCCACCATCAACCAATCACAGCGCACCAGAATACTAATCACACAAACCTGTTCCATCAGTGCCTAATTACACCAGACTACTTAAGCACGCCACTCACCTCACTCAGTTGTCTGGTCTCGTTCATACGCAAAGGACTTCTCTATGGTTATCTCCAAACCTGCCGATCTACTTACCTGTTCCACTCCAGCGTGTTTCCTTGGTCTCCATGCTTCTACGTCTGTGTGTGTGTCTACCTACCTCCATCCTGTGGCACTCCGTTGACGATCATCCATCCATCCATCTACAAACTCCATATCTGTAAGACAAAGGACAGTATCAATACCCAGTTACCATTCCTCAAAGTCTGTATTACCAGTTCACTTACCTGAATCACTGTTGTTACCCTGCTGTCTACGTTTACCTCCGTGTCTCCTGTACCTCTGTCCGTAACACCTATTGCACCTTTAAGTGCTTTTATTTGAATAGGCACAAAACAGCACAATAAACTATACAGACATCCCCTTTCATTTTTTTAAACAGTCAGATCCTTCATCTGACCAAATAAATTATTATTATAACAAATATTATAGCTAATATTTATATTTGCTTGTTTGTTATAATTATTATAAGCAAATATACACTGCCCGCCATAGTTCTTTTAACCCTAATTGATGGAGTGTGAAGCTTTTCATTTCTTAAACAACCATGTTAGAAGACATGTCATGGTCATATTCCAGGATGACAAAGCCAAGATTCATCAGGCTCAAACTGTGAGAAAATGGATTGGGAGAGAGCATGGAGAATTATTTTCATTCATATTTCAGTCCAGAGCTTAAATTCATTGAAAGTCTTTGGGATGTGCTGGAGTAGACTTTACAGAATGCTCGACTCTTGCATTGTCAGTACAAGATCTTGACCAAACATTGATGCACCTCTTGATGGAAATAACACCCCATTATTTATTTTAAGAGGTGGATCAATTTTTGGTGGTTTTCAGTTTACATACAATAAGGGATGCAATTGTTAAAAACTACTTTTAAGTGGTTTATCTCTAATAGTTGTCATTAATATACTAAGGGTTAGTAAATGAAATTTCTGTCTGTAAGTACTTTGCTTTGTTGATGACCTTCGTTCATTTTTCAGTGCAGAGCTTCCATGTTCAACGTCAGAACGCCGACTCTGTATCAGAGGTGTAAAGTCCAGGTTTAGAAAGTAAAAGTCTAGTAAAAGTAAAAGTGCTAATTAGCACAGTTTTTCAGCCATCAGGTAAAACTAATTAGTGAAATCAGCTGGCTGAGTTCATGGGTGGAATAAACATATAGCAGGACTTTCTGACCCCTGGAATTTACGCCTCTGCTCTGTATTGGCTGGCTTCTGCGTGAGCATCACACGCATGCGTCGTGGTGCTCACATAAACAGCGTCGACCAATACTGAGCCGGCATTCTGACATAAACACGGAAGCTCTGCACTGTGCTCACTGTGTTAACTGCGTAGGAGACTGACAGGGATGAGGAAAAATAGTTGAATAAAGTCATTATTTTTGTTTTGTTTTTGCGCACAAAAAGTATTCTTGTTGCTTCATAACATTAAGGTTAACCACTGCAGTCACGTTGACTATTTTAACGATGTCTTTACTATTTCTCTGGACCTTGAATGTGGTAATGCTTTCTATGGGAGATAAAAAAAAAACTCTCGGATTGCATCAAAAAAATACTAATTTTTGTTCCAAAAATGAACAAAGGTCTTGCGGGTTTGGAACGACATGAGGGTGAGTAATTAATGACAGAAATTTAATTTTTGGGTGAACTAACACTTTAATAGATAAGCCTTTTACATCTTATCATGCACTCTTCCACCGTTAAAGACACCACAATGGCAGAAATCTTTACATTCCGAAATCTGTACATTCTGAATTCAGCCTGTTGGTTTTTAGGCGGTCATACTTTGCCGCTGTATCATCTTATTCAGGCATTGAATCACTGTCTGCACTCCCTTATGATTAGTCCACGGTGGCTCATGTGACCAGCTATAGGGAGCAAACTGCTGTTAGTGTGAATGGCTAATCATAATACATTCCAGTGTTGCCAGATCTCGCAAAAATAAACAAGCAACTTAATTTTATGTAAAAAACATACATAAATTTACATGAAATAAAATAATAATAAGGATTAGATGTGTGCATAAGGCTTCTACTTTAAGCCTACAGCATGAGTTTCATGTAACTATGGCTGTCTGCTTATGGTGCAAAGCGGACTGACACACACACACACACACACTCTCTCTCTCTCTCTCTCTCTCTCTCTCTCTCTCTCTCTGACTCTCTCTCTTCTATAACAGAGCACATTGAGGCTCTATCTATCCTCTAAAGCTCATTGATTCTGTCAAGCTTCAAATGGAGAGGAGTCCATTCAACCCTCTCTCTCTCTCTCTCCCCCTCCTGCCTTTACCACCCCAACATACACACTTTTTTCCTTTTCTACCTCTTCATGCATCCATTCCTTCTCCATCGCTCTCCTCTATTATTCCCCCATTCATTCCCTCTCACTCACTAAAAATCAATATTGATTATTATCTTTTAAGAGTCATGTCTAGTCTGCAGCATAGAGAGAAGGGAGGCAGCATAGCTGTATTTTATTTCACATCATCATCATCATCATTTCTACTGTGCAGGAGTTACTACTTATCAGTGAGCATAAATTGCAAGAGGAGAGGAGAAAAGAGGGATGCGAGGGAAATGAGAATGAGGAGGAAGAGAGAAAGGAAGACACACAACCTATAGGGCAGCCCATATTGATTTCTTTTATGAAGTGAGGAGAGGAAAGGTGTGTGTATGTTCAAATCACACAGCAACTTTATATGCTAAGTTACCATTTTAGCCTTATTGCATTCTCATTTTCAAATGCATGACAAGCATAATCTTAATATATATTAAATGTTTTCCAGAGAACGTGTACTTTGAATTTGTGTGTTAACTTGAATGTGTGTGTGTGTGTGTGTGTGTGTGTGTGTGTGTCCTTTTATGGTTGGAGCTCCATCACACTGTTTCTGACTGGTCCATGATTACTATTGACACTCTGATGATGGACATGAATAAAAGTGACTGTGATGAGATAAGACTTTTACAAGGCTATCTCTCACCCACCTTTATCACCTGTGTGTATGTGTGTGTCTGAGTACTGGACAGGGCATTCAGAGAGCAGGGAATGAGAATAGAGTGAAATGGTAAGAGAAAGAGATGGGAGTTCATATTCAGTAGTTTTTTTCAACTGTCGCTGATAAATCTGATACAGTCGACACTTTCAAGATCTCCAAAATCCATCAAAGTGGAGGTCAGCCATTAATACCCACCTTATTGTTCAAAGTATTACATGCTGTCATTTATGAATTTTGTGCATGTAAGGGAACTGTAAATCTGCTTGCGGTATGTGGTATGTACTTGTCTGTAAAACTGACCCTGGATGTACTATTTGAAAAGAGGATGATCTTGCAGTTTTTGAAACAACATTTTCCAGTAGGTGAGAGAGACAGAATAGAGAGAGAGTAAAATAGACAGAGAGAAATTCAAGAGGTCAACTGATTGTAAGAGAGACCCATAAAAGTTCCATTAACCTGTTCAGAGTTAAGAGCTTGTTCAGCTTAGCTACAGACAACTAGCACAAACAGAACATCACCATAAAAACCAAACACGCATACAGGTTACACACAAAGCCCTGCTATCTTCAACATATTTTATCTGGTCGAGCTTAAAGCCGTGCGTTTCCTCTGAATGAGTCACAACACAGAGACGCCAGAGTGTGTGTTTAAGTTTGTATGTGCATGATTTAATGTGCTTGACTCCTACACTCAAAGTGAGTGGCTCAAACACAAACAATGAGTTATCTTTAAAGTTGTCAATTAAAGATTCAAAATTAGATCCAACTTCTGTGCTTCCATCCCTTTTTCTTTCATCTTTTCTTTCCTATTCTCCTTTTCAAAAATCTATTCTCATTCCATTCGAACTTAAGTCCCAAATGGCACACTTCTTGTGCACTTGCTGTCTTGTGGACTTACAATGGCTGCCATTAGGAACATTCTTTCATAGTGTCACTGAAATAACAAAATTATGACATGTCACCCCCATAATGACAAAGATTTCACCTAGAAAGTTACCAACAAAGTGCTATAGAATGAATGCTGCTAAAACTATTTGTATCATTAAGGGTGCAATAGGTGATTCTCTAGAAACATTTTTTGTTATAGCCTACTGGTTGAAAGTATCCTAATATCCTGATAGCAATCACTATGTTAAACGGTGTAAATGTATTTTTATAAATATACATCGTCTGTGGAAGGTGTAGGACCCTAAAATGTTCATCCAATCTTTATACTCAATCCGAATGAAATAATACAATGTCCTACCTGCCTGTCAACATAGACAGTTTTTACATACCTTCATGCACCCTGTTCACGCAGATATCATACGTCATCAGCGCGTTTCATGCTTTGCGTTTATAGAGTTTATACAGAGAGACCTCAGTCACGAGCACTGCAAGCAAACAGCGGCCACCTTTTACAGTTCCTACCGAATCAAAACAACGAACTTATGCTGCATTCACAGCACGCCATAACTACTGTAACTAAGAGATGGCAACCCGTGACGTTCTAACTGGAGCTGTTCACGTCCTCAGACTCAGAACTATGCTTTACCATGTCAACAGTATCAACCCCGAAATGAATCTGCAGCAGTCACGTACAAGCTCTCTAAGTTGTTTATGTTCATTATTATTGTAATGTTATGTGCTTTGAGACATGAAGTAGTAGAGTTAAGAGTACCGACTTAAGTACATTTTAAAAATGTGACGCTTTGAGTACTGTTGAGTGAATTCAGAAAACACCTTTGATTGGTCATTGTGTTGACGCGCTCATCTGATATATCTGTAAATGGCTACAATGATCAACGCATGTAATTGTTTGAATTTGAAAGCGTTTTGAAAGTGGGAGCGGTAGCATTTGAAAGCAGAATAATGCTGCTTTCTAATGCTCCCATATATCAGTGTAAGCGCTCGGTGAAGAGCGTCATTGATGACTATTTAATGTTTTTGAAGCATTGATCATTAAAGCCAATCACAGACATATCCGATGAGTGTGGCAACACAGTGGCCAATCAGAGGTGTTTACGAATCGCTCAACAGGGTTCAAAGCTTCACATTTTTAAAATTTCAGTACGGACGTGGAACTGAAGTCGGAACTTTTGACAACTCAATGGCCATGTTCACACTCAGTTTTTGGGACCGACAACCGCATTTACTTACAGGTGTGAATCATGAAATGTCTGGTTCACACAGCAACTTACAGTAGCGTCTGGAACACTGCCTGTATGAACTTGCAAGTGTCAAGCCTCTATTCTCTTACTAGTAACCATAACGACAGTTACCAACTGGCGACGTCCATAAAACTGAAAAGTATTATCACTTTTGACATGATAAGAGACTAATTGAACCACGAGTTTATCCATCAAAACTTCATTAACCAACAGCAGCATGTAAACACAAGCTAGCAGGAGTCTTTAACCGTTGCACTCGCGTGTCACGTCCTTTGCGACGTCTCGCACATGTAACGGCAATTGAATTTGGAAAAGAAACAAAAAAAACTGATGGGAGCTGCCCCGGTGGAGAACAGTGACTGGATCTAACACCTTCAGATGACACACAGCTTATATCTCTGTTGCAGTAAGTTACCAAAAGCAAAACCACACATAGCCACTTTAGAAGAGAGGCTCACTCGCACTATATGACGTGACAGACAACTATTTGTCCAGTCCCAAACTTTGAAAACCTTGTTTCACGGGTTCACACTTGCAAGTAAGTCAGATAAATAAATAGTATGCATATTTGGCATGCTGTCCGAGGAGAGGGCTCCGAGCTCGGTATTTGGCCCGAACCCAGAGTACTCCCCCAGTATTCTGGTTAAGGAAGATAACCAGGCGAGTGTGAAGAGACGGGGTGGTGGAGGGATGCTGAAAAACTGTCGAGGAACATGGGTGAGTCGACTGCGTATTCATAATGTTCTCCACTTATGCTGATTGGGTAGACATGTTGATTACTGATTGCTGACATCTAGTTGGAATGACGTGATGATTGAAAGGATCATTTAAAAGTGCTCCTCCCGAATTTTGTTAATAAAACATTATTTGAAAAAAGTTGAAAAGCATCTGTCTAGATAGATTCAAAATGCCACCTACAGAAATTTGCATTTAGTTTATATATTTCATCATATTTATTTAATTTTTTGACAATGGGTTGCATTAGATTACATTACCAGAATGCATTACCTGTGTTGAATTTGAACTCCTCTTCCTTTCATTCCAATTCAAATTTGAACTTAATGTGAAACTTCCTGTGGAGTGTGGCCAGTTGAATTCAATTCAATATAGTTCTTATGTTTTCAATGTCACTCAGTACTGCTTGCTGAAATTTGTTATTTTTGCTTGATTCCATCTAATTATGGTGACAAGAACAAAGACTATATAATAAGTATAGCTTAATACAATTTAATGAAAGCTTGAGCAAGCAGCTTAGCCAGTGCACATAGCTCATGTCTTGAATCTTTAACAGCAGCTAGCGTGTAGAGGGGGAAAACCAGGACACCCCTGTCATGCGCCAATGATTCTCCTGTCAGTGTGCGCCTTGTCCTGTTGCCTTCTGGGGGTTGGGGGTTGGAGCATATCGGACACAAGTAAAAGGGCCAGAGAGCTGTAATGAAAACGCATCACTTGTTCCCAGGGTTACACTATCACACGCATACAGTACTTGCTTACACACTTCTCTACATTCACCAACTACTTTCACCTCTCATCATACTTTCTAAAAGTTTAGGTAAAATAATCCAAAATTTTTAGCAGTTGCCAGTAGAGTATAAATACTCTCAAGATTTGTTTTTGAGAACATTCATTGAACTGTACATTTTTACAATACGTACATTGATATTCTTCAGCATGCATGAAGTTATTTTGATATTTCACAATGCTATAGATTTTTTTTGATAGAGGACTGGGAAAGGATGGGAAAACTCAGGGTTTGGCACGGTTGCCGTGCAGCTCGGCGGCATGGTTGCCGAGTAATAAAGCATAGTGCTGTAAAATAAAACGAGGTGTGGAGAGAGCTGGAGAGAACTGCAAAGCCATTGGCTCCCTGAGTCATCATAAAACAATAACTCACTCCCATAAAACAAAGTGCTTATTAAATTATTTTAGACAATATCGCATAATTTGGGCACACTTCAGATGAGCTTCACTCTTATAGCTGCATGAGAAAATAAATCTTTAAGTAACTTCAGCAGCATTCTTAATTGTGATCACAATACAATTGTTGTAGCAATAGCCTTATCTTTTTGAACCGTAATGAAAAATTTGAGTTAAAAACAGGAATTTCACAAGTAATTTTATAAATAGAATATAATAAACTGAACTGAAAGCTGAATAGATGTACCATCCTTAACAAAACCTAATTATAACTTTAAAAAGAACACAAAACTGGTCAGATGGATGTTTGCAATGTACTATTGTTACAATAGACATTTGGGTTCACACCATGCAATTTATTTGTGTTAGCCAACTAGTGCAGAGATGTAAGAAAGGGGTGGAGTTGCTATATGAAAAAACAGACAACCATGACCTTGACTATTGATTTTATATTGTTGATGGCACTAAATGATTTTCGTGGTTGTTTTAAATATGTCCTTAGCCTCAAATAAAATGGGTTTATTTTCAAATGGAAATGTTTTACTATTTCTGTCTTCATAATTATTAATGACCTAACCAGTGTGCACTTACAAGTCCAACTTATCTAAATAACAGTTTTTAAAGCATCTTAATCACATTCCCTTTGTACAGTGTATTTGGACTAAAAGCAGATTTTCTCAACTCTGTTGTCACCAAGGTGAATAAAAAATATAAACTGTGCTCTTCATGTGTATGCTTTCTTTTAAAAAATAAAGATTGAAATTAAATATTGGCATGGCTTAAAAATATCTGTATTAATAATTACATTTGGATTCCATCTATTATCTAATGTTTTGATTGTTTTGGCATTTGATAAATATAAAATATTTTCTCATATATCTCAGGTATGCCTCTGGATCCAGAAGTACATTTAGAACAGCCCATACGCTTAGAAGGTGAAATGAACCATCACACTGTCACAGTGAAAGCACCAAATTTGTATCTCCTACATCCTGAGCCAAAATTAAGGTACCGTATGCTCATAATTAAATTTTTGTGGATTTTGTTCTCAGAAGCTACACATCGAGGTTTATTAGTAAGATACACATGGAATATGTACACTTTGATCAATTTAAATAACAACCTTCTAAGCAAGAACCAATGATCCAGTGGTCCATGTTGCACCCTAACCATCGGGAGAAATTCTGGCTTCATCTCAGCTCTGAGCATTGACCAGGTTAAACACATTGCTTGGCCTCTGTCTCTCTCTCACTCACTGGTAAATGAAGAATGTGGGGGCATCGACCGGACGCTCTTCTGATATGGGAATCCATCAGTATAGGCAATGAAGAGCTGGACAGAGCCACTATTACTACTGCAGCTACTGGAGATGGACACAGTAGATCTATATAGAACAAGACAGAAAGAGAGAGAGAGAGAATAACTCTACCGGGGATTATAGCTAGAAAATATTTATGACTCTCTGTGGTAAATTGACCATACATCCTTAAGTGTGCATTGATAGCCACGGACAAATCACTGAACAATAGTGTTCTAAAACATATAATTTAATAGACTGTGTATAATACACCAATATGATTTTAAAGATCCCCAAAAAGCATACAGCAGTCTAACATTATGTAGTCATCACTGGGATTTACGGTTTCCTTCTCAAAAAATAAATAAATCTACATTTATTTTTTAGCCTTGAAAAATTCTGCTCACTGTCAACAATTATGCAGAGAGGCTGACAAAAAGTTTGATTTTGATTGATATTATGTGGTATTTGGAGTCTTTTCTCATTTGGACCTCTTTCATGGAGTATCTACAACATAATGTTGTAAGATATAAGTTTTCGCTTCTGGTTCTGGAGTACCTTGGCACAGCACATTTTGGATATCTACACTTATCTGGCACATCCAATTCAGGTCTTGGGAGCCTCATCTAAAATATGCAATGATGGAGTACCTGGATTGAAAACCACTGTTTTAAATTATCATTTGATTCTACATTCTGCAGGAAGGTACTGAGCATGTGATTATGCTAATTCTTGTGGTTAAGAAAACACCTCAGCAACATGATTTTCTCAGTGGATCAATGTATGCTTGAGAGAACATGCAATTACATTCCCTTGTAGAGCAAAAGCAAAGTACAAATAAATGCTTAGGATATTATTGGTTAATGATTACCTAAAATATTTAATAAAATTGCACAAATATTTTTCCCTAGTGAACATATACCACAGCACTATTGTTCAATCACTATTGATTGAAATCATGTTATTTATTCGGATATTAATAAACAGAATGTTTAACTCCTTCTGCCCTTTGTGTTTCTATGTTTTCCTTGAGCTCTGAAAAGTGACAAATGACTTGAACCTAGGTAATTGAGTGTTTTTTGAAGGACTGAATAACCAGTATACTGAATGCTTAAAATTCCGTGATATTTCTGAAATTTGGGTTTTTGCTATCATCTTGTTGAAAGATAGCCCTAATTTCAAATAAGACTAGAAGAGACATCCTTTAAATGATTTGTTATTTAAACAAATCTTATGAAAATGACCATGCTGTAAAAAATAGGATTTGTTTTTGTAAGATATTCTCAGCTATATAAGGAGGTTGCAAATTTGCCTTAGTAGTATGATCAACAATATCTGTTTCTTGAGTTAGCCCTGGACAGGAACTTCCCTCTTCACCTGTACATGGGAGGAGAGCTTAATAGGCTAAGCAACACTAGAAACCTGAAGTAGGAGCCTATCTCAGGCCTATCTTGGCTGCTTTGGTATATAAAAAAAAAAAATGTACAGAATAATCTGTGCTGAACGAAATGCTATAAATGAAGACATGCACTTCAATAACATCGCTAAATAGCTAGACCAGTTCTATAACAATAAAACAGTTTGCATCATGCTTGCTCTCTCTTGAATTAATAAATTACAACGGACTTTTTTTTTCCTGGCGCAACTGACGGTACTTTATTTCTTCAGCCTGGACGCACTGTCTCCGGTGCACCGTAAATAACGCTGATAGATGCCAGAGGAATATGACTTTCACACACCCGATTGATTTAATGTGACCTCTACTTTCTTAATACAACTGGATGCCTATTTAACCAGATGAAGGCTCAGATTGTCCCGTACACTTGTGCATTAATTCCTCATTCATCATCATTAGGCAGTGAGTGGTCCATTCACGCCTCGCTCTGTCTGCTGTAAATTAGAACGTAAACAGGCTTTTAAACAGTCGCCGCCTTGAGATGCGCTCTAACGGACAGATGCGCAGTAACGCCCCTGCCTATGGAGTATTGTCGCTCCATAAAAATAGGAAACGAGATGTCAGATCTTATTCTCACAGTACAGTCATCCATATCTTTAACACTCTTTTCTTCATAGATTTAGTACTGTTGGTTTGTAATGTGATAATCTGTTTATTCATTATTACATTTATAAGATGATGGATACGCAGAGGTTACATCAAAGAACATATTAATTAGTCCGAGGGCTGAAAGTAAGATAATTCTACTTGTAGCCTATAAGGACAGTCAAAAAAAACTGTATGAACTGTCATAGTTTTATTTTTTATTCCACATGTTCATTGGTGCAGGTAAACCGGCGTTGGGTACGTGCATACAGTCACATTTTAAGTATCGAACAAGCTGAAATTTATTAGACGGTGGTGAACTATCAGCCCCATGTGGTATTTTTTTTTCTTTTCTTTTTTTTCTTTTATTATTAATTGTCAATTTAGTCGTTGGCCATACCTTCACCTTTGGTAGGCTAATTTAATGTAACAAGCGGACATAAATCCGACTTTTGAGTTAAGTGCTCTGGTTTAAATGGCGTATTATTCCAAACATATGCATTTTAATCAACTTGGTCACACTTACAAGAACTGCTTCTAATAAGGCCATCAATCACGTGCGCAAACCAGGACCTTCTGGTGAGGGCTCGTGTGTGGGAGGAGGTAAATTATTTGGGCAAGCGATCACTAGCAATTGTTGACATTTTGTTTGTAACATAGCAGATGAAAAGAACAATTAAAAATGAAAACACCTCTTTTCGAACAATTCTTTTCAAACATATAGTTAAAAGTGACAGAACATGCTATAGCCAATGCACGGTTAAGTGAAAAACAAACAAATTCAATTAAAATAATTAGCTCTGAAAAACAAACAAAAAACAAGATTATTATTTTCTGTTATTAAAATTATTAGCTCTAATAGCTTTCTATGCAATAACTGCAATTCTAAAAATTGTAACTTATTTTAGTTAGTCTATTTATTTTTCGTTCTGCATACTGGTAGAGGGCAGTCACTTTTGGTCTGTATTTTTAATATTCTGGTTTTTGCTTTGGCAGTTCGACATGTGTTGGTTAGACACAATATCCAACCTTATCAGTTATGTCCAGAAAGCTTCAATTTGCCTTTCCAAGTGCCACAATTACGCGGACAACCCAGCTAATTAACGTGAGTTGATTGGTGAGGTGGAGGCACCATCGATCTTTGCATTCCAATATCTCCACAAGACATTCCATTCCAATCTTTCTATTAACAGCGCCGGAATATGGCTTGTACTAACGGTGCCCGGGGACTACTTAATAGCTCGTTCAGATCAAGAGGTCCAGTTATGTTCAAGCTATTAGATCATTTCAGTGTTTCAGATGAAAGTAACAGAGGCCATATAAGAGATAAAGGTGACAACAAACTGTAATTTGAAAGCAAAAGGCCTACTTTGTGTCACATTTAAGAACGATGATGTCGTATATTTTCTTTTCTTTCTCAGATTCTTCGCATCCGACCGATTTGGCTCTTGTTTTGTCTTTTTAGAAAGATACATTTGTGAGTAAAATAAATTCATTTACAAATATTTGAAGAAAGTAGCTTATTACTTACACTGTTCCATTACTAATAGCATAAAATCTTTTAAATTATACATTTGGCGTTTTAAGAATAAACATTAGTCACTCGTCACTTTTAGTTTGAAATAGTTTATTATGAAATTCAATTAATCAGAACACTACTGACCCATTTTTCGCGCATTTTCCACAACCCGAAATCAATCTAACTGAGCAGAATAGGAGTATGTAACTATACATTAAAGAAAACTTGATGCAAGAGTTGAATTCAAAATACATAAATGTAAAAACAATATGGTCAATAAATCAATAAATAATCCCACATCTGATGATGTCCATAAATATTAGCGTTATTTATGCGTGATTTACCATTTTACTTGTGTGTATTTTTATTGTATTGTGTGTCTCAGAGTGAAGATGAAGCAAGGCCGGGAGGAGACAGTAGCCTATGGGATGGTATTCAGCTGATGCGGGTAAGACAGGCATCTCTGGCTTGCCCCAATTTGCCGCATGTGATTGTCCAATGGATCTCTAGCGCATGTTCTCCCGTCAAGCCAGCAAGCCTCGCATGGAGCTTCTTAATCCGCTCCCCTGGCGCCTTGTTACCGGTTTGGCAGACAAGTCTCTGAGCGTGCAGCATTATCATTAATTCAACATTCAAAAATTCTCCCTTCCGAATACATCACTCCTTAATTTCCCTCGCATCTGCACATTTCGGTGTGCTACCGGGACCGGGTGTTCGTGGAGAAGGAATAATGAGCCAACCGTGCTCGGTTAACAAATCCCCTTGTTAAAAAGCTAGATGAAAAACATCGTTTTAATGTGAAAGAAACTGCATGTGGGTCAATTGGTATGGTTATGAAAGTATAAATTATGATAGATTTTTGCGCTATCCTCCAGTCATTTTTCCTTGTCTCCTTTGTCACATTTTTGTTTATAGGATGTAGCCTATTTATAATGTATTTGAGTTAATATGATATCTCTGTTATCAGTATCTAATTTCTCCAAAGATTATTTAAAAGTCCGTGGCCTGACAGTGTTAAAATAAGACTCCGTCTACACAACATATAGCTTCTTAACTGGAAAACATCCACAGTTTCGAAACCTTAACGAAAGCAGATTGCTTTTGTGTTGTGCGAGCTGCTTTGAGAAGTTCATGCGTTGACTTATTAAATACTGCCAAAGTGCCCAAAGCTGATCCGGATATAGTACCCGAAGAATCCGTGGCCTCTTGCTGTCGTCTTATCTGGTTAGTGGCACTTCCTCCCTCTGGTCCAAAGACACTGAAGATGATTTGCTGATGACTGCTGGCGAGAACGTGAGGAAGGCCTCAGTCCTGGTCGTGGGCGAACACGAGAAGTCTGCGTTGTTGGACCTGTGTGGAAGCCCGTTTGACTGACTGGCAGCGTGACAGGCAAGGCAGGAGCATGGGCTTCCACCAGGACCAAGCCCATGACCCGGGCTGGGATACAGTGATGGGTGTCTGAAGGCGCACAGTAGCTCAGGACGCGGGTATGGATGCGAAAGCACCCGAAAACTATCCAGCGAGCGCAGAGGATTGGAGAATGGACCCCCGGTAGCAGAGGCCGAACCTGCAGTCACTCCGCTGAGTGGAGAGTAGTAAGGTAGAGGAAGGTGAGATTGAAATGGATAGGGCAGGCTGCCCGTGGCTGCAGCATGGCTCATCATATAAGTGTAAAAGGCGGGGTCGGCAGGATGCGGCCAAGTCATAGCCAGCCGCTGTCTCTTGTCCTTCATGCGACGGTTCTGAAACCAAACCTGTAACCAAAAGCAGCAAAGTAGGCATAAAATAATAGTAATGACTGAGGCCTAGTGCATGTCAGTCAATCCAATTTGGATAAGCAGCAAACAATGAGGAATGCTCCTATAATTAAGCAAATAACAGTTATGATGAATATTTCATAGAATTGTGATCTTCTTATTTCTTGATTGATTGAAGCAATCTTGCCAGGGTTTATATATATTATATCCTAATAGACGTAGGCGCAATGCAATACCTTTATTGTTGTTTCCGGTAAATTTAAGGCAGCCGCCAACTCGCACCTACGTGGCCTGGACACGTAATTTTCCCGGTAAAACTCTTTCTCCAGTCGTGCTATCTGCTCTCTCGTGAATGCTGTTCGATACCTTCGCATCTGGTCAGAACCGTAGTTGAGAGAACCGGGGCTTGAGCCCATCTTGTTGTCCACACCGACTTCTTTACCGTGGTTCGGCGAGCCCATCGCCAGTCCTTACAGAAAATAAACATTAGTGATTTTAGGACGTACATCCATTGCAAGGTTTCTGCTTTCCGATTTATTAATAGATAAGTCATACTTAATCGCTTGATAATGCTTTTTGGACGCCCATTTCACAGAAAAAAAAAAATAAGATGCGTTTAAATTCAGTTCCATATTTTTTAATATTACTGAATGATTTCGGTCAGATAGATAAATAATCGCGCAAAACAAACAAACAAAAACATAACAGGTTCGGAAATTAAGACTGCATGCTTTTATATATCAATGTCCAATGGAGAAAAGCTAATAAAACATGCACTCTCAATCTCTGAACATATTAGGATTTATTTTCAAAATATAGACTAAACAAATGCCCGGCTTTGATATTGCATTTAATTTGAATTAATGTGCACTTTCGAGGAAAATTATTTGAATCATCCATGTGTTGATTTTGCATAAAAAACAGCTATACCCTTCATTTATTTTTGCACTATTTCTTTAAATAATGTTTAATAGTATGAAATAGTATGAATTGAGAGACTCGTCATACGAATTTTAGCTTAGCCTACACATTATGATATATTTGAATAGTTAATGCAACCGTATTTACGATGGACATTCTTAAACAGAAAATAAAAACAATTAATGAGATGCTGGAGATTGGTCTAAGATGACTTGACAACTTGTTAAAGTCTAGACAACACCCCAGATACAAAGTGGCCTTATAATTGACTCGTTAATTCAAAAAGCTTGCAATAACGTTACAGGAGCTGACAATCGAACGCGCTCACAAGCAATGAGCTACGCGGCAGATCGATTAAGCGTGGTTATGTGGTCGCGTGTATTCTTACTCAACGAGAATTCACAAACAGGAGAAGAAAATGTGGATAAATGAATACAAATAAAACAAGAATACTATGAGCCGTAGTTTTTTTTTTTTTTTTTTTACCTTGTCCACTCGGGTAATCCATGCTCTCTGGGGTACAGCTGACATCTATTTCCTCATAGAGGTCTGATTCCGCATCTGAGCTGCTGGCCTCTTTGTTGGGAATGTCTGACAGGTCTCTGTCCGGCGCGGAGGGCTTGCTAGCAAGTGTCACATCTCCGTACTTTGCGCTACGATGTCCCTTTGTGGCGTCATCCACTAGGTTTTGCGAATAAGGCACTGGGCTCAGTCTGTTCTGGTTAACCGGTTTGTCCGGTAACTTGCGCATGGGGTCTCCAGTAGCTTCCGTCAAAATAGAGCCAGTTTTGGCAGACAGTGTGCCAACCTGACCACCCTCGGTGCGCATCAGCATGTCCTTAGCGCTGTCCATAACCGTTAGACGAGAGCAGAGGGCCAGATCTCCCAGAGATTGGTAAGACAGTCTGGGAGCAGCGAACGCAGACGAGAAGCTGTGCGATGCGAGCGCTCGAGAGTGCTGCACGATATCTGGGAGGGATCACCATTGCCCTCTCTCTCCTCACGCGCTGTCATTGTTAATAGGGCAGTCGTCATAATAGAAGGCTCAGTGACGCCACGCGTCGATTTAGAGTGAATAAACAGAGCGGGAGAGTAGTCTAGGAGAGACAGAGGTGATTTCAAGGCTACATCACCTGTTAAACACTAGGCTACAGAAGCATAAAGATGCACCAACTTTAACTTTTTAACGCGTTTAAATTAGATGTTCACTGATCAGAGTCATAATAATGAAGTGTTTGAGATTGTTCATATGTTTTCTCGCTTAGAAATGTCATGATTTAATTTAATGTTTGTGTAGGCTATGATTTTAATTGAAATTCTCATAGTCGACCCAATATAATAACCAGAATGTCAATGCCATTTTTGTTTCACCGAACTTTATTTGGTTAAATAAAGTTCTCACGTATGAGAAGAAAGAGTGGTTGAGGGCTTTTCGATGGATTAAAAAAAACCTAATGTCCATTAACGAGGACAGTCAAGGTTTGAATTGTGTGATAGAACGCAAATATGGTAAAAACCCTATCTATTATCTCCCTGTCTTGAGACCACTTGGATAGGAAGGAGTCATAATGGCAGCCTTTCGGAATATATTAGCACATGTTCTTCGCCGATCAACACAGTCAGTGCGCGTTGGAAGACGTCAGACTGAATGAGAATATTCCAAAGATGAGGAGAGCTGTCTTACCGCCAGCGGCGTAATTTGAAGTGTACAAGTTCCATCATTTCTTCAGCGCACCATCTCAGTCACGCTCTATCCCCTTCGCTCTTTCTCCCGCCCTAACTCGATCTTCCAAAGTGGTGTCAAGTAAAGTGCAAAAAGGTCAGGTCCCCGTGACCAGGAGTAAGAATAACAGGCTATTTGACATTTAATTAGATTTGTTTGAGCCGCGCCAACAATGCATATACCCTCACCGCCTACTGGCGGGAGGCAGCGGTCCAGTTTTATTTCTGGAATGTTTAAATTTGAATTCTTTAGGTTTCAGATGATCAGACTCGATTTCACGTTAATTATTCCCTAATAGTAGAATCATTTCACTTATTTAAATATCAAATAAACCACAATAAAGGTAAACAAAGAAGGAATATAAAATATTGGTCTTTCAAGTCCTGTCCTTCATTACAAAATGCAAATGAGTTATTTCCCCCCTGTATGATTACATTTTATGTTGCATCTTGTTTATGGTATTCTTCAAATCGTTTTCTTTATAAATCTTAGATTCCATTGTCTTCCATTCCATTGACTTATTTTGATTTATTTACATCTGCATGTCTCACATAGAGTTGAAAGAATAGGCTAGCAGACTGAAATGGACAAAGTTCAAAATCCTGTTCTGTCTCTTGGTCATTGACAAAACCAGCACTTTAATGATAGTGAGGCTTACGAGTTTCGGGCTCCAGGAGACGAGTCTGTCGAATATATTATATAGGCTGTAAGATAACCTAGCGCACTGCTTGCTTTCAGGGAGGAGGCCGCTCCCTCCTCCGCTTTGATGTCGGAGTTCGGGCAGTAAAAATTCGCAACAAAGCTGTATATGACCTCAGTAGTTTTAAACTTGATATTACTTCTCAAAACCAAATGGCTTTCATCGTTTTTGGTGGCGTAATATAGCCTGCTACAACTGTGGCTTTTCCTTATAACCGCACTTAACAACACCGTTGATATACCACAGAGGCAGCAATAGGATCATAACCTACTGGGATGTAATTAGCTCGACTTCTGTATCTTAATTGCATACAAACCACCCATCTCTCTAAAAGAGAACATGTACGATAATTTCCAAAAAATGCCCAAATGTTTTTAATAAAATACATTATTTCACTTTAATTAAATTAATTAAAATATTTCACGAGTTCATTAAAATACCCAGAAAGTAGGCCTAATATCATGTTAAGAGGTGGTTGCTAGAGTATTTTTTGCAAGTTTGCAATGTTTTGCGTTTCAAAGGCTTTGTTGACAACAGTGATTATTGTCTTAGTGATTATTATCTTGTATGCAGTTCAACGCTTCTCATTTCTCATCAGTATTCTTCCACGTTTTCTCCTCTAGTATAGCGTATGGGAAATCCGGGGATGTTTTACAAGTGCTTCGACACAGCCGCCTGGAGTGGATTGGACGCTCATGTAGTGGAGTGACGTCAGACGCTCTATTTGTGTGCCCGCGGCGACAGTTCTCTGAATCATCAAAGCTGTCCTCGTGCGCCCTCGCCTGTTAGGAAAGGTAAAAGCACCGCAGAACTCTCTCTCTCTCTCTCTCTCTCTCTCTCTTCTTTTGAGCAGGAGAAGGAAAATTGAAGAGGATATAGTACAAAACACTGTCGTGTTGTTTTTTTAACTTGAAAAAACTTTATCAATTTGCATTGAGTTGTTAACTTTTTTTTGGAGGCTATGAAATTGTAACGATGAATTTTTGAAAATAAAAGCTTTGTGAATTCTCTCTCTCGCTCTCTCTCTCTTCAATTTTAGTGTTCTTTATTGACAAGGAAAAATTGTATAGCTGTGAGAACCTGTGAAATATACAAAATAAATACATGTAACGTAAAATAATGGTGTAAATAAAATTAATAATTAGATAGCACTAGCAACCCTAAAGTCCTGGTTTCAATTCTGCTAAATGCATAAATGTGAACTTTAAAATAATAATAATTTAAATAAGAAATATGAATTGCACAAGTAATTATGCAATACAAACTTAAAAAGAATAATTGCATTGTAATGAACATAGGTTTAATGGAGACAGATTCAAGGTAGATCACTTACTGTCCCAGATTTTGGCAGACAGACACATACTATCACACAGCAGTACTTGTGTTTCCCTAGAGGGTTTTCACTGTAAGATTGTCTAATGTGCAGTGTATCTGTTTAAACATTTACTGGATGATTCTGTAATTTGTGAATTCTGGCAGAAAACGGGGCTCCGTCTGTTTTGATTGGTCACCGTTTACAGAAATAGTTTGCCATGGTGTGCTTTCTATTTCTAGGGCCACATAGTATTTTACTTTGTTGTTGTGTTTCCCAATGGGTGACACGTTTATGTTTAATTTTTGTTGTAATTTGTTTAATCTCATTTGTTTGACGTTATTGTTTTGGTCCAGAGTGTCGATGTGATTAGGGTTAGCGGATGTTAGTTAAACTATGGTATTGCATTCTCTCTCTTGGTATACTGCAGAGGTTTATAATGAGTTTTAAATGTTTCCAGAATGTGATTAGCCGTTTTTAATTCCTTAATAGTCTAATCGGTAGACTTTTGCTTTGTGTCTCTCTTTCATTTCTTCTTTTGTTGTCATGTTTTTCTATGGACCTTTTTTATAGGTTATAAAGATATTTAAGTATCAATGCGTAAATTTGTCTTTTGGCCGTGCTAATACTTTGAGACAATCAAATCTCTCAACCCGATAAAGGTCATACAACTTAGATTTCAAATCAAACCTAAATCGCATAAAATTATGTTAACAGACCAATTTTATTTGACTAAATGAATACGTTTGGCCTGAATATGGCTCACAAACATGGACCCTGATTCACATTCCTTGTGTCTCATTTTGTGTACATTCCTACACCACCAATAAACCTTTTCGTGGGCGGTCCTTGAAGGCGTCCTTGAACTCAGGCGCGCCGTTGGCACGGGGAACAGGGGGGTCAGGACCCCCGCAGTTTAAAAACAAACAAAAAAAAAACAAACAAAAAAAAACAGAAATCATTATAAGGGCTGCTTTAGTCAGCCACAAACTCTATATAATCTTTTGGCTAAAACGAGACCATTTTCACATTTCGTAAATAATCAACTGTTTTGTAGTGGATGTGCAGAACAGGAAATGCTCTCTTGAACCTAGAAACACCTCATCTCCAAACCATCGATCAAAGCGTGCTAACTTTTTCTAAGGGCATTTAGATGGTATAAAAATCATGCCCGAAACTCAGCGTTTGCGGGGACATGTCAATCAAGCCATCCTTCCATTCAGAAACTGAGAAATGTGACACTTCAAGGTCAGGAGGCTGATCTCTCAGATTAGTTCCGGTTGACGTGCACAACCTGCTTTGACCGTGTTCGTGTGGATTTATAGTTTATGTACTGTTTTGATTTCGATAATTACATCTAGAAAGGGAAAAGCATCCATGGCATTGATAAAAGATATCTTTGAAATCGAAACTAAAGTGATGATTGCCTCGGCCAGCGGCGCAGTGGGGAGGACGCAAGAGGAGAGGACTCTGCGTGTGGTATGTATATATACTGTATTACTGCATTTACAATGCTTATACTAAATTTTGAAATGTGAAAGCACAGCAACTGATAAACTATTATTTGACAAAAAAAGTCAAAACTACATTTAGGATATGGCAAGGCTGCTTGCACACCAGTCTACAAGTATGCAGACTTGAATAAAATGGTCATTTCAATAAATCTACACTTTGATATATGTGAAATGGATATTATTGCAGTGCAAAAACTGTGTGTATAAACAGTAGTTTCTTTATTTCAGTTGCTGATGAAGATAAGTGAGCAGCAGCAGCAACTGGAACAGCTGGCATCACATCTCCAGGAGGCAGCCAGGTGAGGCTGGGGTGATGCTGCAGGTGACAAAAATGATGCACATATAAAGAATTATACAAATCTGGAGGATGTAGATCATGTTCTAGATTGTAATAGTCTTGTCCCGAAAAAATAAAACTAAACAATCACAAAACAGTGGACAAATTCGCAAATTACTGATTCAGCTATAGCTATCGATGAGTTTGAGGCTAAGCCTGTTTACGTATAAATTGCATAAATTCCTCATACACTGTACTCTGCGGTTCAATATTCTGACATTTTATCCCGTTAATAATAATGCTGACATTCTTAAATTAAGACTCCTTCCTTCCTATTTTTTCCCCTCGAACGATACATTTTTAACACAGTTTCCTCAGTAGAAATCGTATCTTAGGTTTATATAGCCTACATATTTACCATTTTATTTTTGTAGTGTATTCCCAATTCCCAATATTTAATTTTTTTGCGACCAAGCTTACTTAACAATATCTGTGTTTTGTCGTTTGCATTCACTTTCAGCTACACTGATATATCAGCACCTACAGGCCCAGTAAGTAATAAATAAGTAGCCCAATATTTAAACTGTTATCGGTTGGCTGTTTTATTGATTAGACAACAAATTACTTCCCTTTCAATGTCATCACTCGCTGGCCCCCATCGCAGTGTTTCCTTTCTATGGTTGATTAACAAGGTTGATTTAAGTGATCTGTTCTTAGTAGAATGAGATCACTTAACTCAACTTGCTCTTTAGTTTAGTGGTTTCTTCTTGACAAGTCTCTTTCTTGTCAGGTTAAGTATAGGATTAAACAGCATAATGGACTCATAAGATGTTGCGGTTTCTGTAATTCCGGGTGAGAGGGGAATTGTAGGCCTTGTTGCGAGTTGACTGGACCAGATCCGCCCATAGTGCTCACCAAACTTCCGCTAGAAGTTTAACAACTGTGCCTAACTTGAACTTGACCATGACGCGCACAGAATAGTCACTACAACTCCACTTTCTCACTTTAAAATGTTTCTTTAAGTAGGTATTCATTGTTAACAGAAATATTATAAATATTTAGTAATTAAATAATTTTTAAGAAGAACTATTGCACAAAAAGTACATATTTAAAAACACCATTTACCACACATCTGCAGTGATCCAGTGGACAACTAAAGGACGCTTAAGATACGAATGTCAAAACACGTGCACATTGGTTTCCATTTATCATAATATCATCACTTTGGGAGGCTGTCCAAATTTAAAGCGTATCCGAAATCTCACTGGCCTTTTATGTGCGTGAAATTAATTTTAAAACGTAGGCCCTACGTCGACGGTCTGATATTTATGTATCGCTTTGTGTTATGAACTTTGTATATGATAAATGCTTTGAATTTGTATTTAACTCAAACGCTATGTGCAGGCCAATATGAATGGATAAATAGTCCAATGTCGTCTCTAATTTTATTGAAAACATTGAAGTAAATTAATTGCTGATTAAAAATGAGAGCAAGGAGAGTACGAGTAATAATACATCTTTGATCACAAAAATGTGATATAAACAAGCGATATATATGCAATATAAACAATGTGATGTATGTGTTTATTATATTACACAATGTGATATCAATAAGGTTAATTTTAAGGTCTTCCTTGAATATGGGCCTTACAGACAACGACAACGGTTAACTCGACGAACGAGTGTTAAACTGTGAAATGTCGTTACAAGGTGTCATCTTCAAATACTGTCATTATTTAATATGTTGGCTGCATACAAATGCAGAATTTTAATTTCTCACAGTGTCACTGTATTTAACAATATCAATAAACAAAACTTATTTGCGAATTTTAAATTTCTAGTTCATAAGTCAGATAAAATATATGGATGAATTTATGTTGTGCATCATCGGTGCATATTTCGTTTAAGGCATTTGTTTAAAACAGCATTTGTACATGGGCAACAAAGCAACTGAAATACAACGTGCAAAAGTAAAGGGAAAATCTTTCGATTTTCTAATCGAGAAAAGACCCTTTTTTGCCTTATGTCTGCGGGTGAACCATTATTTAACTTTTTTTCTTTTTTCTGTTCATCTTTGCTGAAAATCTACACACAAAAAGAAATATTAAACTAAAAAAATGTCCAATTTGTACTATGCAGTGCACTTCTCAACGTGTTTGTCTTCATGTGTCGTGCATCCACAGCCAAATATTAAAATAAATTTTGGCTCCTATAATTTTTAAAAAATTTCCCCTGTAGAATTGTTCTAGAATTGATGAAAAACGCATAGTCTTATTCCCATATTCTTATAGTTAAATATATTGCTTGCGGCTACCTCTGTTAATTTTGTAATAATCATTATAAAAACGTGTATTGTTTTTAAATATTCCTTGCAGTAGATGTCGAGGCCAAGAAGTTGAAATGGACGTTAAACAAAATATTTAATTAAAATATTATTTTGGTGTTGCATTGCAAATCATTCATTCGATGTAGTTAACTGCATTTTGTTGACTAAACAAGAAATATCCCAAAACATGTAGAATTCATTATGTGATATAAATGATATATTACTACTCTTACTCTTCTTGCAGACTCTGTGCTTAGACAAACAAGACATACATTATTGTTATTCAAGTTCACAGTCTTGCTACCACAAATCACAACACGAGCTATACGCACCCAGTGCTACCCTTCCTAACATCTCAATATTATTTAACCTAATTTTCTCAAAATTATTTTAAAACATCAGTTTCAGTTCACTACATAGTGAAATCATCGTGAACTACTACTATACTACTACTACTACTACTCTGTAATAATAATAACAACAATAATAATAATGTTACCCGTGCTGTGTTTCTCTGAACAAAGGTCTAAATTATATTCTGCAGACTCTTGTAGTGTTGATGAGGTTCAAACGTTGTCCGATAAAGACAATAGATGTGTTCACTTTTAAATAATCGCCATCATATTAATACATTCTAGTTCATTACATTTAGCACGTTGAACATGTGGAATAATCAGGAAAATAAAGTAATTACATATAAAATAAATATGTATTCTATATACATAACTATATGTATAACTAGGCCTATATGTATAACTATATACATATTGAATACATATTTTAATATGTATATATATATATATATATATATATATATATATATATATATATATATATATATATATATATATATATATATATATATAGTATTTGCTCACCATAATAGTTACTTACATATATTCTTAAAAAAGCACAGAAAATGTTTCGGTTCACGCGATTGTGCCGTTTTCTAGCATCAGTCTGTGTTCGAGCTACTAAGAAAACAAAAAGTAGCTTATTTTACACATTAGGAAGGAATTACACTTTTTTTTAAAAAAAAACATGTTGTTTTAAGAATCAGAATAATTTAAATATGTAGAATTTTTTTTTTTTTTTTTGCAATTTCATAGGGTAATTCGAAATTTCTGAAGAATCATTTCCATGCAACATCAGAACAAAATACTAATTTGTTCCTGCATTGGAGCAGTCAAACAACATGGTTGTATAGACGACCCAATATTTAGTTTGACAGTTTTCAACCTTCTTACCTAAAAAAAAAACACGGTTTTCTTCCAAAAACAGCTAGCTGCATTCTAACCCACGTCTAGTTGGTTAAAATACAAAATCGAAAGGAAATCGTATTAAATTGTAGGCTATATTCATTCTCCACAGATTCGCTAACATTTGTGATACAAAGTGGCAGGCCAGTAAAAGTAAAAGGCTTCTGTGACGTATCTCATTCACCAAAGATTTCTCACCATTCGACTCTTCTCTTTTGTAAGCTCTGAGACTGGCCATCAAAGTCTGAATAGGCCAATAGGCACAGTGTCGCGGCCAGACGGCAACTTTCAACTTGACCTTGGCCTGCAGACGCGTCAGCCCCGCACGTAAAATGCACAGACGAATACAGGGGGTGTTCTCTGTCTCCGCATCTTGTAAACAAAACGGAAGCCGTCGCAGCAGGACTTCGTGCCACGTTCAAAAATTGGACCTTTTTCTTTAACTGCCATCACTTGCAACCAATTTTCTAAGTATCGTGAAAATAACCTGTAGATTTTGTTGTTAAACGTTAAAGGGCACACCTGGCTTGCTTTAGTACAAACTTGTATTGCATCATAAGACTTGCAGTGCTTACAGTTTGATGAATGAATATAGCCTGTTGTTTGAGGATGTAGAATTGTTCGAAAATTTAGACATTAACAGTTTTTTGGCGTTTTTATTAAGCTGTGTGTCTTCTGTTGAGATTTTGAACATCAAACTGATTGCAGGGCCAACAAGGGCTGAACAGTAGCAGCAGCTCACGAATGGCTGTCAAACGTAGGTGTTTGCAAAACTGACTGGAATCATATATAGTGCACTTACAATTACACAATATTCTTTCAATGTTTACCCCAGCGCCCATGACTATCTTAAATAACAAGACAGTAATAATGAACCTTTTTTTTTTCTAGAGTTCCAGTAAAGTGGATACAGAGATGAAATCTCATGAAAGACCACAGCTGGATTTGCCATTTCCGTATATCTACTCACGTCACCTTTTTTAAACATCTTTAAACGGGTAAAATCCTTTGACAGATAGTCATCTCACATCAAGGCATTTGTGTTCGGTTTAATTGTTAGCACTTGAGGTGATTATCGTCCTAGTTTACATATCACATGACCAGTTTTGAGCCAATCGAGACGTGATTCTGGATATGCGCAGGGTGCGTCAGAGTCGCTTGACTCTCGCGGAATCGACTGTCTCCTCTTTTTCAGTCTCGGGGCTTCTCAAAAAAGAGCCACACGTCTAAATGTCCGACGGGCTATGACAACGTCACTGCTTCTCCGCCCGCGCTGGATTGACCCGGTCATGTTTCTCTATGATAACGGTGTTGGCTTGGACGACACCGGCAAGAATATGGAAGGGTTCACGGGAGGTAACTTCTCGCCGAGTCCGTGCAGGAATTTGATGGCTCACCCTGCCTCTCTTGCGCCCAGCGCTGCTTATCCGTCAAGCGAAGTGGCCGCCGCTGGAGCGGGTGAGCCTGGTAAGCAATGCAGTCCCTGCTCAGCCGTCCAGGGTTCAGCCAGCGCTTCAATTACATACGGATATTTCGGTGGCGGTGGATACTATCCTTGCCGAATGTCCCACCACCACGGGGGCGGTGGAGGTGTGAAGACATGCGCCCAATCCCCCGTCTCTTCCTCACCTTACGGGGAAAAATACATGGACACGTCCGCTTCTACAGGCGAAGATTATACCACTTCGCGCGCCAAGGAGTTTGCCTTCTACTCGAGCTACGCCTCGAGCCCGTATCAGCCAGTTCCGAGTTATCTGGATGTGCCTGTAGTCCAGGCAGTGAGCGGGCCTGCAGAGCCCCGGCATGAGTCCTTATTACCAATGGAGAGCTACCAACCGTGGGCTATCACAGCCACTGGCTGGAACGGGCAGGTCTATTGCACCAAAGAGCAGCCACAGACGGGAAACGTGTGGAAGTCGTCTATACCAGGTATTGTCAGAATAGCGCCAAAAAAAATAAAAAAATAAAATAAAATAATATATATATATATTATTTTTATTACAGTCTTACACAGTATTACATTTCTTCCAGCGTAAGAAAACGGTGTCATTTTGCACCTATAACAAAACGTACAGTTCTGTGCATTCATTAAACACATTTTAATACTCTTGTCGCAATTTTCTTATCAGAAGCAGTGTCTCATGGAGGAGCAGACGGCAGCTCCTTCCGCCGCGGGAGGAAGAAACGTGTTCCATACACCAAGGTGCAGCTTAAGGAGCTTGAACGGGAGTATGCCGCCAACAAGTTTATTACCAAGGACAAACGCAGGCGGATATCCGCTCAGACCAACCTGTCTGAACGACAGGTCACTATCTGGTTCCAGAACCGAAGGGTAAAGGAGAAAAAAGTCGTCAACAAATTAAAAAGCAGCAGTTAGCTTTGCTTTGTGTAAATGTAAGCGAACAATTTTTAAACAGTGATGGCCCACACGCACTCAAAGCTATAAAATTGTAGACGTTTTAACGAATATTTGTTTTCCTCGGACTACTGCTTTGAAGTGACCACTTTGGATCGGACAGGGATGATACTGACGCGGTGCGTCATTTCTGCGCTGCAAACGGTGTATGGCCATATTCCCAACTCAGGACAAAGAGGGCCAAAAGATAAGTTTGTTTGTTGAGATTATTTACTGCTCACCAAAATATCTAATGAAGAGAAATACATTGGATATTTAAATTGTGATATTGTAACTCTTTACAGTGTGGTACGAGTTTTCTTTCATCGCCCCAGTGTCGATTATAATCGAAATTATACTTTGCTTGAAATCTCAAGTTCATGAAATTTCGTATCATGCTGGAGAATATGAGGTATGGAGCCTGTAGTTTATCAGGGTCATGTACAATCTGTGGTCATATTTGTGCCAAAATAATATACACTATAAACTTACTGTGTGTGTTAAAGAGTACCTTGAGAGTATGTGTGTTTTGTCGTTGTATAGTGTTGCGAAAAATCCGTCCTAATAAACCATTCTTAAGAAAAAATATGTATGGCGACGTAATAATTTATACCCTTGTATTGCAACATCAAACCACATGACAAAATTAACCATTAAAAATGGCAAAAATACAAAACTTGAACTTGAATTGCATTTAACACGCTCACTAGGATCTTTGTAAATGCAGCAGTTGATACAAGCAAGTAATTAAACCTGTTGGATGGTATCCAAAACTTTAGCTATTGATTGTCTTCTTGAATATACTATGATTTTTTTCCTTCTGTCCGTTGGCTGTAACAAAAAGTGATGCATTCAGATTTGCTCTTGAGTGATGTAAATCTAGGTGAGTGCGTACCTCAGCCGTATAATAGAGCAATTGCGCCATCTTCTGATGTACATTTGTAAGTGAAGCAGTCGGCCTTGGTCATTTTAATTATTGAAATTATTAAAGCGTAAAAAGAAACATATGTACAAATTGAATCCAAAGATCTGTTATGTATTAATGTATTACTCATTCAGTTTACCTTTGGCTGTCTTAGAGGTTAATTTCCACAGAGCGTAGGCCTATGTATAAGCTAATATAAAATAAAAACAAGAAAACAAATATGAACTAAACATAAACTATAAAATATATACAAAAAAGCGGTCAAGAGAACAATATTGTTTTAACAACTGTATCATTAAAATTAGAATAAATTGTTGCCTTCTTATTATATGTTGTTGAGATCGGTTTACGTTGCTTCTCGGTCAAGACAATTAAGTGCCAATTTCATGTACGATTGCGTATTTATTTTACATACATGAAACATTTAAGATGCAGACTATTTGATTTAATTGAGACATAAATTGGGAATAATATATATTTGTGCAAATTACACATGCCGATTTCATACAAGACTAATTCTAAGAATATCTTGTGTTTATCGAGCGTCTGGCGCTTAAATTTGCATCGAACCTTTAGTTTAAGGCAACATGAAGCCAAAACTGTTAATTTTCACTGCGCAATGTTCTGCTCAGGCTTGCTTTCTAATGACATACAAAGCAGAAAGTGTAATAACGTGATGTTAATCCTATACATCCTACTGAATTAAAAAAAAAAAAAAGAAAAAAAAAAAAGATTTATTTTCGAAAGCTTAAAATTTGGAATAAATTTTGTTTTATAACAGAACGTCTTCTACAGCTGCTGCTGAATCCTCTCGAATGTTATGATCTGGCTTTACATTTTAGTTTTGGAGTATAGCAGTCTTTGAAGTAACACTTTATAGTGATGTCATGAGTAATTTTTAGATCAGGTTTCATGAGGTGTTACATTTTATTATTATTTTTTGTGTTGTTTGTTTGGCAAATAGAAGCCACACGCACATAAATGCATGCAAAATGCTTTTTTCATTTATTTATTTTAGCTATCCTTAGCAAAAAATGTATTTTACTTTACGTTTAAAAAAAAGGATTATTATGATCAACTAAATTTAACAGGAAATATTTTTTTATAATAATTTTTATCAAGATGGTAATACAGCGGTAAACTTTGAATTCCGCTGACTGTTGAATCGTTATCATAGACACAATCGGTTAGTCTAAATAGACTATATAGGCCAAAATATTGGCTAATTATAAAAAGATTTAAACCTTATTTTTTACGCGTGATTGGCACATTTATAAAAGTAAATTTCAAAGTTTCCAAAAAAAGAAATGCTAACACCCTGGTGTTTAGACAACCATTTTCCTTATTTTGCAGCTGAAGCTTTAAGCCCAGTGTACATTAGCTTACAACCTCGATGGTAGCCTATGTAATTATATTTGCTGGTACCTCATTTATATATATATATATATATATATATATATAAAATTTCCAAAAGAGTTTTTTAACTAGCCTATTATTATTCCATGTAAACAAATAAAGGTTCTTTATTGTATAGCCTACACTCACATTGATATTTATATTAGATAATTTTCGTAATTAGTAACTGCTTGGATTGTTTCGATTGCAAAAAAAACTTGACGCTGGTGATGAAAAGATGCTTATGCCTTCCATAATCACGTTTCCGTTTTCTGCGTCAGCGTGTCTGTGTGTGTAAGGTCTGTTGTGTTGACGTAATGTCTCAAGTGCGCGCACGTAGTCTCGGGAGAGTGAATGCATTTGAACCATTCACAAGTCTTTTTGCTGATTTGTAAATCTGGTTTCTGGCGCCATCTACAGAACAAAAATCGAACCGCACCTGAAATTCTTTTTTTGGGGAAAATAATTTTCTCTCTGGATTTCCCTTTTTTCTCTCTCTCTCTCTCTCTCTCTCTCTCTCTCTCTGGATTTTGTAGTTGTCCGTTAGTGAACAAACAGTCTGAATTCTATTGTATTGTAGTCTACGTCTTAATAAGACCTAGAAAACTAGAAACAGTTATTTGTTTAAATAATTTTTAAATTTGTGATTTGTTCAAACCCTTTGACATGTCCGTATTGATAGAAAAAACAAGAAAACTGAAAGAATGAAAAAATGTGTATTTTAAAACTGTTAATTAAAGATGAAGATCATTTAAATATAGACAACTGATCAAAGAAGTTTTAATTTAAAAAAAATGCATTGTAGCCTATATTGTATTTAGTTTATAGCTAATTAGGCGACAAAGTTTGATATTTGTTTATAACGTTTGGCTCATGAAAGAATGTCGGAATGTTTTTTGAGACAGATTGGAGATTTGGGAATGACTGGTAAAATAGCGCGGGTTTTCTCTCAGGTTTCATTCTTTGAGCCATTGGAAGGGGTTAAAGCTCGGGGTGGTCGTCTAGACAATGATGAAAGCCAAGGCCACAGACAATATCTCAAGCGTAGGCCTACGTCTGGTTTATCCTGGATTATTTATTATATATATGTATAGGCCTGTGTATTTGTTATTTGATAACTGTTCCTTTAGTACTCTTTTAATAATGTGTTTGATGTAGAAATTCATGACGCAAAGTCTTTGTCAGATATTTGTAAGATGCGTGCTCATTTGTCGCGCTCCTTTTCAAAACATAAAAATAATAGGCTATTACATTAAACCTCTAATGGTGAAGGACATGGTAGAGCTATAAATAGAAGTCATAACTATAAACTCCAGATTCAAACATAAATTACCCCAACACTATGCCTATATTCCAAACTAAAAAAAAAAAAAAAAATGCGCTTCAAGGTAAAACGTTAAGCTATTTAATTGATTTTGTTATAGTCAAAAACAACATGGCTGAATATCCAAAATAAATTATGTAACAAAAGTTATAACTCTTGTAGGTAACAAGTTATATTGTATTAAACTTTAAAAACCATTTATAATATGCGCGACTCCCACATATATTAAAATCCCATATATATGTTTTTTGCTTTAACCCTTTTAAACAAATGTATTGTGCATGTAAAAGTCAGAGTTTATTGCATTTTTATTCAGTACCTGAATGGTCGTGCAATTTTCCTAGACAATAGGACTAGATTTATTTAAGTGTCAAAAATAAATAAATAAATAAATAAAATAAAATAAAAAATACTGGTTTTAAGCGGTCACTTTATCCTGCAATTACGCATTGACTTAAAACATAGATAACAAAGGAGTTACTAATCAGTATAAATCCGTTGTAGTTTTTAGGATGTTTGGGTAGCGCATGTTGCATGCCAATTTCAAAAGTCTTTGTAGCTTAGTTCCAAACAGGGTCAAAATCTTTTAGTAATATTATTATCTTGGTATTCGTTTTTCGTCTTTGTAAATTGAAATTTACAAAGAAAAGAAACGCTAAATGACATTATTTAGCGTTATTTGCAATTGTTTGACGACAATAAAAATTATTTCTTTTTTATCATTGTCGTTGTTAATTGTTGTGTACATTACACTGTTGTTTTTATTCATCGTTTAAAAAATGGCAATGTAATTTTAAATTGTCGTAATATGCTGCATGCATTTTAACAAATGGGTACATTTTACAAATTTGTAATCTAATTTGTGGCTAATTGCAGACCTAATTCTCCGCCCGCATGTCCAAGCAAAAGAAAAAAAGTAAAGGGCTCATTAACTGTTCTGCTGTGCTTGAGCAACAAATTTGTGATGGGCTTACTCCTGCAATGTTTTGCGGAGGTTCTAACGGGGATTTCTAGTATACAACTGACAGTTGTATTTAGTGACATTCATAGGGGATCGGCCACTCCATCCAGTTCCATATCCAATTTGACTGCAAAAACATGATATTTGATTAGTTTAAATATTATTTAGCTTCACACTGATTTTTCTTTCGGGTATATTTACGGTTACAGTTGGTTTGTTGCTGTGTGTGATATAGGCCTATTGTTATAAATTAGCTAATTTGTGGCATGTGTGAGAGAAAGAAATTTTATTGGGATGTTTCGTTCTTTTTTTCCCCCAAGTGCCTGTTTTTCCATACTTGTCACGTTATATTGCTTTCTGTCTTTCCCTTATGTGAAAGCGACGTTTGTGAAACTCCATCCGGGGCATAGAGTGGCTTGCGTGGCGTTTGTTGTTCATTCTTTTTTTCAGACTTAAGCGGTGGACGGTAACCCGTCCCCCTCCCCGAACTTGAAGTCGACCCTGAGGGAGGGGGTGCAGGCCGCAACATCAGATTACTAGACATAGATACACTGGGGAAGAGAAAGCCAAAAGAGCAGCAGAATGACATTATGTCATAACGTTATATAATAACAAGTTGATACAATCTCTTAATTTGTTAAATTTTGGCCTGTATTTAGGCCAAACCAAGGATTGTTTGGATATTAATGTCCATATTATATCCTGTTATTCATATATTCGTATTATTTCAGTCCATGTTCTTGTTATTATAAATAGGCTGTTCTTTTGTCTAAACTAATCTTACCTGGCTCTGAAACTGTAGCGCGTCACTATGGAGTTGTTACTTACTTTTTAGACCGAGAAATTGTTGTCTTTAGCTGAGGTATGCGTCAGTGCTACCCATTCATCTTGGTTGAGCAGCATTGTTCTGTTGTGTTTAAAAAATAAATAAATAAATAAATAAAAAAGATGTAAAAAGGTGTCACACTATATAGATCCTACAAATTGCATTCAAATTTCTGCTTCCTCATTGCAGGTTTCCGTTGCACTCGGGCCCCAAATTACTGCTGAAAGCTTTCCAGCACACGGCGCGGAATTTGTCACGAGTTGACGAAGAGGCGGAGCATCTGGTCTCGGGGCCACCAATTTTGTGTTTGAGTCATTTTGCAATTTATCGTGAAGAACCTATTACTGGTGGTAATAGAATCGTATAATCAGAATATCTTAAAAAGCCCGACAATTACACCGTGCAAACATTATGCACGTTGCACTAAACGAGGCTCATGTTACTCACCTCCCTCTGCGTTCCTCTGAGGCATGTATGGTACAAGGGGATTAAGGGTAATGCGTTGTGGAAAAGCGAGGCCTTTACCGGCCTAATCCAGGTTTAAAACCTATACGGTTAAACTCGTTTATTCTCAGGCCTTTCAAAAGTAAAAGAAGAAGAAGAAGAAGAAGCATACTTGGGAGCTGCCGAAACAAATTGACACACACATGATATTTAAAAAAACAATGAAAAGGTTCTGAAAATTGAGATAGTTGCCAGAATTTAGTTAGGCCTATATAAAATAAGGTACCGTATACTGTTGAATTCTTGAATTGAAGTTTACATTATGTATCATTTATTTAGTAGACCTATAAGTCAAATCTTTATATCGCGTTAACGCACAAAGTGGCCGCGGTGATACGCATCTGAAGGTAGTTTATTAGTCCTCTATACATTAGTTTGACTTGGAATGAGTATTACAAAAACTGAACGATCTAATTATTAAGAATAATGTTCTCTGATTTCCATAACGCTCAAATGTCTGGCTATCACTGCTCGCTTTTTGTTGTGTCAAAACATAATGATAACAAAATAAGAAATATGATTAAAAGACTGTAAGGTATAGTGAATATATTTCTAAATGTTTTGTTTTATAGGAAGTCTGGATTACAGAAGCCATACACTTTTCTCAACAGCCTTTTATATCAAAAGACTCGTTTGCTTTCGTTTGTGGTAGGCCTAATACAATATTGCTCACTCTCATTCTTTAAGTCACAAACAATGTGTTCCTGACTTATAAACTTATAAGAATATAGCCTAGATTTTATATAATTTTTTTTTAGGATTTCATTTAGAAAACAATACATCATAAAGACTATTTTTCAGTTTTAAATATTCCCTGTCAGTGTAACACAAGTGTTCTGCCGCCTCAACATTGATCTTTTTTTAATCTTCACAAACTAGTTTTCGCAAAGACATTAAAAATTCATTCGTAATTCAGTCGAAACGGATAGCTTTCTCGTCAATATACAAACAGTGGGCGAGGATCTATCAATTTCTTTTCTGGATCACGTGACCCTGGTCTCAGTTGGACTGGACAGAGATGGATTTCCACGTCATCTTACGTCTCAAAATTTCTGCCTCTCGGATACCCCTACAACGCGGGTAAGAGGCACGCGCACATGAGAGCATGTTGTGGGCGTTGCGTATAGGTCTCGCTAGCCCAAGCTTGAAGCTGCGCGGGTACAATGATGGATTTTGACGAGAGGGTTTCCGTTGGCTCCAACATGTATCTCCCCAGCTGCACTTATTACGTTCCGGGTGCTGATTTCTCCACGTTGCCCTCTTTCCTATCTCAAAGTCCGTCTTCTCGTCCCGTCACCTACTCTTACTCCTCTAACCTGCCTCAGGTACAACATGTCAGGGAGGTTACATTCCGTGACTATGCTATTGACGCGTCCGGTAAATGGCCTCATCGGGGTCCACTGGCTCAGTGTTATCCGTCGGAGGACATAGTACACAGGGAGTGTTTACCAGCGGCAACGACAGTTGGTGATATATTCCCCAAGAATACTGCATCTGCGTATTATCACTCTACATCGAACTCGACCTCCGCGCACAATTTCTACGGCAGTGTTGGAAGAAACGGGGTGCTTCCTCAAGCGTTTGACCAGTTTTTCGACACCGCTTACGGCGGCTCGGACAGTGTAGCGAACAGCGACTATGCAGCTAGGGATAAAATGCACTGCAGCAAACAGCCAGCGCCAGCGCCAGAGCAGGACTTCGAAGGAAAGGAGCGACAGGAGACCAGTAGCCCCGAATCTTCTTCCGGAAACAATGAGGAAAAGACTAGCGGTGCGAGCAGTAAGTATGAGCTCAGCGAGACAGTCATGCGAGAAAGTTTGCAATCTTGCCGCTCCTGTTAAATTTTTATATGCTGTTTTATAAGCGTATAAGGTTTATAGAGGGCCTGAGATTTTCCCAACAAAACCTAGGCTACTTATAAACTGTGAGAATCACGTGCTTGGAATTGAAATTGGCCATGAAAAGACTCAAAGCTAGCGCAATTTTAACTTGAACTTTAAAATGCGTTTAAGTGGCCGCAGTGATTTCACACGATTGCTTAAAACAATCAGTGTAACAAGCCTCACGTATGTCTCTGGTAATTCATGTTTTTCCCCCTCACTGGTTTAAAAAGTAAGAATAAGCTATTATATTATAGTGTATGTGTGTGTGTGTAAATATATATATATATATATATGATAGAAAATATGTAGCTTAAAACGATTCGACTTATTTTTGTATTTAATAATAACACTGACAAACATATGTATATTAATAATAATATATAAATAATATAATGTTATATAATAATAGACATATGTAATCATAAATATATAATATTCGTTTATATTTATATAATTTAACTAACCTCAATAATCTTATATAAAATATTTTATATATAATATTCTTATCTTTCATAATGTAAACCTAGAGCAATGACGATTTTTTTTGCCTCTTAGGTGGACCCAGGGTTCGCAAGAAGAGATGTCCCTACACTAAATTTCAAATTCGGGAGCTCGAGAGGGAATTCTTCTTTAGCGTGTACATCAACAAAGAGAAACGACTTCAGCTCTCACGGATGCTTAACCTCACCGATCGCCAAGTAAAAATATGGTTCCAGAACCGGCGCATGAAGGAAAAGAAACTAAATCGGGACCGGTTACAGTACTACAGTACCAACCCACTGCTCTAGGACAAGGAAATAACAACAGATACAAATATACAACAGCTGCAGTAAAGAGATCGCATACGAGACGTTATATAGAGACTCAGCGGTTAACTTCAAGTTCGTGACTTGAAGGCCCCATTCACTTGTATACAATTACAGAGAGCATATATGACATTTAAATTCACATAATTTAAGTACGGATTGTTTTATGCTGGTAATGGATAATTTTGTGGTGGAAAAAAAATGATTTCATTATAAGCTCGTGATACACACTAAACAAGTAGGCTAGGCTATTTCTCCCCTTGCAGTTATGATGGACACGCGAAGATTGAGTGCAAATAGCCGAAATATTTGGGTCTAAACAAGGAAAGACTTTTGACAGGCCATTCCTATGGTATGTTAATTTGTGTGAAGGAATGTTGTACAGGTTGGCCTAATGACTTTGGTGTGACCAAACAGAAGAAAAACTGCTAGAAGCAGACTGCTCCTAGTTTTCTAATTATTTATTTGATTTGCCAGCAAATGGAATTTCCACCGTCGTTGTTAGTGAACTCTTTAAGCAATAACACTTTCTTCTACTGCCGTCTCGGGATTGTAAATTTAAACTCATTACAAGCAACTGTGTACTGATTATATTCTGATCATCAAAAGTTTTCATCTGGTGCAAACTCTGAACAAAGAGACTATAAGCTCATTGACTGCACGGACAACAAACTCACTGAATCTCATCCCAGTCATAAACAAACATATCCGGACTTGGATAAGGTCCTTCTTTAGTGGACTCTTTCAGGCTTAATACACAACTGTTTTCACAATAAACTTATTTGCCCATATTATACTCTACACCGAGATGAACATTGTCCTGGGTTTAAAATAAGGTTCGGCTGATTGTAATACAGAAAATAATCTGTATAACATATATTTCCTAAATTAAACAACCAAAGAGGTACAAAGTATATTTGCAGTACACCGTTGTCTTATATATATATATATATATATATATATATATAGTTGTTGTGTAGTTGTGTACATATAGGCTACATTTTGCGTGAGCGTAAACATGCGCATTAAGTATATTCATGAAAAACAATGTTTTTTGTTGTTGTTGGGTTTTTTTTTTTTCACTGTCTTTTTTTCCTCAGGAACTCTCTCGGACCATGGATAAAGCAGTTGTTACCTGACAGTTTTACCGTCACAGTGGTTACAGTATTTGCAGTTATCATCTGAATGTTTATGGCCGTACCCGTAGCGTTCATATATGGAAGCCTAAGAGCAATAAACTAAGTCAGAGGGAAAGAGAAAGAAAGTAGAAAGTATAAGAGAGGGGGAGAGAAAGACTGAGCTTTATGGTTGCTTGCTGCAGAGCGACTTGGCCTGGCTGGCGCATCCTTTGAGGCGCTGAGGTATATCCGCCTAATTACGGGGACATCCTCCTTGTTGCTTCAGCAACACGACCATAAAAGCTGTCTGTGTCTGGAGCATTTGGGCAATTGCAGTGTGATGCCATAAACTGTCTGAGAACCAAGGTTATTAGCCACGATTCCAAGGGGACAGAGGCAAAGAGATATTGAGGGCCGGCTTTCAAGAAGTGCTCTTGCGCTTTATGTTGTATTAATATATTTTTTTTTTTCCTGAAGCGCGTTGTGCTGTTTCATTTGTTTTATTTTATTTTTTGAAACTTTGTTTTCCTGTCTATATTTACTTGCAATGATAACTGTCCCATGAGTAGGTTCAAACGGCCTCCATTGGGAGGCACTCGTGAGATCAATGTCATGGCCGTGGATCATCGACTGAACAGGAGGATTTGCAGATTCAAATCTTTAAAACGTCTTTGAAAAATCAATCAATCAATCTATATATATATATATATATATATATATATATATATATATATATATATATATACATATTATTATTATTATAATATATTTCAAGACTTTCTAGGTCTATTCAGAATCCAACTGGTTCAGTGAAACATACCAAATTCTTTGCAGGTGTTCCAACATAACTCCCTTAAATTCAGAAAGTCACTAAAACATTCCACAACGTTAACTGCCTGGATCCAGAACACGCACTGAACGTCTACTCTTCTTATTATACTAAATATGATAGCGTAAAATATGAGGCTATTAAAATTTCACTTTTACCACTGAATCAAAAAGTTTATGACAAATGAACTATATGCTCAGTCGTTTAAGAAATCCATTAAGGATATACGAAAGATACGCGTTTTCGCTAATATCTTTAAGCACAATTATTAGATTTACAAAAATGGCTAAGATAATTTATTGCCAGCTGTATTCAAGGATTTATTGTGGCCTCAGAAATGACGCATATCGTTAATTCGAGCTTTCAGCGACGATTGAACATTGAGAATATAAAAGTAAGTATGCTGTCTGCACATCTCTTTTTTTCTCTCCCGCTGACAAATTGCTTTATGTAATTTAAAATGGTGTTTGTAATTGTGATACATTATCGCGACTTTCCGTAAGAGGGATTCAGTAACAGCATGAAAAGGGTAGAGGAGGCGAACGGGTAGTGTTACAGTGCATGTGGACTATTTGTCTCTGGTGCAAAATAAATGCTTCCGCTGATAGCAATAAAATGAGATTTTTGTTCTTGGGTTTCTCTTACAGCGAACTCGATATTGGGAATAAAGAAACGTGAAAACGAAAGGGCTGAGTTTATCTGACATTTCAACTTTGGTAGGTAGGCCTAGGCTACTGCAAAAAAACATCAAAGGTAAGATTTAGATCGACAAATATATAAAAAAGGAATAGGTCCAAACTGTTATTTTGATTAGGACTGAAATAGTAATGCCTTACACTGTTACATTAACTACATAAAGGTTAATAATAAGGGCTAGATAGCTATTATTTATATTATTATAAATAAAAAATATCTAGAGAGCGAGAAAGAGATATATAAAGGGTCATATGGTGGGATTTATGATTGTCTTTAAACCATAAATCCCCTTTTCACATTTATTTTTAAACTTGAATTTGAACAAGGCAGTGTCAGCTTCAATCGGACTGCGTGTATTTTGCACCCAAGAAACATTGTATTGTCAGTGTTTTGTTTCTTTTATTTTGTTTTAGCATGTGGATGTTTTAAGGAAAATGAACAGGCCTAATAGGCCTATTCTTCGAGAATTGAGTAGAACTGAGTCTGAGGCCGCCACTTTGTAATGTGTAAAGTTTGACCCAAACATAATTCTACAAATACGTAATATTAATTAAAGAAAATAATTAATATTTATATTTTATTGTTAAAACGCACGCTACTCTCCCGATTTCAAGCCAGGCATATATGTTTTTAAATAACCTCGAAAATTACTGTGTTTCCTAATATAGGCCTAGCTGTTTGGTCGGGTTTAAGCCGTGTATTTCTTCAAACACTGAGGGTGGAAAAAAAGGTTTGTGGCAACCCGCAATTTCACACATACACACGTTTTAGCTTCGAGAATCTAGCCGCCCCACATGGTCTTCAAAAGTTGCTGCTACACAGACAGGTGACGAAGGCCTGGAGGGGGTGTGGCTTTGTGTTTCTATGCTTCCAGTGGTTGAAATGTGCGCACTGAATTGAACGAGGGCACCTTATTACAACCAGTTTTGTCAAACGAAGTAAATGACCGACCATACTTTCTCATCTCCAAACATGCACTTTCCGGTAATGGCGCGTCCAGTTAGCGCCCAAGGGAGTAAGCGTAATTTGGATTCCTTAATTAATAAGCGGACTGAACCTGGCAGGTTGACCAGCATCAGCAGCTAGAGTTTAGCATCTGACTTGGAAGAGCGACTTTGTAACCCAACAAAACTAAACAAATGGGACTGCCCAAACCATAACTGTGACCAGCAAGTGGTTTGGAGCAGCTCGTGTCGCATCGTAAATAGATTTTACCTCTGTCCTCAGGACATCAAAGAAGACGGGCATGTTGTTCGAGTAGCGTAAGTGCACTAAAGAAGCAGCCAGCCACAGTGAGTGAGGATTATGGTTCACGGGATGCGTAAGGTTTATGGTAGGATCCGATAAATTTATCATAGTATCTTGCAGGGATCAGATATTAGGCCATATCAGACGTCGAACACTGTCTCTACTACAGTGGCTGCTAATAGGCTAGAGTATTATCCAGGGAATAAGATGGTGATGGTATAGTGTTGTCAGAACGCCCGATGACAACGATAAGGAAGAAGCACAAGAAACAAAGCATGGTCGGGAAATATGTCAAGCCTACAGAACTTGATATAGGTGTAATGTGGCAAAGGTAAGATAATCCGTTTGTTATTGGTCTGCTCTCACCTTTAACTTAACTTAAAGCCAATAATATATGAATCTGGTGCAGAATCTAAATGAATGAATTTAATTAATATAGTATAGGTTATTTCCAAATATTTCTTTTCAGAAAAATAGTCATAAACATATAGGTAAATTGCTATCTGCATGGCTTAAGAAAAAAAAAGGGGGGGCCTTCGGCGTCGAAAAAATACGATGTTAAATCATGTCGTACTATAGCCTAGAATGAATGTCACTTGGTTAAAATTATTCTAAACCTATACAGAAATAAACATCAACTGTATTCATGCTACTATCAATACAGGCCAGTATCGAAGATTATCAAAATCTTGATCTCAAATATTGTTACTCTGTGTTTAATTTTGAAACAACTGAATATCTGAAACAACACGCACATTTGATGTTGTCCATTAAACAAACGCTCCCCCATTCTGCTGTCAGCTGTGCTTTACTTATTCTGTATCTTGTACAGGAAACCGTGGAATGTTCAACAAACTGGTTAACGGAAGACTTCCCGGAAGAAGTGCTGTCCTTATACTAAACAACAAACCTTAGAGCTGGAGAAGAGGTTCCTCTACACTTTAGAGTATGTACTTGACTCAAGAGCGCCGCCTAGAAATCGGCTGCTGTGTACACCTGACAGACAGGCAAGTCAAAATATAGTTCCCCAGAACCGCCATATAAAATGGAGAAATGACCTACGAAACGAGAATCCTCGAACTCTAGCACGGTTATGAGTTTTCCTCATGACGAACATTCCATCAACATTTTTTTTTTATTATTGTTGTTTTCTTTTCTTTTTTCTTCGAAATTGTTATCTGATTTTCGAGGATGAAATCAGTGTATTTTGGGGGAAACAATAATCATGTGGTTCATTTACCAACGTATGGAATGTAAACGATTTCTCTTTGTTCTCGCCATATGCCTAGACATAGCCTATGTTTATGTTAGCACCGATCATTGTGAAAAATATAGAGCCTAACTGAAGATTATATATCATATTTAAATTTATATATATACATTATTCAAGAATGATGTAGCTAATAGGTACGTTTAAATATTTCGAAACTGTGCCCCAACAGGCGCTTTATTTAAAAAACAAAAACAAAACAAATGATAGGCCTATCATTTGCTATTACAGCATAGGCTGCTTGTATCTATCTTGAAAATACCAAGGCCGTTGAATTATGAAATTAATTATGAACTACATAAACCCTCGATGAAACAGGCAGAAAAAATATTATTCTGACATAATGAATGTGCTTATGTTTGTTGTCCTTACACATAGGTCTACAATGTTGCTTTTTCAGTGTGTGTATATTTTGCTTTTGTGTTTACTTGACATTTGTTGAGTTTCACTGTGAGAACATAGTGTTTTCAATATGTAATAGTCTAAGTTTTAAGTCATAAATTTAAGTTTCCCGTTCTCTCTGGTGGAACCTATTTAAACATATAGCTGCTACTTCAGCGAATGGCCACAACATGGACACCGTAGTATTATGGCGAGTTTAGTCCGCTTTTGTGACATTTTATTGCTGGCTACTTTATGAGGCTCGTCACTTTTCTGAGTGACTACCCTCAGTAGAGACTGGATAGAGGTAGGAATAAAGACGTTCGGATTTCAGGCGATGGAAAACAGTCAATTTTTGGTACCCAGTTTCAAGTTAACGCAGGTAAGGTGCTATTCTGACATTAGTCTTGGCTGTTACGGGAAAAATGCACGTTGTTTGATAGAAAAAGCTGTAAAGATTAAATGAAAGACAATGCCGATGATTTGTTAAGATAGCCTACCATTTTTTGTTTTAAGATTTGAACCAGACTGTCGAGTGGTTTAGGTAGTTTCATGTTGTTGGGATTGTATAATTAAACCCTGCAACACGAAACTGTCTTAATTGCCCCAGTTTAATTCGTCAGTAACCTACGATCTTTTTTATTTAGCGAATACCGAAAAGCCTTTAAATTTTACATTAGATTTTAAAATTTACAGCCTTATTTTTTTAGTTGTACGAAATGCAGCTGCCTTTTGAACATAATCGCCATGAGTTTTTTTTTGTTGTTGTTGTTGTTTTGTCGCTCTGTTGGTGAATCGCGCAGATGGCAGACATGGATTTGTTCAACTCAATGTACTTGACAAGGCCTCGGTTATGTCCAAAACACCGTAATCGGCCGCGTCTGCTGTAAGCAACAGCGACCTCGGTGGAGTTCCATTGAGCTAAAGAAATTGCCTTCCTGTCTTCCGCCTTAGCGCCGTATAAGTGGCTGAACACAAAAGGCAAAATTGGCTTTATGGTGGCACTTCAGTACAGCTAAAGGGCCTAAAATGCATGAATAGTGCCTATGGTAAAACTCGGTTGTGTAACAAACACCATATCTCAGTTTACGGCATCGAAGGGCCATGCTGCTTCCGTCTCCTTTTCTCTCTCTTCTTTTTTGAGAGTAGTGGCGTTTCCTGCTGTAAAATCCTTCTGAATGCCCTTCTGGTAATCACTGGTGGACCACTAAACCGTGTGAACAATTATTTAATTATTTTTTAAAAAGTATATATATACTGAGGGTTATGTCTGTTGAAAATACACCTGATTAAAAAGTAAAAAACAAAAACAAAGGTAGAAAAAACAGTAATTAGGCTAGGCTACTTGTTTTAACTTGAGTGTATTATGCAGTTTTTATTTTTATATTATTATTTTTTTTAACGTTTTTTTGCCGTTAAATAGGCTGTTAAAAGTGTGTCTCTGTTTTTTAAGGCTACCATTATTTAGGCAATATATAAACGATACAATGTAATGTAAAATGTAATCCATTTATGGCCAATGGTTGCCGAATAAAACGTACAACAACAACATTTATAAAAAATTGTTTAAATACCATATAAAATGATATATTGTTTTTCATAATAACATAATGATAATAATATAACATTGTTACTATACTATATGCTATTATTTTTATTTGTAGTATTAGAATTAATAAAAGCTCTTTCATTTTTTTATAAGTGATCCTCACATTTTCTGTACCAAGTCACTTTGAATGTTATAATAACCATTTTTGATTTTATAGTCTATTCGATCGATTTATCGTTAATATAGTCTAATTGTTAATATAATGTATATTATGTATTAACTGTCAAATTGGATTTTTCCATATCCATCGTATTCTTCAGGATTTAATACCTTGTTTGAGACATTTAAGGCTGTTACAACGTGCTTTTTTTTTTCTTTTTCTTTCTGTTTTTAGTTTGTCTGATATGCAATTTACAAATAGCCTACAGAAGATTCTGGATAATCAATAAGAAGTTATCTCTTTTAGCCAACTTAAACGTTTATAGTATTACAGTATATTCTCATTCATATTCAACATTTTGGAATAATGTACTAGGCTATGTGAAGATTATATTTTAATGCATAAAGGACACACATTTATTTAGATAGTATAGTACACTAAAAAAAAATAAGCCTTTTTAAGATTTACGCAATACAATTAATATTAAAATTCCATCAGATTGAATTGAATAATCCTTACGCAATTTAATTGAATAACTGATGAAGGATTGTTCAATTACTCGATTAAATTGCGTACACAAAAAAGTGCTATATAGCACTAAAAGTGGTTCTTGGCTCGTAATCATAGGGGAAACACGTTTGCTGCTATGTAGCACCATATCTTTAAAGGTGCTCTACAGCACCCTTGTCAAATGGCGTTATGTAGAACCCATAAGATTATATTTCTTCAACAAAAATGGTGCTAAACAGCATCAACCGTGGTTCTTTGGCTCGTAAAGAACGTTTAAAGGGGCTTAACATGTTCTTTGTACGGCAGTGGTGCTATATAGCACCTTAACCACCCCAAAGAACCACTGAAGAACCATACAGGGGCTTAACAGGTTCTGTATACGGTACCGGTGCTATATAGCACCTCAGTCATCCCAAAGAACCAGTGAAAAACCGCTAAAGAACCACTGAAGCACCAAGATTTGGAACTATACAGCATTTAAAGTGGTTCCCCTATGATTACGAGCCAAAGAACCACTTTTAGTACTATATAAAACCATTTTTTTTAGAGTGTAAGGAACATTCATTTCAATCGGATGGAATTTTACTAGTAATTAAATTGCGTAAATCTTAAAAAAAAAAAAAAAAAAAAAGTCTTACAATTTTTTGAAGTGTGTCAGTAACAGCTTGCTGCTAACCACCAAGTGAAAATATAAATGAACAGAGTTAGCTAATTCAGGTCATCATTTACATAACAATATATCAAAACATCAGCACTGTAACCATTTTATTTTAACAACAGTGTAACTAATCCCTCTACATTTTTTTGTCAGCCGTGTCAGTTTGATTACATTTCTGGCAATGTCTCCTGCCCATGACTTTTGTCTGCAGAAAGAAGTGTTTAAATTTTGTAGATATTTCTTTCTTATCATAGCTTATTCGATTCATATTTTTACTGAAAAAGTTGAGCTTAATAAGAACCAATGCAATTTTTTTTACTTTTTTTTTTTTAACAGAAATTCCATTGATTTTTTTTTTTTTTTTTTTTTTTTGTGCTGTCCCAGTGGTCACGTGTGTACCCCACCCAATCAAATGGCAGTTTGCTCCCAACTTATTAGCTGACTGGGGCTTTGTGAGGGGGACGTTGCCTCTCCGTTTTCACAGATTGTTATTTTGTGAGCGTGTTACTGTATGTGTGTGTGTTAATGTTTTTATGTGTGTGTATGCATGAGAGTGCGTCCCTGCCATGTCGACATCTGGAACTCTGACAGGATACTATATTGACTCTCTTGTTATGCCGGACAACGAGGAGAATCGCTTCTCCTCAGGTTCAGGGCTCATTCAGCACAGGCCCTCCGTTTTACCCACAGATCATACAGAGCTCGGTCCCTGCACATTCCCGACAAAGCAACCCGTTTATGGGGGCTCAGGTTGGGGCCACATCCCAACGCATTTCTCCAGTGGTGTACCGTCAGTGTATCAGCCACATACACAGCCTCCAGTAGCTGGGGATTACGTGCAGTCTTGGCTTTTGGACTCTGCGTGTGGGCTGCCTTTCACTGAGCTACCGACGGTACATCATCACTATCATACCAAACCCGATACAAACAGAACGAATGATGACGGCACAGAGGCCAGTTCAAATGCTGTAATCCCTCCTGGAGACTTCATTAATGGAGAATGTTCTACCGACACAGAGAAAGTATCTGGCCGGACTGCTGAGAAGGGAGGCGATATCGAGGAGAAACCGGGCGCTCATCCAGGTAAGGCTGACCAGATGGTGCGATATATGAGTACTATTGATATTAAAATTATATTAAGCACTATTGAAAATTGGTAATTTTTATGTATTTAACATGGTTCTCATGTAGTTAACTGCTGTAAAATATTTTACAGCGAAATATTTTACTTTGTTTTAGACCTGATTGTTACGACGCTCTGAGAGGCTATGTTTGGATAACTGTGATGTATGCCATCGTCTGGATTTTAGATAGGGAGTATTGTGTGAAAACTATTCACTACTCGCTTATGATTTCGAAACCCTCCTTCCCATACCTTTCCCCAGACAACCCTGTATCCAACTGGCTTCACGCGAGCTCAACGCGTAAAAAACGCTGCCCCTATACTAAGCACCAGATCCTCGAGCTGGAGAAAGAATTTTTATTTAACACTTACCTCACGCGCGACCGGCGGTACGAGGTCGCCCGTCTACTGAACCTCACGGAGAGACAGGTCAAAATTTGGTTTCAAAACCGCAGGATGAAGATGAAAAAATTAAACAAGGATGGAACTAAGGACGACCAAGAATGAAGAGATGATACATCCGTTTACTGAAATGATTTTCGTGGGATTTTACATTAGGTCCTCTGTCATTCTTTTCAAGCAAACCATATTAAAGCATGCAGGGATCCTGTTGTTTTAATGAATTATAGGCTATTTGTTTGTCATATGTGTTTCCATCTTAATGAACACGGCACAAATCCATTTTTCAGACTTTCGCTGATGCAGCCTTAATTAATCTAAACTTAATTTAGACCAAATTTATTACGAATGAATGAACATGTAGCTATATGTGCTATTCCTCTTTGATTGTAGGATAATGTATCATTGTGTATTTCAGACCGCTAATTAACATTTTTCTTGTTCTGTAACTTTTCCTAAATTTTGACTAGAAAGATTGGGCCTAGTTTTATGTAAATGTAATACACGTAAGATCATGTGCCCGTAGATTTATTTATTTTATTTTATTTTTTTAAAAAACATAACATTACCACTACCTAGTCACTTCACTACCTATTTGTTTTGAATCGACCAAAATTTTCACGCCATATCAGCCGATGTGATATTGGGTGAAGTCTGCGAACTTCAGGGAACAAGTAAAATTATACTGAGTTGTAGATATAAAAGCACTGTAGGCAACTTTACAAATACCTCGTGGTCTGTTGACCGTCATAATTTTTGTTAGTTTTTTTGTTTGTTTACTTTAATTTCTCAGATGTAATTTGTGATTTTATTTATTGAATAATAAAAGCAAATCATATCTCCAAACAAGTCTCCCTCAGCCTATATTTTGTAGTCTTCGTGACATTTTAAATTTGAGAAAGTTAAGAAATATGTAATAAATTGCTTGTAAAGTTTTAATTATGTAATTTTTGATAGATTTTTTTTTTTTGGGCTTTTCTGACTTTTTCATAAAATTGTATTTTGCATTAAGGGAATTCGGGAAATACATTGAATTTATTTTTTGTTAAGAAGAAGAAGAATTGTGTTCAAACAATAAAGTCTTATACGAACGCTAATATATATTTTACTCCAACCAAGAGTATTTCACAGACCTGCCATCAGCACTTGAGGAATGTGTTCTGAGGCGAGGCTATGCTGGGCGAGTTTGGAGTCGGCGAGAGGCTCGTAGACCGGTCTGGCAGATGAGGTTGTTAGCTGCATGCTGCCATAAAAGACAATTACTGCTATAACCGTTTATGGCGTGCAAAGCGCTGTGAGGCGAGAGAACGCAACACAACAGAGATATTATGAGACTCGACAGCTGGGCCCAGTGAACAACGCACCATGTGTGCATGAATCTGTGGAATTAAAAGAACAGGCCTGTCGTTTTAACCTCCAGTGATAAGTTGCTTGACGATACTGAGTTCGAGGTGTTATTTTAGATTCTGTCTGTTTAAACAGTGAAACCTTAAAATGTGAATATGTTACATATATTGTATAATGCTTATACTGTAGGCTATAGCCTGGAGGTTTAAGTGGCACAGATAGCCTATAGCGGATGGACTTTGACTTCAAAGGCCTCCTCACGGAGACAAGGCAATGAATCGCAGACGCGGCAACAGACATTGGCATTCCGTTTTCAATGGCTTTATGGCCGTCCAGACACAATTAGACCGTTTCCAGAGGCCCGACACCCATTTGGAGAGGTGTTTTTATTTTCTTCAGTTACCCTCCGCTTTCAGGGAGACTCGACTTTGTGCACAAAAAAAGCCAGCGGAAATAATCTAGCTTTATTGGCCCCTTATTGCAGTTTGCACTATACTGCACCCTTTATGTAGACCCATACACGGTAAAATGGAGGCGTCAGTGCAAAGTCTCCAGAAAGAAGATTAAAAAACAATAGGCTACTCGCTGATAAAATGAAAATAATGAAAATATTTCATATTCTTGCTTTCACTTGCAGAAATTATTTTGACCATAACACAATGTGTAATCTTTATCGTCCAAGCAAAAAAAAAAAGAAAGAAAAAAGACTACTCTATCTTCATGTATAGTTGCCTGTGTTGTTATACAGTCTGACCACTTGATGTCAGTAAAACCTCATAAACGCAAAGTGTTTTTTGAGTGGTCCTACACACATTTCCAATAGCTTCCCGTTTCTCTTTAAATGGTTTCATTTGTTTTATTTTTGTTTGATGAATTTACAAACAAAACGTCTGTTTAATGATCTCTGTTTCATTGTAAGTGTAGAGCAATAATTACAACTTACATTTGAACAGTGACGCAAAATCATTTGAGTCCTGTCTGGTTTATGAGTCAAGCCTGGTTTATAATATTCTCGATTCTTGATTAGTCAGTACTGAAGTACTGAAAGAGATTTAATTCTTTTTTGCATTTAAGTATTTTAGTAATAGAACATATCTATTATTATTCTGTCGTGACATTCTGTTTTAAAAAAAATAATCAGCAAAAATGCTCTGATTAACTTGTACTTTATTTAAGAGCTTAGTATATTATTTGGAACACCCTGTGTTTTATTCGAAAACGGGTTTCTTTTAGCAGAGTTACATCATGAAGGGTCCTTTTTTTATTTTTTTACTTTACGTGTATACAGAGCTCGTCTTTTAGACTAAAATGTTCGCATTTTATGCAAACATCCTGTACTCTTTATTTTTCTTCCTTTCTATTTCACAACAATGAAATGTAGCCTATTACAACAACATACAAACAGAATGCAACAATGGAATTTTAATTGCAAAATTTTGATTTGTATTGTTTTGATCCTGTAAAATAATTGTACTCCTAATCGGTTATACTTGAAACGTTCCAGTTCGGAGACACAAAATAAGAATAAAAAAAGAAAAAAGAAATAGAATAAAAAAAGAAATAAAGAATATTAAAATGTATAAAAAAAATGCGTTTTGCCAAATCAATTCATTTTTAAATACACTTCAAAGACAGTTTTCTAAATCAGTCAAAAACAACATAAAATCTTCTAAGTCTGCTTAGTATTTCTATATTTTGAAATACTAATTTTCAATACAATTATGATCATTTTTAGCGGTCCATATGATTTTTGAGATGTACTATTCTTGCAAGCTGATGAAAAGGCAAAAGCAGTAGTTATTGGCTGTCTAAGTGCTTGCGGAGTAATCATGTGACTTCATGGGCCCAATGCCAGTGAAGTGGTATTTAATATGAACTCTGGCTGTAATGGGATTGTATATCATCCTGGCTCGTAAAAACGACAGCAAGGATTCCTGCTCAACAACTCTGCAAGATGAAAAAGTATATGAATTAGAATTAAATTGGAATGTTAGTCACAGGCACGGGCAGCACACTCACTCTTCTTCTTCAGCACTGGCCAGAAATGTTGCTTTTATGTAAAAAACAATTTGTCGTCTTCAGGAGGAAATTACTGTTTCTTAAATGTTATTTGCACACGACATGGTCAAGCTCATCGGGGATTTAGAAAGGACTTGAACATCTCTCGCCCCAAATTCATATAACACGCACAGGCAGGACCTGTCGGATGTGTATCTTCAAATGAGAACGCAAGGTATGACTTTCACGTTTCTTTGAGACAGCTTGCAGTCGTGTGTATCTTTTATTATTGTGTCAGAGGTTACAGAGTCGTGTCCTGTAACTGCATCCATTAAGCCGCCAATGCAGCTGTTCATGCATGTGTGAAGTCGTAATGGTTTTAATGTCTTGCATGGCTCTGTGGTAATAAATTAATTACTCAGTGTGTCTTAAATTAGAGGATCTCCTATGCGTATCTGGTTGCATATTTGATTTCTCTCTTTGTGTCTGCTTGCAAGATTTATAGTATACTCTGTTAAAGAAACAATGGATTCTATCTCCGATGTTAATGTGGCTTAGGCTATACTGCAACAGAGAGATACATTATAATCTCTAATACATTATAAACTACTGACCAGGATCTACTACTCACAGCTCACAGGCATATACATTTTTAAACTATATATAGCCTAATTAATCTATTGATACAAAACCAAGAATAATTTTAATTAGCCAGGAGCGATGATAACGCCCTTTAGGCTAAGCATGAATGAAATGTAGTTTATGGCTCTCTCTGGCAGTTTAAAAATAATTGCATAAACCTATCTTTATATTTCGATCATTTTTCGTCATGTATTGACAAGGTGACAGGCCAACATGACATCAACTGTCGGCCTGCGGTATTTTACAAAGCCTTAGACTCCAGGGAGGGACACCACATGTGAAAACTCGTATGCAGATATTTGCGCATATCCTATTTAGTCGCTATTGTCGAAACATATTCAGTTAGTCAGTCACATAGGCCTAAGTCAAATGGCCACAACGCGCCTTTATTGCTATTAACATCAATACGAAATTTCTCAAATCTGGGAACATAAAAGCTAAACTTAACACCTACAATGATAATGTAGACACAAAGAACACTGATAGTATCGGGACAGATTTTCCACTAAATAATACAAAATCTTCTCACATTTTCTCTTGTAACACTACACTATATTGAATTAGACCATATGCCTGAGTTAAAGTAAAACATACTGTGTAATTATTGTGGTCCTATCTGTTTTCTCTGATAAAAACAACAACATCTGAATAGATTCGGCTAGTTATCCTCCACAATATTTGGATAATTTAAAATCCTTATGTTTCCGTTATATGATTTTAATTATTTTATTTTTTTTACTTCTATTTTATTTGAATAAATCTGTGTCTATAGGGTTAAATTAATAGCATTATTACAATTTCAGCAATTGATGAAAAAAAGTTATAATTGTTTATAATATTTCACTGTAATGCGGACAAGTCTAGTTACTTTCCTGTGAGCTCCTCCTCTCTGTAAAATGGCGCCTGGCTGAAAACATTGCTTTACCAGCCCCCACCTCTGTCCTCTTCCCTAGGGAAGCTATAAATCTGTTGTTGTTTATGAAAATTTACTACTTTGCCGTACAACTTTATGAGCTGCCGCTAGCTCCTATTGGCTACCAGCTGGTCACGTGTCTTAAGGCCACATGAACGTTAACTTTTTATGTGTATGCATCCCTACCCAAAATAGAGCAGCATTCTTCTTCTGACCTTGCTTTGTCTAGGATTCTTTTACCTCCGCTTTTCCACATAATTTCGTAGTTGTTAATTTCTTGTCTTTCAATTTTGAGGTAGCCTAATATTCTACATTCGCTGCCATCGAAGTGGGCATTGACTGACAGAAAAGAGAAAACTGCTCATCCTGTTTGGCACACTATGACATGATAGAGAAGCTTTCCGAAGATCTTTGAAGTCTTTTTCATCAGCTCTTGTTTCTTGCCTTCGTGGATCAACAGACACACTGAACGGTAAGGACTTGGGTTGTTTTTGTACTATCGAACTGACTCTGATGTCATGTAGCTAATATTGCACACGTTTTGTGAAAAATGTAACATTTAAAATTAGGATTGCTGTTTGTCTGGATGATGCTGATGTTGTTCCTGTTGCTGTCGGTATTGCTGTTTGATGTCCACAAAATTATGTCTACTGTTGTTTCTTGAAAACTGTAGGGTATGTCATATGACTGCAGCATGTAGCCTAAACGTTGCAAAAATTGGTTATGTCTTGATTTAAAAAAAAAAAAAACTTAATAAAAATAGAAAGCTGCTTATTATTATTTTCCTGTTTGGAATAGGTTTGCATAAGCTATTTGTATTTGAATAAGCAGCTCTGTGAGAGGGTTATACAATTCATGTCGATATAACATTTTGTTTCAAGGCAAGAACTGTGGTGTGTGGTCCTTGTTTCAGAAAAGTTTGAGGTTTCGAGTAGCCTAATAATCATTAACATATAGCCTAGCCTAATAATAATTACAATAAGATTAGGTCATGTTCTTAAAAAGAAGTCTAAGTAGATAAATGAAACGCTACCACGAATAATAAATTAGAAATACAGTCTTTATTTTAAAGCTTCTTATCTTTAGGACTTAAAAAACATTGTACGACTGCTAAAGTGCATAATGAGATACATGCCGTCACCTGCAGGACAACCGCAAAATTACACCACAACTTAAAACAGGTTATAGCCTTCGTACAATATGCGGTAGACCATTCTGATTTTTTTTATTTTATTTTATTTTATTTCATTTTATCTATTTATTTTATTTTAGCACGTTATAAACACGGCTCTTAAAGCAAGCAAAGCGTAGAAATCTTCCCGAACGCGTTGAAGAGCTAAAATCTATCATTATCGGGAAAGGGGATCTATGTGGTGTTTAAATTATGTATAATCTATGAAAAGAAACGAGTACAATTCATAAGAGATGTGCATAATTCTATAAATCTTCAATTGTGAATGAATGACAAGGTAAATAGAGGTACATCTAAACCACCACTAGATGGTGATGTACTTTAATGGCTGCACAAGCAAAGGTTCCAAAACAGCTTTTGCAGTGATGCCATAGAAGAACTTTTTTTTTTTTTTTTTTTTGTTCCCCAAAGAACCTTTCAGTGAACACTTCTTAATAGAACTTTTTTTTTTCTTGTCTGAAGAACATTTTAATAATTTAAAGAACCTTTTCCTGCTATAAAGAACTTTTTGTGAAATGGAAAGGTTCCATGGATTTATGTTCACTAACATACTGAAATGTGAAGTGAAACGGCAAGGAATCTGTCTAGATCCTATAGGATACAGCTCAAAAACTTTAATTTTAATAGCATTACCAGCATTACCATTATACAGAGAATAGTCTTGTGTCGGAAACATCTAATAGCCTACTAGAATGTAGAATGTTTAGGCTTCTTGTGTTGCCATGTCACAACTTAGATGTTGACTTTCGGAAGAATAAATAGCCTAAAATACACATAAAATATAAAAAGGCCTATGTTTGAAATTATTATTTCATATTATTTCAACATTATACATTATTATTAATATTTTTATTATTAGGTATTTATTTACGGAGTTTTAGGTAGCAAAGTTTTCGCCCCACATTTCACAGTTAAACCAGCTGCTTTATCTCTACCACATTTCCATAATGACAGAGGCTAAGCAAAATGAATCCGAAGTTCAACCAAAGATAAAACAATGTGTGGTTTCTAGATAATGAGCTTTTCTGTAACGAATCACGACCTCAAGATCACTGGAACTATCTTCGTGCGTTAGCCTACGATGAGCACCGAACAACCAGAACGTATCTTAAGGTGCTGAACTAGAGCGGAAACTTAAGCGAATATCTCAAGGACTCCACCTAGTTGTTTGTCATCTTATCAAAGTAGGCCTAAACGAGGTTTTATATTATGCAGAATGAACAGCTGCGGAGAAGACAGGTTGTTTTTAAGTCGAATTTTAACAATAGGCTACAGTAGCACATATAGCGCAGTGTACTCGTTAATTGCGAGGTTTTCATTACTAAATGATTGTTTCTATACATTAGGTTACAATGTGTAACCGTGTAAAAAGTGCTTGACCAAGGGCCAGCTTCGTCACCGCTTAGCTCTTTTCATTATCATAAGCTCCTGCTGTTGTTCCTGCGGTACCTCAGCTTGTCAAGGTAACAGACAGAACACAGGAAGTTCTATGAAATTTAGTCTCGTTTCTTATTTTATTTTATATTTTAGTATCTATTCAGAGACATTTTCTCTTATACTCTAAGAAACACTGATTTCCAAGTGAATGCGCTAAATCCCTATTCTAGGCTATATTAGGCTATAGATACATTTTCCCTCTGAAGCAATATTTATTAGTCAGATTATTTGACACATCAGTTAAATCAGTTTTATTTATTCCCGTAGGGAAAGTATTTGTTGCACAATCACACAGAAATCAAAGAATCATAGTTGGCATATAAGATACAAACAACAAGTAAATTTAAGTGCATTTAATTTAACCATTAACACTATTAAAAGAAGAAGATACAAATTTAATTTTAATGACTTCACGCGCACAGTTCAACAGGCTAACTTCACACACACACACACACGCGCGCGCGCGCGCGCGCACAGATCAACATATTTAACCTTACCATTTCCATATGATTTTGTTATATAATATACTATAATAATTAGCGATGATTATGCACCATATGTTAAAATTAGATAGGCCTAATGAGCGTACATACATAACCGAATAAGGTAAACCCTTTATTTGATGAAACCATTGTTTATTTTCCTTAGGCCTCCTTATTATTTTAGTTGGGCGCTATAGACCTAAGATTCAGATGGTATTCTTTGGTAGGTTATAATTTTATATCCTTGTTGGTTGTTTATTTCAAACCTTTAGTTGCATTTGTCTTTGAATCTACTGAATCCATTAGACATTGTGGAGCTTGTTTTGTGTGCAGGTCACGGTGCATTGTTTCAGCAGATACAATTTTTCTACCGCAGAGTCGTTACCCTCTGAATGACCCCATCGCGTGCTCGCCTCCAGTCTGATGGTTTAGGTAGTCCCGCCTTTAACCAGAGGGTGGCGCGCGGCTACAATCTTAGGCAGAGCAAACAACAGCTAGTTCGGCGAAACTCTTGTTGCGCGCTCCCGTGTCCAAACAATTCCACCCTGATTTCCTGCTTACGCGTGAGTTTACCGCTGGAGGTCACAGAATAGGATTTACGACTGGTCAACAAAAACACGTGACTCTAAGCCGTACCCCATATTTGGGAGCCTACGTAAGGGAGCATTAAGTCTGTGTCTCACTCATTTCCATAATTCATCATAAATTGTGCAAGGGTGCAATAGAAGCTCAAAACCATCAAGAGATACAAATCAAACACACGGCAGCATAGTTCTCTACATAAAGGTAGTTGAAGTAACTAAAAATAATTATAAGGTAATTGTCAACCAATGAGCTCTTATTTTGTGAACTCATTTTGCGGTCGCTATCCAAATGGCGCGGACTATCCCTTACATAACTATGGAGACCACAGCTCTAGTGGCCAATGCAGAGATTCTTCGGGCATGCATTCGGGTAGGTATGCTTATGGCTACAATGGAATGGATCTCAGCACCGGGCGCTCTACCACCGGACACTTTCTCTCATCTGGTGAGCGAACTCAAAGCTACACAGACAGTCCAACTGCGACGCCTGTCCGGTACAGTCAACCGGTTACCGCGAGCAGCGCTGAGACTTCCTCTGACCCTCTCCCCTGCTCATCCTTAGCCAACTCTCCTGTCAGCGAGCAGTCACACCGCGCCCTGAAAACCTCACTACCGAGCACCGCTGGCTCTGCGACCAACAGCGTCGGGACGGTTCTCAATCGCGAGGACGTCTCTAAAGCGTCCAGCATTATGGAGGAAGAAAAGCCGCCGGGAAGTGCGCAGACAGCCTCACAGAATGTATCCGAGGCGCCGCAGATTTATCCATGGATGCGAAAACTTCATATAAGTCATGGTAAACGGAAAACAAAGTTTTTTTTTTTTAATGTCTGTGTTCTGAGTGTTGAGGTAGGGTGTGAATGACCCCCTGTCAAATTACACAAATTCAGCTGAATGCAAATACAGTAGTTTACTTTGGTTTTGGGACAGTTATATCGAAATATGTCACCTCCAGCATGCTGTCATGTTGTTTACATGGCTCCATGTCTCGAAAAAATAATTTAAAATAGATTATTTTATTAAAATGAAAGAACCTAATTGTATTATTAATTGCCCTGTCAATTATCCATTAAGTTACTGACTGTGCTATTAAATTCATTAGGCTATATAAAATTGATTTCATTTGAGATCATTTAAAGAATTGAGACGAATTAAATTTTATGCTTTCTGTCCTTGAGAGCGTGTCACGCATGCAAGTTGATGCATGTCCTTTCAACTATTATTTGTGTGTCATGCATTACATAATATATGTACATTAAATTAGCCTTTAAAAGTGAAAATGTCACACTTTTGTGTATAACAGACAGTTTGGCCGGACCGGAGGGAAAAAGGCCCAGGACAGCCTACACACGCTTCCAGACACTTGAGCTTGAGAAGGAGTTCCACTTCAACCGGTACCTGACACGTCGCCGACGGATTGAGATTGCACACACGCTTTGTCTCTCAGAGAGACAAATCAAAATATGGTTTCAAAACCGCAGAATGAAATGGAAAAAGGACAACAAATTGAAGAGTATGAATATGGCGGCTGCAGGAAGCGGATACCGTCCCTGAAAATGTGTTTATATTGTAAATGTGCATATATAGACTAAATCTGTTAGTGTTTCAGTGTGTGTGTGTGTGTGTGTGTGTGTGTGTATGCGCGGGTGCGCGTCTGTTTCCTTAAAGTGTGCCATGAAGGTTTTTCCCATTTCACAAAGAACTTTCCACTGGTCGTGAGAGTTTTGCGCCCTGTGTGCGGCCTTTGTCAGAATAATAATAGTAATGATAATAAAAACAATTTCCCTCTGTGTTTTCATGTAATGTTGCTAATGTGGATAAATCTTTGCATTGTCTTAGAAAAGCCACATAAAGGTGTCAATTAATATAACACGTTTTGACGAAAAATGTTTTGTTTCTAGGTGCATAAGGCAACCTGTAAAAGTATTTAACTCTTGCTAAATGAAGCATAACTTAAATACGTTTTTGTTGTTGTTTTTTTTTTTAATGTTTCCTGGTTTGTAAATATGAATTGATATATTTTATGTATTTATATTAATTCGATATCAAATATCGATTGTATTTAATTCATTGTAAAGCTGAAGTAGTAGACCTGTTTTGTTTTCGTGTTGTACTGTCATCTTTGTGTAAGTATTGATAAAATCGTTACGTTCAGACTTGTCCGTATATTTGTCGTGTCCTCATTTTTATACTTGAATATGTTTGTGTTTTACTCAAATGTTCAACTCGAATTATTTAATTTACCTTCTCGTGAAATTTGAATGATAACTGGAAGTGCAGAAAACATTGTGGCCAACGATAGATGCAATGTTCATAACAATAAAATTTTTACCTAAAATATTAATCTCATTGTTTTTTCAGGTTTGTCCCATAAGGGTTTGTCTGTGTGTGTGTGTGTGTGTGTAAGAGACAGGCGTATAAAAGTTAAAACTGCTTTGATTATTAATGTGAGGGTGAATGTTGGTGAGATAAAACTGCAAAAATACCACATTGCACTTTCAAAACATAAATAAAAGGTTTAGCAAGACATTTTTAAATTCTAGTTTGTTTACAGCAATTTGTTTATTTCTTTAAAAGTTTGAGTGGTTCAACAGGTATGAGATACACTGATCACTTTTCTTACCCAATGTGGAAAGGGCACTTATGGTCCCCTTGCCAACTTCCCAACATGAGTGTGCGTCCACGCCCAGTGTCTCGCACTCTTCGCTTCCCTGGAAATCTGAAAAGGGTTTTTAGCGGCAAACTTTACTAGACCCTTTGCCATTCTGGATCCGTGACATTGGCGGGTAAGATAAATAATGAGGTTTGGTCCACGAATTAGATCGTAAAATTCACCCGGAGTGAAACGGCAGATAGGCTCACTGGCCATAAAACAGTCACGTGGTGGCAATTAAAGTCAGTTTTATGGTTTTGGGGAGTCGACACTATATCGCATATAAAGTTTAATCGCACTGACGTGGAGCTTCGTTCCCTTTCTCTGCAGACCTTAGAAGTGTTCATTGACTGCTTACCACAACTTCTGTTGACACACCAGATTGCTATGGACTGGAAACACGTCGACCGGATTCACTCGGGTGGACAAGGGTCAGCTCTTGGTAAGTTGGTTTGTTTCGGTTTTTCGCTTTTGTTAAGAGACAAAATTTTCTTTAGGCCCTCAGTGTAACAATGAGCAGAACATAAATGCACTCAGTTTCAACTGTGTTAATGAGGGCTTGTACTGTTAAGACCTGCTTGTCGGACAGATGAGTGGTAGGGGGCATTGCTCTCTGACTGTAATTGCTTCATTCCTACTGTAACATCCTCTGCCCTTTGCATCTATGCATAAAATAATGATTTTAAGACGCTTTTGAAGACGTTTTTCTTGTGCAGCCACACCCTTCAGGACTTTTTGTTAGATGTTAATGCACAAATTTACCGCCTGTCTGACCTGCCTAAAAGTTTTAAGAGCGAGGATAAGGAGTTATTCAGTCTGCCTGTCTTTCTGTCTGCCTGCCTGTCTTTCTCTCTCTCTCTTTGTTTTCATAGTTTATGTTTACTTTGTTAGCAAGATAATTTTATACTCTCACTGTGGATAATTCGTTAATCTGAATATTTTGACCAACTGGCAATCTTAAGATTAAAATGAGTAATTAATATTCAACAACATCTTATACCACCACTGCTGTTCAGCAACACTATATTTATCATGACCAACAATGCTGTTTTATTTTATCTCAACGGCACGTAAAACGCAGTATTGTCGAACAAAATAAAAACGTTAACGAAGATGAGATGAGAAAATGTGCATATAACATCCACATAGCCTACTTAAAGCGATGTGTGAGAATGAGTGGGAGATAGACAGAATTCGATAGACAATGAAGGAGAGAGAGGGGCTGAAGAAAAATGTCTTCGCTCCTGGTTCACCGTGAGGTCAGCGGCGGCAGGAAGATGAATGTGCGCACGCCGTAAACCACCAGCAGAGCTCGCTTTTGGCCAAGTTCAGTGTCACCCGCATTGGCGCCCCTTATCCCTATAAGGATAGAAACGAGAAAAAGAGAAAGAATAATAACTCCCGCATACACCTTTAATTGCAGGGAATAGAAGTGGTTCACAAATCTGGATGCAGCATGGGTATCAGAAGGGCGAAATGTATGGCTGCAGCAGGCCAATCTGTCTGCAAACATAAAGGTTGTTTGATACTGTATTAATAGATTTGGCCTAATATTACTGGTCATGATAAATGGAAGATATAGGCCCAAAAGATGTATGGGGAAAACAATAGCATAGAAGAGAGAGAGAGAAAGAGAGAGAGAGAGAGAGAGAGAGAGAGAGAGAGAGAGAGAGAGAGAGGGAGAAAAAGAAAGTTGATGAGCTCGAAGGCTTGTTTGTGTCCATCTGTTTATTTGTGCTTGTTTGTCTGAGAGAGAGAGTGAGATTGTAAAGGTAGGGGGAGGGCCGGGGTCAAAAGTTTACTGCAGAACAAGTAGCTGTCATCTGTTCTTGTAGAGCGCAGTGCCACTTTTATAATGGCACAAAAGATGGAATAGCTGTGAATCCCGTGAGTTCTGGTCTAACCTCGCGATGAACTCTGCAAGCTGGGTGACCCTTGGTTAGCATCCCCAAGAGACTACCTCCTCCGCCTATGCCAGAGATTGAGTATTCAGGTTTTATTAAGGGTTTGATTGGTGAATTTCCTTTGAATAAATCGCATTTGATGACCAAATGTTCTACTGGACATTTGCATTTAGGATTGATAATATTTCCGCACTTTCCGCATTTCTTTGTTCTGAAGCATTGATTTCTCTTTGTCTGGACTCTTGAAAACCAAACATTTGTTAAGTTTAATTGAATACAAGAAAAAAAAGGGAAAAAAAGAAATACAAGGAAAATAATCTGTGTAGCAACATTTACCGGTAAAACGAGGCCGAGACGGTATTGAGATTTGTAATAAAATGACTTGGAATTGTCTTACAAATCATTTTATTTAACCCCGTTGAACGCATCTCGTTTTGGACATGCGAATAGGCATCGACGCCATATATATGTTTTAATTGTCTATATTTCTGTTATTGCGAATATAAACCTCATATAGCATGAATAAAAAAGCATCAGATTTGGATATCTTTATTGGATCTCTTTGAATCTGTTTAATGTTAATTTTTAAAATAATTTTTTAAAGAATGTATAGGCCTATATTTTGTACGAATATCTGACCTTCAGAAAAAATACTAATTTTGTAATAGCCTACAGAAAAATTAAACAACCAATGGCATTATAAATTAAAGCTGTATCACACAGATTTATCGGGAAAATTGTTTAATGAAAGTAATTTCGAATCATTTTGTACAAGGTTGTTTGACAGTTTAATTTACGGGTCTTAGCAGGTTTACAGAAGATCCGATGACACTTGCTATATCCGTATATTATAGCCTACAGACCGGAGCTAGTTGTTAGATGGGAAAGCACTATGGAGGACTATCTCTGTAAATATAAGGTTTTGAGTCAAAAGTCCAATTACAGAATTGCTCGCGATTGAAATGATTTTGAATTACCATTGTATTTTGGTTTCAGCCAACTTAAGTTCAAAACAACAACAAAACGGAATATTTATGTTGGAATTCTGTCCTCAAATCGGAAATTGCAATACCATAGTATTTTGTAAAATCAGTTGTCAGTTGAACGTATTAAAACTTTGAAACAATTAATCAAAGGATGTTTTAACAGAAAATTTGAACTACGTTTTCAGAACAAGGGTATTTTTAAGTGGTCTTTTTTTTTTTTTTTTTACAATCTGTTGGCGAAATGTATGTTAGCCTATCATTTACATTTTTCGTGTTTAATTAACTGTTAATTTGTTTAATGTTTAAGCTTCTTTATAGCCAATTTATTATCAACTTCTCATTCGTGATACACCGTTTCTAAAACTCACGTTCAGTACCCTGAGAGATATATTAATTGGAGTAAAAAAAATGTGACAACTAACCCCGGTCTCTCTTATTTTTATTTTATCCATATAAAGAACTATTGTAGTTGTAACATTTAAATATGCATAATCAGAGTCTTCTTGCTTCTGGTCCTCTGATAAATTGTTTGTTTTACTTTAAATATGTAAATACTGCAGCGTGTTTGATTTTAGGCCTCCAGTGTTGTACACAAAGGAGAGAAGTATATAATGAATAACAGACGACACATTATCATTTTATGTGGCCCTCAGAAAACTAAAGACCTGGCTTTTTTGTTCCTTTTTTTAAGCCTTACGGTTAAAAGTCTTTAGACGTTAGCAATATTAATTTATCAAGTTAAAGCAAATAATACAATAACATTATGACTTTTATAATAATAATAATAATAATTAAATATTTGGTTATAGTGAAGTTGAAAATAAAGTATATATATATATATATATATATATATATATATATATATACATATGCCGATCTCCAGAAGGACCCTGTGCCCTATGGGGATAAATGAAGTCCAAGGCCGGGGTAAATGCAAGGTCACTGCGTCTAACAAATATGAAAATGTCACCTTTTCAGAGGGCACGCCTTGTTGTTTAACAAAGACTGTCAATGAACAAGATTAATAAGGGGCGAAATGGACACTGAGTCATTGAGAGGTCAAACCGAAGTTATCTCTGTGTAGCTATTACAGAAAAGTAGCCAGAGTGGTTCTGAAGCTGTGAAACCTCACGTGGCTTACATAGTTTAAATACTAACCTGAAGCTAGTTTGGATACTTAAACAGGAGATTTCAGTTCATGGTGGCTGTTGAATCACTACATGGAACTATTAAGGATAAAGAAACATTACTTGGGAACTACCTGTCGCAAAAGGGATGTGTCATTATTTTCGTTTATCTGGGCAGCGAACCTGTCTTCACAGGTTCAGGATAAGCACAGGCCAGCTTCAAGGTCAGGAATATTATTCTGCTTACGAATTTATACAAGGTAGGCCTTCTTATATTTTAGTGTTCATATAAACATTGCAATTCAACAAGTCCAATAGGAATATGGTATTGTTGTATAGTCTGTCTTTGTAGTGCATTTCACAGGAAAGGGGAAATAGACAAAAAATAGCATAGTTTTTAACATTTTTTAACACTGAAGTACGTTGAGATATTTCAAGACCATATAAACGTGAATATTGCAGCCATTGTTATAACGGTTTTCAATAAATTTTTTTTTTTTACCACTGAAGCAATGTTCATACAAATATAACTCCATCAAGACTGCTATGTATTGCAGTAAATTAAAAGCCAACTGCAATTAATACAATTGATAAGTAGTGGCTGCATAATACAAAGTCAGTGTGGGTTTGTTGTCATTTGTGTTTGGAGTTTGGAGTAGAAGACGAAATACAATGCATCACTGCATTCTTGCAATGTTCTTTACAAGATGTCCAGTTCAGTTTAACTGGACAGTTTAAAATATAAAATATGAGCAACATATTTCATTTTGGGACATCTGTGAAGGAATGTTTTTTATTTATTTATTTATTTAGATTGTATATTATTATAGATTCTTTAGATATTTATGTAGACTATTTTTGCTTTTAATGAGGACATGTGAGATTTTTCTTAATTCGGTAATAACAGTCATTTCAAAATCAAAAGACGCAAATGTGTGCAACTAAAAGGCTCGAGTAGCTTTGATTTCTTTTTTCTTTACTGCACACGTTTGGGGTTGCTTTAACATTGAGCAAATCGTCTAACTGATGAAATTTCGTAATAATCTAACGATGCCTATAGTAGAACTCCCAAAACTAAGTAATTTTACTGTGTCTGTAAAAACTGTTACAAAAGACATGTGAAGTTATTGGTTGATGCTGTTGCTGGCTTGAAAATAGTCTTTGTCCTATTCATTAACAGGTGCATAGTCACTGTGAGTATTGTTGCTTTGTGAAAGTGGTCGTGGGCCTTCTTGAAGGTTCTTTTGAGGAACCTATAGAAATTGGAACGTCCCTGGAGGGTACAAAACTGTAGGTCGTGGTACACAACAAACGAGATTTCTTTTTGTACATTTATCATCAGAAAGGGCATTAACACTGGAAGGGGATGCTTTCGTGATAAATCACGTCCTCTGTTGCACTCAATTGTTTATCACTGTATATCATGCATTTGAACATAGATCGTATATATTCAGCCAGCTGTTTTGTTTTCTATACAATGTGTATGGTAACTATATCGAATTAATTTCTGATATTTTATTTCAATAACAAAAAGAGACGCATATACCGCTCGAACCCATTTTTGCTGTGCTGATGCCTGGCCTGCTATTGGTGCTTGTTTACACGATGCCCACAGGAGGCGCTGATTGGTCGCATTTCTCACGTGACCGACCAACTTTGTACATTTGACAGAGGAGTAGGTGGGTTTTGGAGAGATCAGAAAAACGACAGCACGATAAAAATTAGAATTGTTGCACTTTTCAAATTAATGATCATGAGTTCCTACTTGATCAATTCAAATTACATCGAACCTTCTTTCCCACCCTGCGAGGAATATCAGCAGAACGGATACATGCCCGTGTCCTCTGATTATTATGAGCGGCCGAAAGACGCGGGCTTCCCCCATCACGAGGAGACATCATACCCGCGATCAAACTACCAAGAGCCGGGCTATGATTACGGTAATGTGTCAACCAACGGCCTCAACGATTTCACCGACCGTCATCACGCGCAACCTCAATCCCTTCCGCAGAATCATGGACCCCGCCTCACCACAGAGAGCTGTGCTGGTTCAACTGCGAACAAGGATTGTAGCCTCGTGTCAGAGGCTCTCCCAGGCGCACAGAAGGGTAAAGAGCCGGTCGTGTATCCCTGGATGAAAAAAGTCCATGTTAATACCGGTAAGTAATGTGCACGGGCAATAAAAGCTCTAGGAGCCCCGTGGAGGGCATTTGTCGGAAGGCATGTAGGGAACATACCCAGTTGTAATTGCTCATTTAGAGGATTTACTGCCATCGAGATCCCGGTGATTAGGAGTTCTCGCAAATTTAATTTTCCCTCGATGTTCCGCCCGGGCCATTTGCCTTTTGTTTCTTATGAACCAAAAGAAAGTTTATCGTTGACCATATTCACACCAAACAGGCCTTTTAATTGAGCTATTTTCCCATAGGCTTTCACTCATGTTGCAATGCTACCAAATTAGTTACATCAAGACTGCTTGTGAATGGAATGCTGTAGTCGGAGAACGACGCGTATCCATTGTTTCATACTCTACTCGTTTAGTACTCTTCAAAAAATTCAGTAAGTGTACTAATTATCCGGCATCTCACTTATACCTGAGAATGTCAATAACACCTGCTTGGTTGTGTGTTTATGTGTTTAGTGACCGCCAGCTACTCTGGAGGAGTGCCCAAGAGGTCTCGCACCGCCTACACGCGCCAGCAGGCTCTTGAGCTTGAGAAAGAGTTCCACTTTAACCGATACCTGACTCGACGTCGACGAGTGGAGATAGCGCACACAATGTGCCTTTCTGAGCGTCAGGTGAAAATCTGGTTTCAGAACCGCCGCATGAAGTGGAAGAAAGATCACAAGCTGCCCAATACAAAGATCCGTTCCTCGAGCTCTGCGCCCTCCAACCATCACGTGAAAACGGATGCCACTCAGCAGCAGCAAACGCTGCTTCCCACGCCGTGTTCCTCGAACCTATAGTGCTAGAAGCAAATCGACACAGACGGAACTGAACAAGAAAGAAGAACACATTGCAGTATTAGGATCGGAATTTCACAGGGTCACTTTTTATTCAGTGTCCGACGAGGCAACCTAACTTCGCCTTCCCAACCTCTTCCTCCACTCTAATTTGAGCTGGAAATCACATCCTTCCTGTAAAAATAGTTTTTTTTCTCCCTTAAAGGAACAATAGTAGAATGTACTTTAACTTGGACAATGGACCGTTACGTTTTCTGTCTTTAACCGAGGCATACCGAGTCTTGTTTGTGAAGATCAACGCTATAGTGATGCGTGTACCAACTGACATTTTAACATGAAGGCACAAGTATAGGAACAATCTTCCTGGAGTAGTTATCTTATTTGTCTTAGTTCCATATTTTGGTGTATTGTTAACTGTATTTACGTCATCGAAGCTGTGAATATTCGTGTATTTGGTTATTTGTATATTGGTGAATGATGTCAAGTTGTTTTAGTAAGCCTGTATGCAATTGTAGGCTACCCGTGGAAATAATAAATATGACTTTATTGTGCATTATCCCTTTAGGTTAATCCATAGAAAGGACTAAGGAGGTCTTTGTTATTCAGCTGTTTCTTAAAGCGTGATGCCGTTTTATTCCAAGTATCTTGATAATCCATAACAAAAACAAAACTTTATATAAAACTAAAAACAATTTTTTGTTTTGGACTAAAAGCTTGCCTCCGAAATTTGCATTACGTAAATTGCGAGACCAATGCTGTTTAGACCAACGGTTTAGGTTGGCTTATTTGATTTCCAAGACATTATAACATTATATGAAAAAGGTGCACTTTACAAATCTAATTACTTCGCCAACAAACATCTGACGTACATAGCTTTTATTTATTTCAGTGGGCTAATGTTTTTTTGTTTGTTTTTTATATTAAAATGCCATACGCATAATGCCATACGTTATATACTATATTAATGTTCCTTTAAGCTAACTTGTAATACGATAAAACGTTACAAAATACCGGGTAGATAAGCTTGCATTGCTGTTAGTTGAATTATACGAATTAATGCAGTAGTAGTTCTAAGTATCCAAACTGTTAGACTATTGTGACCACATTTTGTTTTAATATTATGAAATTAGACTAATTCGTGATTGCACTTAATACTTCACTGATAATTTCAATACAAACGGACCTCATTTGCGTACCCAATCTCTTTGTTTTTTACTTGTCAGTACAATTTACTCTTAGAGTTAATCTGACGTCCATTTTAAAATTCGATCCTAACTTTAGCCAGCTCTGCAGTCACTTTCTAAAATCAAAGTGTAGGCTATTTAAATAACAAATATCATAAACTCTTTTCCCCATAGAAGTCTATTGAAATAAATTAGAGACGGACAGTAGGCTACTTACCGGTGTAAACTACTGCTGGGGTCAAGCAAAGGACACAAATGATCTGTCCAATCATCAAACTGAAGCACTGTGTACGACCCCTTAACCTCTGACCTCGCCATATTCAGCACCCTCCTAGACCATGGTCCTTTTATTTCTCGAACGCATGGGGCAGTAGTGGAACTTGAATATGGCCTATTTGAACATCAAGGGGGGACCAAAACCGTACTACTCTGTTTACTTTGCGCCTTATTTGACATAAAATATGACTTACATGTTTAAATCTACTAAATTACTCGCACTTGAACAACCCGCTTCAAAGATAATCTAAATGGTTTATTATAACACAAGCTGTGAAATAGACTATTTAAACAGATCGAAGAAACTAAAGCAGTGGTCTATAATTTGAGGTATACCAATTTAGGGATCTAAAGTGCACTCACAATTTTTTTATGTGTATAATTACACCAGAATAGCAATTATTACACCAAGACAACAACAGCAAACTTGGATTTTGAATTTGAACAGCATCTAGCCTGGTTACGATCTGTTTATGATCTTACGGTCTGTTTGTAGCTTTGGAAATCAGTACGGATGGCCGTGCTTGTAAATATTCATATTTCGAAAGAAAAACCTTAAACTGCAGCCACTATGAGAGTTAGAGTCCGTCATCATTGATTCAGATCTGGACAGACAGGAAATTTAAACTTCCATCATGACACTAGCACCTCACCTCTCAATCTACCATGCTTAAAATTTAATTGACTTGCTCACATGACCTTATTAAATAATAGATAGGCTACATCTTGGTTAGAAATAGACACAGGAGGTTCGGTAGGATTTTTCATTTTGCAGTTGACTGTCGACTTAGCGAGACCTCTCAGAACCGACCAGCTGCTCCTCTTCCGGTCAATCTTCAAAAAGGGGTTTTGGAGTAAGTAATCTAAGCTTTTTTAAAATTTTGAAATATAGTATTTTATATGAAAACTATGCAGCACATACATGTTATATGCAGATGCTGTTTGTACTGATGTGAACTAAACTGACGTTTTTTCATTATCCAACAATTTTACCGTAGCGAATTTTCCTGAAATATTGAGATTTTTGAGGTTAAGTATAGATGGCCAGTTTATTTACAAACGTTAAATATTGAATTACTGTCATTTAAGTGGTAGGCTATGTAATGTTGCTATAGTACTTTTCAACTTGTTTGCAAGGCAATTGTAAACATTGACAGTAAAGTATAATAATAATAATGTGTACTAGCTGTTCATAAGCCACAAAATCATTTCACTGTGTATGTTTTAATGTTTTGATTCTATCAAGAACAAAACACAGGCTACAAAGAAACGTAAGTACAGATATTTTTATTTCATTTACATTCATCAAACGTTAACCAAACTCATGAGTATACATCCATTTGGCAGTCAAAGATCATTGCCGTGTTCACTGGCACCATGGTCAAACTGCTTTGAGCTGTACGTCATTATTAGCTTTGATGATGACCACGGTAAATCCAAGGAAAAGAATTATCTTCGTCTGCGTGTAATAGTAATCTTAGCTTGCTTTAAGAGCTCCAAATGTCAGCATTGAGAACAGATTTGTTCTGTCCCCTGGCGATACTCTACGATCCATTTAGAGTGAAAATACTGCCATGCTGTGCTTCTTTAACCACTTTGTAAAAGGATAAATACTAATTGTTGAAATATGTTTATGCAGTTTTATGCAGTTAATAATTTAATGATAATAAAGTCTTTTAAAAGACTTTTAAAAGACGAAGCATATTTGCACCCTTTGTCCTGGTCCCGAATGTTTTCTTTTTCTTTTTTTTTTTTTAAAGCGTTCGTAATGCACTTTGTGCTCGGGTAAGTGGAATGGAGACATGCTGAAATGTATAAATGAAAACAAACAGGCACCAGGGTCTTCAGCAGGTTCGCGTTGCGTCTCGCAACACCCCAGGGTCTCTAGTTATATAGCAGGCAGGTAATTAAAAGTCCGACTAAAGCCGTTTTTGAAACATTGTTTACTCCTTTAAAATATCTGACTTTCATAAGTCACACTTGATAAAGCACACACATCACAGTAACTCAACTACATCAAAAGAAGATGTAGGCCTATTATGCATCGTCTTTGCACTATTCACTCAAAAGCGGACAGCGCTGGCCTCTGTCCAAAGGTTCTTGTTGTATGAATGTGGAGCTAAAATTATAACATAGTTCAGCTCATGTACAAATCTGGAAGAAAAAAAAGAAAGAAAGAAAAAAAAAAAGTTTGTACTCCTTCAAGTTATGGCTTTTGAGAGAACAAAGCATTGTTGCAAAGGGGAGAAGCGGTCCTGCCTGGCTGAGGTGATTAATTATCTACAGAGCTTCACCACGTCTGTTGGATGAGCTTTCAGTAAACACTCTGCTGCCGGAAAACAAGCACCAAATGGTGTAAAGAGAAGGCCTCTTTTCGGGACGGGTCTTCTTTCTTTTGTTTGTTGAGGTATAGACTTGATAGATCACTGCTTTATTAAAAAAAAAAAAAGAAAAAAAGAAAAAAAAAGATGTAACTTTAGCTATACAGCTACTATGACTCTTGTTACTAAAGGTTAGGATGTCCACAATAGTAACTTTTAACACACACTATTGCAGGTGCACATTTGTAATTTTTAGTATTGCAGAGTTGAGTAAACTCTAGTTCAGAGGGAGAAGATGCTTGGTATAAGTCCGCTGATAACGTGAACATCTATTCACAGTCTTGTTTGACTGCTACACCGTAATCACCGAGAGAGGGCCACCTTGCACACACGAGTTCTTTACAGGTAGGCTATTTAGTAACAGTGGTATATTAGATTTTAACATATGTAGTTGGTAGCCAAGGATGGTGTATATTTAAGAGATAGCCAGAGGGGGGAAATAAGGAAAATCTGATTTCATTATTATTATTATTAAGAAATAAGAACCGTGGCTTTACTTTTAGGACATATAGGCTACCCCAAAAATGAACTTTAACAAATCTCATTATAACGTTTCAGCTAATCTGAATTTTTTTTTTTTTTTTTTTTTGTCTTGTTAAAGAAAGACTAAAAAATTGGACTGGAATTTTACATTTCGGCTTAGTATAGTCCAAGCACACTACTTCCATCCTCTCCATCTTTGTGATCCGACTCAAAGGGGACCAACAACAGTCTCTATTAATGATTCACAGATCAAAAAAGGTTTCCTTTTTAATAGACACTGGGTCACGTGAGTGGGGCGCATAATACGGTTGCGATATTATGATGAAGGGGGTGGATGGCATGCGAACCCCGGTCTGCTGCTGTGCTGACAGCGCTAGCCTACTTTACTAAAGTGGGGTTGGGTCATTGTGGACTTGCTGGAAAGCTGGAGAGATAGAGAGAGAAAAAAATTAAAAGAACGAAAGACCCTGGTACGTTTTGCGGATGATGTTATACAGCTGTCATGAACGGATATGTTTTTCCACACAGAAAAAGACAGAAAGCCCTGCGCACCATGAGGATGGATTTTATTTTGAGGTATTTCCGCTGATTGTTCATTACTCCAGTGAGTTTTTGCGTCTCAAAGAGAAGGTCGGTTACCGTACAATGGCGGATAAACACAGGAGAGAGTAGGACTCAATATTATTAAAATAAACTCAACTTAGAGCATATTGGAGAATCAACTTTTATTCATCACTTAATCGGCACTGAAAAAACAAACAAACAAAAAAAAACATTACACTCGTAAATGTTACATACATTTGTATATTTGTGTTACATACATACATAAATGCTACAATGCTTTAAGCAACAGTTTACAAAACTAATATTGTTTAAAGACGTAAAGAAAATTAGACGGAATTTTAATAAATAAAATGTATTAAAGTTATAAATCAGAAAGAATCTGCTTCATTTCACAAAACCTCATGAAACAATGTTTATTATCAAGACCTAGTCTATATTAAATAAAATATAACTGTAAAATAAATATTATTTTTTTTAAAAATCACAGAATTTATGGGCTATTTCAAACGTTTCAAAATTTCTCTGCAGCCCAAAAAACATTTTCTCTCACACCATTATGATTCAATATCGGGTTTTTTTTTGTTTTGTTTTTTTGTTTTTTCGGAGTAGAATATATATATATATATATATATATATATATATATATATATATATATATATATATATATATATATATATATATATATATATATTAATGTGTGAATGATTAATGGTAATATATTTGTATTGCACGTGGACTCAAATCGGTAACACTTGTGCGTGGCTGTAAAGCTCTCTAGGTTGTGAGGGTGTGTAAACTGGGTTTTCCCAGAAAGAATAAATCACCAGACAGCGAATAAAACTCAACAGAGCAGTGGCGGCCGGTTTGTTGTGGAGGCTCGCATGGGAAACGAGGATATAATATAAGGAGTATCATCCAGAAGCACGCTGCCGCACGAGGTCACGACGCTCGAGTCTTGATTTATGGGCTGGGGGACTAAGGGCAGCCGCTGCTTGAGAGCTAATGACTATTCGATCTAAATTCTCTCGGAAGGAAACACAAAGGAAGAGAACTCGATACTTTTGCTGTGTTTTATTGCATTATTTATATATGATATTCCTGATGATACATTCTTATTTTCACACATGCATCAATATTTACCTTTAACTGTAAAAATACATTCATTCATTTATTTGATTTATTTGTGCTGTTAATCTTAAGGTTCCCACCTTTTTTTCCCCCCCTTTTTAATTATATGCATTTGATCTATTAGTAGTGTAATTAATTGCATTAGCTGAGAAGAGTCGTAAATAAAGGATTTTAATATTGGTATTTCTCTAAAGCCTGGGTTGAATATTTTTTGAGATTTTGTCTGTTGTTCATGTTTATACAAAGCTTAAGGATACGGGACACGTTACCAAGATGGTTTTCAGTAGTAATACAATTTTATTGATATCAGTTGATTATGTATTTGTGTCAGATATAAGTTGGAGTTCAAGTAACCATTCTTAATGAGTGCAAATGGATCTACAGTAAAAAATAGTGCAACCCAGCTGAAAAAAAAAAGTATTTATTGTCAAAATTACATACTCATTTTCAAATAAAAAAAAATAACAACATAAATGAGTGACAAACATACAGAAGCGAGTTTCTTTTTATTTAGAGTTTGGTATTGTTATGAGAAAAGAAAAAATGACAATACTTTTATTTTTTGTCGTAGATCTCCAAATAAATGAATGTGTCCCATCACTAAGCCTGCGAGAGACTGTGTTTTGCTTAAGGTGAGCTCTCAATTGCATTACACAACTACCATGTCTTGCTATATTATTTACTGTCATTCAATTTATTTAAAGGCTAACACATGCTACATGCACGCATACACACACCTAGGCTACATCTAAACTAAAGTCCCATAATTTCTTACTTTCCACGTTTCTATGGTGCAATTGTCATTATGAAGGAGACCGCTGCAATGCTCTGGAGCTAACATGAGAAAACGGTTTAATAGGCTACAGATTAACATACGGATTGTTAGGCTACATATGTTACTTTAACACACATCTAAGAAGTTAATTTGCAGTGATTTCAGATATATGTTATTTGTTTGACAAAAATAATTTAATCTATTTCTCATCTAGCAGTTTCCGCGCCATTAATGAAACCCCTTAGTCATCGTTTTGATGAAAGAAAAAAGGACACAATGGTGTAAATGTTCAAAATGCTGAAATTGTAGGAAAACCGCATACACAAGGATTTTCAAATCCCACTCACCAACCCACGCCGCCCGCTCTTTTCTCTTTAGCTTTGGCAATCTGTAATCCAGTGGGCCGCGCGAGAACAGAAATCTGCCTCTGTGTTTACTGCCGTGCTGCGTAAAGACATAAATCTTCGCGTCTGACCGAGAAAATACACAAGCTGATGTTGGTAATTCATTCGTATGCAGAAGAGTTTGATCCATAACCTCCAGTCCCCAGCTCGCGGCTCCCTTTTTTTCTGCCTGCTACTTTGGAGGTCCGGGAGTTTTATTACCTTTTTCTGTTTTGCAAAAAAAAAAAAAAAAAAAAAAAAAAAAAAAAAGGAGAAGAAGAAGAGAAAAAAATAGTAGTTGCCAGTATTCCTTGACTCAGTCTTCATGACCAATTATTTTTTAAATGGATGAGTTTACTGAAATGTTACTACTACTACTACTACTGCTGCTGCTAACTACTAGCTACTATACTGTTATTATTATTGTTATTATTGTGTTTTTATTGCTATTTCAATTTCAATTTATAATCTCTTAAAACAATTTGTGATTAGCCTACTGTATTAGTAATTAGTGATTCAGCCCTTTTCAGTCTAATAGTATTGCAGTTTTGAATTCTTTAATAACCAATACAATGTTGCTACGATTAAGCTTGACATAGTTTCTAACATCTAGTCTAGTTCTGAGCGTAATTACAGAGTTATAGATTTTTATGAAGTTGTATATATTCCGTCCTGACTGTGTTCACAGGGGAGTGAAGCAGCTTTCTGTGCTTGAGAAGGCGCTTCATTTGCATAATTTTTCTTGTCTACGGTGACGCTCTGTTTCGAGGGAGTTCACTGGGGTGTGCATGAGTATGTGTTAACGTGCTAGTTTGTGCACGTTAGTGGTACACGAAAGACTCACTAGAGCGCAGCCCATGGTGGCATTTAGTATAGGTCTGAGAACACAGGCGTTCATTTAGTAGTATGTAATATGTGTGTATGTGTGAAGGTGCTTAATCTTTACGACCAGGGCGCACAAGACAACTTTCGTTATCTGGCTGCTATACTGATTTACGTCAAAAAGAGAAAAAGACAGAAGGAAGGAATTTGAGTCCTCGAGCGCGACGGAGTCGCAGCTTTACTGCAGATCCGTCCCATGACTCCTGCAAGTGCAGCTCTGGCTTTGTTGTCTTTCCGATTTAGCTTTACCCTGGACCGCTGTTTGATCGATTTCTGCCGCTGAATGAGAGAAGCTCGCGCCGTGCTGCGCGCTGCTCGTCAGAGAGGAAGGTAAGCGGGACAGAGGCAGAGTTCTCGCATGGTTGTTAAATGGCGAGTTTGTGATTTATGACCGCGCGACTGAAATCTCGGTTCAGGGAGAGTTCATACTCGCACATACACACACTCACTCACAGTCAAGCCAGATTCCTCCCGTGCAGCAGCTGGGTCTCCTGCTTTGTGGCTTTAGTGTCTTTTCTTTTAGATTTCTATGTGTATGATAGTGCCAGAGAGTGAATTATTGGAAGTCAAGCATGGATGGCTAATCTAGAAAATAAGGAGGCCTGTTGGTTTAGTTTTATGTAATTATGCGGTCTCATGTATGGCATTTAGGCCTGATTTCAGCACAGTTATACCGCTGGTTGTAAAACCCGCGTGTTTTATGGTATTTTTTATTTAGCCGAATTTTATTGGTATAATTTACCTATTATTATTATTATTATTATTATTACTGTTTTTGTCCTGGTATTGTTTGTTATTATTAACGATGATATTCTTGAAATAGTCCATGATTTACATATTTTATTGTGCGGTCTAGCTCATGTTTCTTTTGGTTTTCTTTCTTGTGATTTTATCTTCGTTTTGTTTCTTGTATAAAAACATGTCGAGTTGTGGGATATATTTAACAGGGTATTGACCTTTCAAAAATTAAATAGGCTACTTTGGAGTTGAGCATTGCACCAGGCAAATGTAATTTGTTTCAGTGGTTACTTCCGCGATCTGCATCAGATCTGGGCCGTGGCGATAGCGTTTTACCGGCTTGATGACCCCTCATGCATCCACTGATGCCAGTTACCATTATCCATTATTTTTGGTCGGCGAGGAAGAGTTCAGTGTGGTTATGGAGACGAGCGTCTGCCCGGTTTTTCAGGTTTCCTGCAACCATCGAACCCAAACAATACACGCAGGGACTTGAATTTATGTAGACTAAAATGTTATGAAACACCTTAAGAACTAAAAAATCAGACGCAAGTATTAATGACCTTTGTTTAGAATTTAAAAAAAAATGTATAGTCAACATTCAAATTAAAAGGCTAGAAAAATCAACACGATGAGAATAAAGGTCGCATTAAATTCACGGTAATGGTTGTTGCTTATTTATTGCCATAATACTTTATTTCGGTTCACACTACTCATTAACGCAATGCCCTATTTTACAGGAAATATTAGTTTTATGTGCTAATTGGTGTTTTTATTTATTTATTAACATGTTAATATATATATATAGCTTATTTTGATTGGACAGTGATCAAATTAAATGTTTTAAGCTGCTATCATGTTCTCGGTTCTCTTGAGTTATGTTGGCTATTGTTGCAGCTGGCCATAAGGTAAGTGGTGACCGGCTCTCCCAGTCTCGCCACAGTGTCAACTGAGCTTTGAAAAGTAAGATGGATAGGCCTTATTTCACCCGCTCAAAGTATCTTCTCTCACCGTAGGTTCACCCATAGAGCCCATTGGCGAAGAGGTGTCACGTGACTACATTGAGCCAATGTTCTTCTACAAAGGTGTCAGGACCTTGTCAGAAAGTGAAATAAACATTGGGAAACGGCGAGATGCAAAAAGCGACCTACTGCGACGGCTCGGCAATTTACAGTGGCTTCCCCTATCAAAGCGCAAACGGTTTAGGTTATGATGCCAATCAGCAGCAATATCTCCAGGCCCTTCATGTGGAAAGTGAGTACCAACGACCGGCCTGCTCCCTGCAGTCCCCTGGTGGCTCTGCAGCTCTGCACAAACCCAATGAAATCTCCGAGGGCTGCCAACGGAGTAACGGGACACAAGCCCCAGTACCAGACATCCCCGATAACAACCAGCCCTCTACTGCCCCTTCCGGACCATCTTCCCCCAGTGCCCTGAACCAAATTCCGAGCAATGATACCACCACCAAGAATCCTGGGCACTCATCTCCAACGCCAGCCACAAGGAAACAAATTTTTCCGTGGATGAAGGAGTCCCGTCAGAACACAAAGCAGAAATCCTGTAGTACCATTTCAGGTGATTATGTTTAGCCTAAATAAAAAATGTTATAAAATAAAACGGAAACACATACGAACCATATTATGCATCTACCGTTAGGTATGTAATACTCAAAGATTATTTATTTTGCTAGCATGATTTGTCCTATGTGTTTTCGCTTTGTAAAAAACAGTCTGCTAAAAACATAAATGTCATAAAAGTAGCCTATAAACACACATCTAAAGGCTACGTGGAATTTAGCCTTTTCTACATTTATTTGGCTCCTTACTGACAAATCAGGGTTATTTCAAAGGCTTTTCAGCAGTCATACATACAGATGACATCTCCACCCCCCCCCCCCCCCCCCCCCCCCCTTAACTTCCTTACTTCATACTTTCATTTGGTAGGCAGCCATTTTATTTTGGAATTACTACTTTGAATGAATTACAAACTGCTGAAGTGCTGAATTAATAATGCAGTCATAACACATTTGCACTCTTTCTCTGCCCCACTTCCGGAGCATACTGTCCCACTTTTCTATACCTATTTGTATTTAACCGGTTGCAAAGAAGTAAGCAATTATGTTTTCAATACAGTAATCATGTGCTTGCTTTACCAATGATTTCCTGGTAGTATAATCTGATGAATAATGTACAGTGAGGTCAATTTATTGGGACATACACAATAACGCTTTTCGTTTGACTTTTTTTGTCATCATACAGTAGAGAGCTGCGCTGGAGACAAGAGTCCCCCAGGTTCAGCCGCCTCCAAGCGTGCTCGTACTGCATACACATCTGCTCAACTCGTAGAGCTGGAGAAGGAGTTCCATTTCAACCGTTACCTCTGCCGCCCGCGAAGAGTGGAAATGGCAAATCTGCTCAACCTTACGGAAAGGCAGATAAAAATATGGTTCCAGAATCGCAGGATGAAGTACAAAAAGGACCAGAAGGGGCTTGGAATGATGCCCTCTCCTGGAGCACAGTCTCCTCACAGTCCCGTTGCTCTGTCATCCGGCGGCGGAGGAGGGGGTGGAAGTGCGTATTTAAGTTCAATGCATTCTCTGGTTAACAGCGTGCCCTACGACTCACCCTCTCCAGCATCTTATAACAAACCCCAGCCTAATGCGTACAACCTTCCTACGTCATATCCACCTCCTCTGAATAACTGCCCGCCTCCTCAGAAGCGGTATCCGGGGACTGGCACAGCCACGCCTGAATACGACACGCATCATCTTCAAGGCAACAACAATTACGGAACGCAAGTGCATGGTAGCCCGGTGTATGTCAGTGGCGGTGGAGGCTACTCGGATTCTTTGGTAGGTATGGGGGCCTCGGTATTTGGCCTGACACATCTACCGCATCCACCTCAAGGCAATATAGACTACAACGGCGCTATCACCATGGGGAACAACCATCAGCAAGGAGCTTGCGAACCAAACCCATGCACATTCACAGACCTTACACCGCACTATTCTCAGGGAAGAATTCAGGAAGCGCCCAAACTGACGCATCTATAGTGCCGATACAGTGTATTTCTCTCCTCGTCCACGGCACACATTTGCGTCCCCATTCTGACGGCGTTTTCTGCCACCTATTTTGTTCATATAGTTTGAAACGCCCTTGTTTTATGTTCAACTTTATACATATATAGAAAATAAATTAAAGTTCCTTAAAACTTATGTCATGGCATAACGGGAATATATGTAGGGCTATTTGATTTGTTTTAAGAAAATCTGAAACAGGGTATAAAACAGTTTTACGACAGGTTTTTAAATTGATTTGATTTTAAAGTTTTTAAATTGTCCCTAGTCCACGGTTTCTTTTCTGTTTTGCATTTTGCACTTGAGGAAGGATGCATATGGACACGATTTCTTATTCAACAGTTTTATCATACAGCGTAAGCTCGTGTCTTTCAGTCCTTCAAATGTATTTATTTGTTTCCATGGACAGTAGATTGTTTGTGTTATGTTGCCCAAACCCTTTAGATATAAAGAAATGGGTAAAAGGAAAAATGCATCAGGGGATTCTCCCAGTCATGTCAAAGCTTAAACATATTGTCAAGTGCTAACAGGCAAGACTGTTTATCAAATATCAGTGTGTTCGTATATTAATCAATGTGTGCGAATGTTAATCATGTCTTGCTCAAACAGTCGAAAGAGACATCCGATCAGATACTCATACTTTTTATTTGTTCGAATATTTTTGATGTCACACATTCCATGCTGCTCCACTTCTGAAGAAATAAAAGAAACTAACTGACGAGCTTATGTATTTGCCTTCATAGCAGAGTGGTTATACAACAAAAACCAAACAGTTAGACATTAGCAATCAAAAGAATCACAATCAGCAAATAATTTGCTCAGTGGACTTCACTGTTTGGTTCAAATTGAGCAAACTGTAAAAAAAAAAAAAAAAAAAAAATATATATATATATATATATAGGCCTGTTTAATATTTATTATTAAAAAGATGACTAAAAGGCATTTGGAAAAAGGACACAAACAAGCTAAATATGCATATATTTAATGAGTGGTGAATCGTCATTTCCTGCAGTCTTGCATTATGTGAAAAGTGCAAGCAATTCCATCCATTGTAGTGACAGTCTCCTATAGGCCTCCAGCAGTGCCTGTGGGAGAAAAAAAAGTCTTTAAAACTCTGAAATGCTCAAGCCCAGCCCTCTTTTGGGCCAACAACAGTGCAAAAAAACACAGATCCTGCATAAAAGATAATGCTATTATTGCTAAGTGCTATTATTAAATAATGCTAAGAACAATAATAATAATGAACGCAGAAGTCTCTAAAATAACTGGTCAGTTGAAATTTTATTCAGCCATGGTCATAGTATTCGAGACAGACATACATAATTATTCCTGTTCACAAATTTAAATCTAAATAGCGACGAGTGCTTTAATATCAATATTGTTGTTTTGTAATTTCACTTTACATGAAAGGGCGATTGATCAACCTCGATGTTGTGTTGCTACAAGTCCCATTGCCAAAACTCACGTTTGTCTGGAAATTAAAGTTGGTATTATTTTTACTAGCAATTGACTTGTGTTAACTATAGGCTATAGAATTTTTTTTCACTAGCCTATATTTAGCATATCAAATGACATGACTATCCGATGTAATGTTATAAATCATTGCAACGCTTGTAGTTCATTGTAAAAATGTCCTAAATCTATCTGGCATACGTAAAACAAAGTTGATCGATTTAAGACATTAACTCAAGATGTGGTTATGGATTTCATGAGGAAAACAGGGCCATGTTTTCACCGACTCAGAGTTAGTGCCAACTTCTTTTCTACTCTTACACAGCCTTTATCACAACAAAAATAGCGAATCCTTTTTTTCCACATTATGCAATATAAAAGAAAATTACTTACTCTTCGATAGCAAATTACTGCTCCTTGAAAGTGGATGTCTGACTTTAAGTCTGTGTTTATGAGAGAGACAAACAGAGGCAAAACTGTAATGGAGCCTCTCGTTCCGCCAGGATTTGATTCGCATGTAGAGTTAGAAGGTTTAAATGTGTTGTGGGGGCATTGCTGTCAGACCCTTTGGCAAGTAAGATTGATCGCGTGCAGGCTTATAGAACTCTTTGTTTAGTATATAAGCTCTAAAACTACAAACGACTTGTTTCCCTAAAGTTTAAACATAATTCGCATATATTCATCAAAAAAAAGGAAAAAGAAAAAAAAAAGTTTTGCGTCACAGAAAGTCTCCTCCCTGTGTAAAATGAAATCACTAACAAACATACTTTTAGCGGAATCTTAATACAAAAGTTCTATAGGCTACTGAACGTTAAATATTCTTTAGGCTATTAAAATAGGCCAAATTAAGTTTTGTTTAAATTTACATGCATTCATTTAGCAGACGCTTTTATCAAAAAGCGACTACAAATGAGGAATACCATGAAGTAATTTATCACAGAGCCAACAATATTTAAAGTAGACAATACAATGTAAGGTTTAGTAGAAGCTATTGATTAGAACAAGCTAGAACAGAGGCTGTATGTGATATTAAATGTTTAGTACTTACTCTAATCCTCACTGTTCAAACATTACGGGAATTCTCGGTGAAAAAGCTTCTAGTAGCCTATCTGAAAACATCTGGTATCAGGAAGCGTTTTACTTCAAATATTTACTGAGAACGCCGTAGAGAGCATAATTAAATATACAGACTTTGAATTAGCATTTTATCTTGCACGGTATTATATAAATAATTTTATAGATTAATAATGTATTTTAGAATATATTTCAGTGCGACCATCTACCTTACACAATGTTCTGTAAGTATGGTTGTTTTATGAAGCTGTAGGTTTTTGTCTAACCAGTGTATCATAAGAATTGATAGGCGGAACGTTACGTCAATAGATTTGGGTGGGGGAAGGGTATATGTGATTCCAATGCATTTTCAAGCCACATGAGATGAAAACAAAACTTCTCTGTCAGTAGCAGGCGTAACTTATTTGGCTAATGTATTGGAGCAAGACTGATTCCCTTACTTTATTTATGTAACGAATACACAGACGGTATGCACGTGCAGCAGGGGCAGAAGGGAGACTCTAATTCTTATATGCACCGGCGACCGGTTTTGAGTCTGACTAGAAAGTTTCAGGGCCATTGCCTTTTTTAGCGAACACTATGACACCGATGTACATATCAGCAGTGACCTCCCTCTTGAGAGAGGAGTTGCTCGAGGAAGTTCTTCGGATCGATCTGTCAAGCTGGATCCTTTTGAATAAACCCCAAATTGCCATTGGGTAGAGGTAATCATGTGACATGACTTTTCGGACTTTCCAGTGTCCTTTTGAATTCAATATTGTCAATAGTAAGCGGTCTACATATGGCATAATTAGTTATTAAAATAAATGGTTTAAATTGTTTTCTTCACACTCTGCATAACTTATTTGAGAGCGAAAAATCATAGACTTTAACGAAACCAAACTTTCCCTACCCGCGCTTTCGGGGCAAGAGGCAACAAGTTTACAATGAATTACGAGTTTGAGCGAGAGACGGGTTTCATCAATAGTCGGCCATCGCTAGCGGAGTGCCTTACTTCTTTCCCCCCTGTTGACGACTCATTTCAGAAGTCATCAATCAAAAGCTCAGCGCTCACGAACCCTCACCCTCTTATCCTACCTCCTTTCGAACACACCATCCCAAGCTTGAGCCTCAGGAGTCAGCTAAGCCATGCAGGGCCCCGGTACAGCTTAGATGGGGGAAGCCCACTGTACGCCAATTCTCTGACACGGGAATACCCGTGGATGCGCGAAAAGAAGACCAACAAAAGAAACTGTCCTCTTACACCAACCGGCTGCCTGACTACAGCGGGAGTCATTTGCTTCTCTCCAAAAGGTGAGTTAAGGAAAACCTAACCTAAAAGAGATGGGGAGAAGGTCATTTAAGGTCTGAGAGAAAAGATGAGCATTGCCATGTCCTTTGCACTATCCTCTCTCCACGCTGTTTACCGTATACAGCATATAGATGAAAATTCTGTTAAATTCTTTACTAGTTTAATTCGAATCAATAAGGTCTTTCAGATGTCTGACGTGTAATGAAGAATGATAGATTACTGTTGTGGCGCAAGGGACGCTCAGGCATACATTAGAAGATGCTGGTCGGTACCACGCACACACTGGCGATGCTGTTTGCGGTCTACAGTGTTTTTCACAATACTGTTTAGTTAATCAGCTTTTTATTGCATTTTACAGTTAACATTACATTGAAATTGTCATGGTATTGTCATGTTATGTGCTGTTTGTTATCCTATAGGCCTATATTTTTGACTGCTGTGTTCTTTTTTGGACTAATTTTTCCAGGCTCACCCGAGCTTCCCGAGGGCTGCTTGTCTACTGGAGAAGGAGGTTCGCGCCGCCTGAGAACAGCATACACAAACACACAGCTTTTGGAGCTGGAGAAGGAATTTCACTACAACAAATACCTTTGCCGACCACGCCGTGTGGAAATAGCCGCGTTGCTCGAGCTTACGGAACGCCAAGTCAAAGTATGGTTCCAGAACCGACGGATGAAACATAAACGCCAGACCCATACTAAGGACATCCATGGGGAGCTAAACAAGACAACTGTTGTGGATGATAGCGGTGCACAGAGCGACGAGGACGCCTCTATTTGTGGCCTGGTTCATGGTAGGCTGGGCGTTGTAGAAGGAGAGTCGAACTCTTTTCAAAACGACCTGTCAACAGTCTCCGGGCAGCCCTGTAATGATAACGACATGCACACGTTTGAAATGTTTTCTAACAGCTTTATGGAAAGAAGTCTGAAAGATATTCCCAGTCAGCCGCCTACTGCTCTAGACAAGAGGACAATAATACACAACCGATGTGCCATACTGGACAACTGCGGTTCCCCGCATGTTATGGACGCGGCTGTGCAGGACCTCAACATTTTTTCGACCGACACACGTTTGTCTGATGCAGCTTCGCCAACACTTTACAAGTCTCTGGAAAGCCCAGATGATATACCAACGGGTTTTTATTTTTTAACGGATTAATTTACCACAGCTGATTTACAAAATGCAAACTACTGATTATCAAAGTGGATCAATTAACAAATGGAAGAATAATTCGGGAGTTTTTAAAAGGTTTTATTATTATTTGCAAGATGGGTGTGATAAACTGACACGATTAGGCTATCATAACATGTCGAAGGTAAGATAAGACCTGGGCGCTGTATTCAGTAATACACACAATATAGGCCTAATTCATAACAGAAGGGGTTTAGATTCCCTGTATTTTTGTATGTTGTCTGTTGCTTATTTTTGTAAGAATAAACACGCTTTGTAAATACTATTTTCAAGACAATATTCTATTTCCAAATCAAATCAAAACACACGCACACATAAGCTATGTTGCAACAGCAACAACTATTATTTATAAGTATACATGCTCAGTCGCTACGAAATGTAAACACAGAATCATTACCCTTGAACCAAATTAAAATTAATAATTACGTTCCGTGCAGATAATACAAAGTATTTGTGAAGAAAAGTTACACAAAATGTGTGTGAAATGCACACCGATTTGATAGGCTATTTTTACATTTTATTTTTCTCGCTTTTAAGATTATGCTGAAACAGTGTTATTTGGGGCCATGGAATCAGCGCTAGTAAACTTTTTGGAAATCACTAAAATGGGGGGAAATATTTCTTTAAACTTCTGAATGAAAGGGCACTGCGTATAGGCCTACTTATAAATATTATAGGCCTATAGTTTTGTTTTCCCTTTGCACGATGCAAATAAATATAAACTGTATAATTATTCCCACCACATGTGATATTATACTAGAATAAACTTTTCAAATGTTATATTTTAAGTCGCAAAACCGTGTTCAAATGTGGCTTCTTTGCCAGAGGTGGGCTCTTTGTCTCGGGCTCTTTTCTCTGCTCCGCGTGGGGAAATGCCAAGGATGTTTCTTTCCATAACGAACTCATAAATCAAAGTCTTTCAGGCAAGCTGACAGCACCAAGACAATCACTGCCTGTGAAACGTCTACCCAAATAAGCGTTTTCACTCACTGTTTATCATTAAGAAGATTTTGGATCCTGAAGCGCAACCCACGTGGACGGATATATAATTCATTTTTATTGGCGTTTTAACACCCCGCATTAGGATTACACAAAACACTCATAAACTACATATTTCATTGCGCGTGCCATGCGCAGTTTGTCTTAATCTCTTTTAAGCTTTTTTTCTTCTCCTCCTAACCTGACTGAAATATTGTGAATGGTTCATAACCGTTGTATTAAAAAAACTTTCAAAAATATTTTTATATTAATAAAATAGCATTATAATCATTATAATAAAAGCAGCATTTTTATGTTCACATATTTCTACCTACACTTCCTTAACATCTTCCCGTAATATTATCCCTTGAATTTACTGTAATACTTTGTTGTTGTTTTTTATTATTATTATTATTATTATTATTTTTTTTACTTCTAATTACGGGTTCTTAGTCACATTTTTGCTTAAATGCATTGGTTATGCAGCAGTTTTGCTTTCTTGATACTCTGGCTTGCTACAAAAAGATGTAAATGGCTTCCCTTGTTTGTAAGGGACCGTGATGGAAAAAGAGTGTTAAGAAGAGGGGACGAGAAATACTAGGCCGCCAGAAGCTTGTGGAAAGCGCCATTTTGAGGATAAAAAAAAAATCCCACCGGACATCTGTAAGAAATTTCCCCTTTTCATCCACAAGGGGCGCATGTCTCCCCTGCTCCATTTGGCTACAGGAGATATGAATACACTCTCTCTTGCTTATGATATCTGATAACTTTTTGACCACTGATAACAAAACGCATTCAGCAAAACAAGCAATCCAGTTCGTTTGTATCTTATCGGATAGCCTGCAGGATTTTGATATAAATCGCTTATAGCAGTAATAAATCTACAGTGGGCTGGCTAGGACATGGCTTTTTATTATATAATACTCAGCCTTATTAAATTATAAAAGCATTTTAATGAAAAGATTGTAAACAAAACTAATACAATCAGTTATATAATCAGTTCATCAGTTTGATACTCAAGGCCGAGCTAACAAAAGATGATGCCCACAGCCTATAAATAGCCTCACAAAGCAGCGCAATTGACTCACGATATAGGCTACCTGGATAATAAACCAGAAGAAAAAAGACATTCACTTTACATTATTTCCATGTGGTTTGGAGCTTATCTTACCTTAAGCATTTCTTCAACATATTTCTCCACAACAGTATGTTGATGCTGCCCGCACGTTGTCTGTGAGACACTTGCTCCTCTGCCAGCGAATCCATCCTTTCAGTGGGGGTTAAGGTGGGCCTACGTCACGTAGATCGACAAGAGGTCGGCATTTACATAAGTCTGGTCTTTAACGACAATCTGTCAGCGCAAGGCCACTTAAGATCAAGATGAGACAGAACAACTGATCACTGGCTGACCCAGCCCACGTGACTGTCACTGGTCATTCATATCACTAGTGCGCGGACACCCCCCAATCCACGACTGATTGAAGGAGGCAGAAAGGTGGCTCGGCTCAACCCCGGGTGAGTGGTGAGACGTTAATCAGTCCCCGGGCCCAAAGATCTGTCAGTGTGGCAGCCACGCGCAGAGACGCCCAGGAAGATGCTACAATGAGCACATTCTTAGATTTCTCGGCCATAAGTAGTGGTGGAGACGGAGGTGGCGGAGGCTCGTGCTCAGTCAGAGCGTTCCATGGCGACCACGGACTTTCAACATTCCAATCATCGTGCGCTGTTAGGGTAAATAGCTGCAGTGGAGACGAGCGGTTCATGTCCAGTAGATCATCACAAGACGCAATTAACCCTCAGCCACATCAAGCCGGCTCGTACCAGTCCCCCGGGACTCTGTCAATTACCTACAGCGCCCATCCAAGTTACGGGACTCAAAGTTTTTGCTCCGGATACAGTCACTATGCCCTAAATCAGGATGTGGACTCATCTGTGAGCTTTCCCCAGTGCGGCCCTTTAGTTTACTCTGGAAATATTTCCTCCACGGTTGTGCAGCACCGTCACCATCGCCATGGTTACAATAGCGGAAACGTTCACCTACATGGCCAGTTCCAGTACGCCTCAGCCACATATGGTAATAGTCCGGATCAGGCAAACCTTACGTTTGTGGCGGGCTGCTCAAATCCGCTCTCCCCACTGCATGTGGCTCATCACGATGCTTGTTGTTCACCTCTATCAGATGGTGTGTCCACAGGGCAGACATTTGACTGGATGAAGGTTAAACGAAATCCGCCCAAAACAGGTGAGTGGCTGGAGAACTTTCACATGTAATTTCCCCCCTGATACATGCTACAATCTAAAAAGAAAAGTACTTTACCCTGGTTGTGTAAATTTGACTGAAGGACTGATATGACATAAGTCAAGATTATGCATGCGCACTAATTTATTCATCTATTTATCGTCTCTCTTCAGGGAAAGCTGGAGAGTATGGATTTGGTGGGCAGCCAAACACTGTACGCACCAATTTTACCACAAAACAGCTGACAGAGCTTGAAAAGGAGTTTCATTTCAATAAGTACTTGACTCGCGCGAGGCGTGTGGAGATCGCGGCTGCGCTCCAATTGAACGAGACTCAGGTGAAGATTTGGTTCCAAAATCGCCGTATGAAGCAAAAGAAACGCGAAAAGGAAGGTCTTTTGCCCAAATCTTCATCCGAACTGAAGGATGGTCTCGAAAAAACCGAGGATGCATCCGAAAAGTCGCTCTCCACTCCATCCACGCCCTCTCCCACTTCCCCGACTGTTGATGCCTACTCCTCGAATTAAACGGCTCTCACGTTTGTTCTGCCAACCTGTTATCGCAGAACTGTTAGTTACCCTCGTTTCAAGGTCATTGTCAAAATCACCATGTGACATACAGTGTCATACAGAGACCATTGCACAACTTTGTTTCGACCTGGACCATTTGACCACTCAGTGTATTTACCTGTGCTACTTTGTGTTATTGTGAAATGACTGTTAATAGTTTTGGGCACCTTGTCAAGCACCTAAATAGAACAAGTGGACTGTGCATTTTCGTACACAGTAATAGCAAATGCTGCACTTTTACACAAGTCTTTGTTCTGACTTGTACACCACTTGTCAAATGCCTACCTCAAGAATCAAAAGAAATAGTGCAATATATTTAAGTAATGTATTATTAAGAGAGATTAATCAATTGTTACTCTCGTCAAAGGCTTGTTTGAAGATACTGACAACTTTTCTGGACCGTGCATAGTGTTAACCCTGATTGTTGTGAATGTGTTGTGAGTTTTGCAACATGATGCGCAGTTTTTTTTAAGTTGACGTTAGTCATACTGAGTTTTATCAGTCGGAGATGAAAGCAGTAATCTCCATTAGTAACATGCTTTAGAAAAAGATCAAGATACGGGTGAAATAAATGTGTGAATTAAAAATGCTCTTAACTACAATTTATTTAAACACTTGTCCTTTACTCTTGGTGAATACCTGTTATAACCTGCACACAGCCACATTTAACTCTCAAAAACATTACTGACAATGTGACAGCTACCTTTACATTTTAACCGAGCCATCTACAAGTTATATATAATCTTTATATCATAGAGTGTTTTTTTTTTCTTTTCTTTTTTTTCTTTCTTTTGGCTGGACTGTTATGTTTGAGTCATCGATTGCTTTGCATAGTCCTAATCTAACAATAGCTCACTCTCTGGCTCCGTAACTGATGTATGCGTCCGCGCGTTGTTTCTTCCTCGGGGAAAAAAGATATTGGCACATGGTAAGCATGTTTGTCCACGAAAGAAGATGCGCAATGCTGTCACCGTCATTCGTGATGACAACCCTATTGACCTGTTAGTTTATCGAAGGGAAACGAAGGACAAGAGAAAAAAAGAAAAAAAAGCATGAACATCGATTAAATCATCTCAACTATTGACAAGAATGAGTCCCCATCCGTGTTGATGACGTGCGATTCCTCATATCACACATATCAGTTCTGCTTACAGTGTTGAGTGAAGCAATATAAGGAGTCTGAACAACAGATATGAAGGCCAGACATGTTCAAGTTGTTGCCCCCCCCCCCCCCCACACACACACACTTTCTCTCTCTCTCTCTCTCACACACACACACACACACACACGTTGGGGTTTTATGTTTTATGGGGACAGTCCATAGACATAATAGGTGTAACTGTAAAAACTGCACTTTTAGATGCTCAATAAACATAATTCTGTATGATTTATAAGCTGTTTTCCTTTCATCTTTGTGATAAAATAACGTGTACCTCAACCACACACACACACATACACAAAACTATAAAGACAGAAACAAACTATTGCCCGGGGCACAGAAAATATCACGGATCAATTGACAAACTATCTGTATAAAAACACCATAAATGTTTATTTTAGTTAACTTATTTACTTCCTTGAGTACAGAGATTTTTCGCTGTTTTCAGCATGCACACACCGGTCTTGATTGAGCTTCACCTTTACCTTAAATCGACCTGCACATGAGGGTTGCGTGTGAGTCCGTGTGGAGCCTCTGGTCCGGTTGGGTAAGTTTCTTCCTAAGATTCGACGTATGTTTGTAGATGTTTAAAACAATATGTATTTTCTTGACTAAAAACACTGCTAAGTATTAGTATTCAGTTAAATGAGAGAGATCTTTTCCATTCAACTTTATGAATACGATTTTTCTGTCAATTTTGGGGACATTGGGCACACCTGTGAACGCGCTAAAAAATACTTTGCAGTTATTGATTTTATTTGTCCTAATGCTGAAGTAATTAAAAGTCAATTATATAACGCAAAAATATGTCTATCTTTGCAATTTTTATGCATTTAACAATAGTAGGCTAATATATTAAATATGCATGGTTACACCGAGTTAACGCTACAAAGTTATCCAAATAATTTGATCAAAATAACCATAATTTGACAAATAGGCCTAATTTATAATTATATAAAACAAAAATCAACAATACAAAGGCAAACATACAAAGCAAAAATTTGAGGAAATAAACCCAAGTCAATTTAAAGTCAAGTGGTCTCCATTATGTGATTTGAATGTCTTCCCGTCGCGTCTCTAATTGCCAGATTTAAGCAGGCTCGTGACTGTGAAAACATAAATGCGATAATATTCTTTGTCGTTTAGCCACGCAAATAACAAAAACGGGATTAAAAAAAGTAAGAAACGTCTTCGTAGCCTATATATATATATATATATATATATATATATATATATATATATTCATATTTTGTGATATGCAAACGTTATTTTGGCCTTGTTTTTTTTTTTGTTTTGTTTTTAAAAAAAAAGACTGATAACAAAGGATTAAAAACTGAAATACGTTAATGAACTGTTTATTACAATAAGACGATTTTTATTATTATTATTAAATTGATATATTTATTTATTTATTCATTGAGTTATTTACGGCGAGAATGATAAGGGAATTAAAGATCTGATGAAACTTTTAAATGAGCATACATTCAGTTATAAAACAAAAAATCTAACAAGAGCAAATAAACGAAACAGAGCGGTCGTGAAAATAGAATACAAATGAAAAATAAAACTAGAACTCACCTCTATTCATTATCCCATAGTAATAATAATAATAACAATAATAATAATAATGCTTATGTTTTGTAAAAATTATATTATTGTGGTAAAAATGTATTCTTTCACGTACATATTTATTTAAAGAATATTTTTTGCGGCGTTGCATTAAATGCTGACCTGACCCTCGAAAGAAAACCCCGGGGTCATTTAACATATTTTGTTTAGTGAGAGATAAAATTAATGATATCTTCACATTGAGTGGGTGCTATCATACCATATCATATTATATTCATAGATGCCGTGATTTATATCTTTATCCTATAGGTATATAAGGAACTCAAATTTTCCAAAAATCATGACACCTTACAGTCTTTTTCTTTGTCTGTCTTTGGGCATGTTGCTGAAGTAAGGTGGAACACCTGTTGGTCAGTTTGATTATACATGTGAGAGAGACAGTGCAAGAGAAACAAATTAGCATGGTGGCGGTTTTGATGGTAAAAACTAATGTCTAACATAAATTAATTTTATCCTAGCGGACTGATTCTAAAATTCAGTCATTCTTTTAAAAACTATTGCTCTAAACACCAAAAATGTGCTATAGTTTTTGTTTGCATGTTTGTTTTATTAAAAGTTACTTTTTCACTCAGTTCTATTATTTTCTCTCTTTTTTAATGGAAAATATATATGACATAATTTGCACCCCCTGCATATGGAGAAAGTGAGCTAAAATTTCTAAATCATTTAGTTGTTATATTTGACTGTTAACTGGAGTAAACAAGCCAAATTGAATAATCAAGACTGAAATCTTTCATTTTTCTGAGGTTAGACTGACTTTTTCTGACTCTTAAGGCAACATACTTAGCCTTAAGAGTCAGAAAAACCCAAGCCAGCAAAACAACCTAATCCTAACCTAATTTAAATGGTAGAGTATTAAGCATAACACACACTCCAAAAAATACATGCTTAGCAACACACACATATAGCTAAAATGCACTTAGTGTTACTGTTATTTTATTTACACAAAGCTAAGAAATACTGGGACTGCAATGTATGAAAAAAAAATGTATGCCCCTCTATTCTTTTCGTTATGTTAACAAAGAATGACATCTTTTTCCAAAACAAGCATGATAAGGAAGGAATTGAAATAAAATATGAAAAATATATAAAAAATCTCTCAAATATTTTTAAAGTTCAAAAGTATACAAAAACATCTCCAAATGTCCAGCTGATAATGGAACTGGACTGCACATGTAGAAAGCAATGTACAAGACATGTTATCTCAGGTTATAAAAAGACCCTCATTTATGTCTTTCTTTGTGTTCTTGTGATTATGTAGTTAACCGTCCTTTCAGTAAAACAAACTGTACTGTAATGATAACACAAACAGAATATACATCAAATTTCACTCTCATTGTCATACATGTAACTTATAATTTTGCCTAAAATTGATGAGAGCAAAGCTGATATCAGAGGAACATTACAGAGGGGTGTTCAAGCGAGAATCAGATAGAAAAAGAGGAAGAAATGGGGGGTAGAGAGAGGCAGACAGAGTAAAAAGGACAGAAAGAGAGAGGTCCATCCATCACACTGTCTTAACCTCAGAGTGACCCCAGCCTGGCAGCCAATGAGGCACCTCTCGTCTGTGCAGGAGATCGGGTAACCGTGGAGATGGACTGAACGTTTTAGCATGCTCTTTTTGTGCGATCTGTCAACACCTCCCAGAACGTCTCACTACAACTTAACTGATGTGAGTGCCACTACTTGATTGACTGGATCCACAATAACTTAAATATACAAAGCATCTTAGATTATATCCATATAAAGACACACCCATTCATATAAGGGAAAAAAAGTATGCGCACATTCACAAACAAACTAAAATATATTCATTTTAGAATATTTCTTATCTGAAAGGTTCATGCTCAAACTGATCATAACTTTAGGAATAAACTTGTTTGATGATTTTTTTTATGTATGGCAAGAATATTTGTAGGGCAAAAGTTTGAGTCGTATGCCTGAGGCTGTTGCTGAAAGGAGTAATCGTGAATTGAAAATTATCACAATTATCTGAATTATAGCCTCCTGATTTTTAAAACTATATACAACTTTTGAAGTCAAAACTCCACAGAGCTTTGAAATGTGTTTGAAGGAGCTTCTGCGAGTTCATGTTTGCCACATATGGATAAATGACTTTAAAAAATATAATATAATATAATATAATATAATATAATATAATATAATATAATATAATATAATATAATATAATATAATATAATTTGATATTCAACAGTGCTGCATTGACACCATTTTCTTTAAGAGCTGCTGTGCAGCCAAAATTATATACCAGTTATCACTGTAAAGCTGCTTTGACACAATCCGCATTGTAAAAAGCACTATATAAATAAAGGTGATTTGACTATAATATAATATAATATAATATATTGCTCTATTAATGCTCATTATGTGAAAATGCCCTGCAAGAAAGAGGAAACAAAAAGGATAGGTGATGAAATGTGGGGAAAATTTCCATAGTCAGTTTTTACCTACAAGCAAAACCGATGTTCATCAGATAATACTGATTCTGTTTCAAGTTCAGCTCACCTGCACCAATTAGCCCTGAGGAAACACTCTTCCTCCCTTGCAAAGCATTCACACACATACACAAGGCATACACAAGATCAAAAAGAAAAATGACGCTCACATGCCTTTTGACAGGCCAACCATTTAAACATTGTCTATGCAGATTTGGTGCAATTTGTCCTCTGTGTGATTGATAGTTTCTTTTTTTTTCTTTTCTTTTTTTTTTTTTTGCTGTCATACATGTATAGGGAAAATGGAGATTTCAGCTATCAGAAGAGTAAATGTAATCAATCCATTTACAAGCATATGCTTTTTCAAGAGTCCTTATATGTTAAGGACTAATGAATAAATATATACTGTATATATGCTTAGATAAGCTTCAGGAAATGCATTTGTTCCATAAGGTCATATAAAAAAATATGAAGACCAGTAAAATGATGGTCAGTTATGCTCATTTTAAGGTATGGTCTTCAATGACAAGATTGACTGTAGGGCTCAAGCTACGTTAGTGTTATCATTTGTACATCATGGTTTTCAACAACTGTTTCTCTGCTCCCTGTTAATGCCTACAATAGTCACACTGATAGTGTCTGAGTAATAATGATATTCTTGTACTCAGAAGAATGGAAATGCAGCCCGGGGCGGCTATGACACTCAGCTATGTTTATGAACTGAAATATCATGTCTTTTCACACGCCTACGCACTCTCACACTAAATGTCATTTACAAAAAAGGGAAAGGCAAAGATAGACAAACTGTCAGGCATCTACAGTGAAGCTATGCAAGGGTAATTATTGTCTGTCCCCTCTAGGCAAAGCCAAGTCGTACATGACACACACCTGCATGAGACCAGAATAAAATGCAAACTACATCTCCCACAAGGCAATAGGTGTTCATAGCTGACTGGATGGCTTGGATATAATGGACAGGATACTAAGCTGAATCATCACCAGGTGCTGATCTAGACTTGAAAGACAGGACATAGAGACATTAAACTGGTTAAGTCTTACAAGTTCAGCTATGACAGACAAGCGGATAAGATTAATAGATGGATTCTTAAAGGGATAGTTTTCCCCATAAATTATAATTCTTTCATAATTTACTGACCCTCATGTCATTCCAAACCTGTATGATTTTTGTTTTTCTGTATAACACACAAGATATTCTGATGAATGTTTGAACTGTTTTGTCTATACAATGAAAGTCAAACATCATTGGACCTCACTGACTTTCACTGTAAAAAAAATCTTTAAAAATTATACTTGCGTTCGATAGAAGAAATAAAGTCATATGGGTTTGCGACGACATGAGGGTACATGAGTAAATGATGACAATTTGCAATTTTGGGTGAACTATCTTTTTATTTACAGTAGTAAATATAGCTTGTGATATTTTTTAGCCATTGACCACCATGATCCTCAGAATATATGCCTAATGACAATATGTTATAAGTTATTAACTGTTGAGAAGTCTGCAATTAATAGAAACCTCCTGGCAGTTCCTTCCCTTGTCTTGCCACTAAGTTATAGGCTAGATTCTAGTGGCATTTAATCTTACAGACAAATAGCTCATCATGAAGATGAGCAAGCTAGAAATGCTCTTATGCTGTTTTGTTTAGTGTTGGCCAGAAAGCCTTAGTAGGCTTCTCGTTTTTAAATACTTTGCATAGATAGCCTAGGTCTATTTGCAGATCCTGACCTCTTTGGGCTTTTAGGCTCATACCTGTGCACTATTATCTCCCCACATTATAATTTGTGCAACAGTGGCTAAGTGATTCCCGGTACAAGCAAGCATTTAATGACAAAGCTGTCTTTACCCTGACCATCACTGCCGAACGTTGGCAGGGATCATTCCAATGGAGCGTGACGTGTCACCCATGTGTCTGTGTGGCCGGTGATGTGATCTTTAGTCCCCTCATGATCTATAGACTGGCATTTTGGTCGTTTAGACACCAGACCCCAGCTTGCATGCTAAACACTCTGTCAGCCAATATCCTGACAGGAACTTAACGCAGTCACGGCAATACTAAGACAGGACAGGGAGAGGCTGAAGACACAATCGCCAATAGCCAAATGGCAGCTGGCTGCTCGGAGTCAAATTATGTGAAGGTGGTCAAAAAAAAAAAAAAAAAAAAAAAACTTCAGAAAGTCCATTCAAACAAAAATACATATTGCTCAAAATAGACAATTTTTGTTTGATAAATCTATTCATCACTAGAGTTTAATCAAGAGATTATATTTCTGTCTAAATAGGTAGAAGAACACGGAGGGAATGTAATAACTAACATTCTTGAAGTTGTGTGCATTGATGACTTATTGTAGTTTTACATGTATGATACTTCATGACAGTGCATTTACTATAGTCAAAATACACAAAACCTTGTTTGTCTTTCTTTCTTTCTTTTTTAATATATACACAATGACATTGGACACTGACCCCTGAACTACAAATGTCCCAGATTTTCAGAAATCAACTTAACTTAGTCTCTTTTTCTCTGTTTTTGTATAGTGATAAGGGTCGGAGAAACGGACAGGGTGTGTGTGTCCATTTCAGTACCTTTGGGACCTTCTGTCCATCCCTCCATTGACACGTCCATGGAACTGTGAAGTGATCTAAATGCGTGGAGGTGTGCGCGCACATGTCTGAGCCTTAGGTCAATAAAACCCTCATCAGGGATTCCTTGGCTCGAGCTTTTACATAAACAGCCGCTTAGAGGGATTAGCATGGTGTTAGCCTGTTAGCTTAGCGATGTAAACAGCGGTTTAATCTTTTCCCAATGTCTCAGGGGACTGACCAAGATGACCAACATCTCATTAGGTTAGGATATTTTTTATTATCCTTAGGTCACTGGTTCACATCACGATTGAGTGATTCTATTTTGGAAAAGCAATCAATTTGTAGTTAAACAAGAAGGTTTAGGCAGAGATATTCCCCTCACACTCCACAGTTCTCCAACATCCTGGATTCAAATCTTATCAATAATATACCTAAATCAGTCATTTAAAAAAGTAAAATACACATTAATAAACATTAATGTACAAAACACATTCAAACAACCAAAACTTTCCCTGTCTAAGAAGATGCTGAAGGCAATTGTCTGTGTAGGGATAAAAAGGAAAAAGGAACAAAACAAAAAGTATACATCTGTTTATTCTTAAATTAGCTTTGGGTGTTTTTACTGCTGGCTCCACAGTTTTCATTGTTAATGTATACTAGTGGAAGACATAATAGCTCATGCTCTCAAGACTGATATTGTGTGACAAGCCAACACGGACAGTTAAATTACTTTTTTTTTTTCCTCCTAGAAACCATCTTAATGATTGAAAGCTCCTAAACTATGCACTGTAAAACCAACACCACACCTCTGAAACAGTTTCAAATGGGAATTTCTTCAAAGCCCTGCAGCCACATGTAATGCAGAGATGGAGGTAATACATTTCATACATTTTGGTGACCCACAGTGACTCTTGTTGAAGTTTGCAGCTGTGATGTCTGATGCCTTAGGGAAATGCCTCATTTCAACCCCTCTTTATCTTTTGAATGATTATTCGTTGATGTGGTTTTCATGCAGAAAATATCTCTTTACTTTGCAGACCCTTGTCTTCGACCATCATGATGGTGGATTGTCCAGTATTTCAAATATTTTCATTTCTAGTATTTTTGTATACTACTAATTCTCATTTACTAATATCAGTATTCAGCGTTAAGACTATACATGTAACAGTAATCTGTTGGAACATTCCATCATCTGTCAGTCTCTCATACTCTCTCTTGTTCTACAGGCTCGTATGACACATTACAGCTCTTGAGTACAGTTATTTATGAATTGAAATGGAGAGACTACAAATCAATTATTGCCAACCAGCCCGGAGCTACAGTTGCTCTTCCACTTCCTTTTTTGATCAGAGTGTATGTAAATGTTATGTTGTGCTTTGCCAGGATGTTTTGTGTGTGCATGTACATGAGGGTATTGTTTTGTAAGGATGATATCCATTGCGTTCAGTGAACCATGAGAGGTCATCACTCCAGTGGGTCATGACCTGAACAAATATTTTCTGTATTTCCTTTCCTCTAACACAGTGCTTCCCAAACTGTGGGCCGCGGCCCCCGGTGAGCCGTAGAGGTATTGCAGGGGGGACATGGCTAGGCTAAATCAAGACATTAAAATAATTTTAAAAATTAAAATATTCTAATTGTTCTGAAATGTTTTTTTTCCCCTTCCTTATAGACCTTGTGCGCCAGAGAAACGTGCGCACCGCCATATTTATAATTTTGTCTTTGAACTTCCGTTTTGGCGGTAGCTCTGTTTATTTCTATGGCATCTGTCGATGAATAATTAGCTGGTGAAGTGGATCTTCTAATCTTAGGGTTAATGAAAGTTATCATGAGCATTGTAATGTTTAAAGCAGATGTCTTAACAAATGTCAGTACACCGGGAAGATTTTAAAAGGAGCAGTTCATTCATAAATAGACCTACAAAAGATCGCTGTTGAAATAGTTACCGGAAGTCAAAAGACAACGAGCGCAGCGCTGAAAGGGGGCGGGGCTACATAAGGCTTATTACACAAACATAAAACATATAAAAAAATTCTTTCTTTTTTTCCATTATAGCGAGATGAAATACATTGCTTATTTTCAAACTGACGTCCGTTGTTTCGCAGGAATTCAGTTCACAATTAACCATCAATTAAAAAATGCGACGGCGGCTGCTCGGTAAAAGAGGAGCAGAGGATGACAATCCATCCTCATCAACTGGACCTAACTGCACTTTAATTAAGTAAACGAAAAACTCTTAAGTACTTGTCCTTCGGATTTAAAGCAACATCACCCATCTCATTAGGTACTGTCTGGAAGACTGCTTATCAGACTGTGGGACTGTTCTTGACTAAAAATGACAAAGTTTACATCGTTCCTCAATTTAAATGTAAATGTTTTTAGATTCTTTTTTAAACATAGTTCACAAATCTATTACAATGGAATACACAACTAGCTTCTGTTATACACTTTGATGCAATATATTTTAAATAGTATGCAGAAAGTAGTGTTATGGATTTAAAAACCGATAAAAGCCACTTTAAAAAAAAGAACTGACTGCTGTGCATGGTTCTCCACATATAGCACGTTCTGAACCCTAAATCCGTTTTGTCAAAAAAGCTGGTATTGTCCACTGTCAAGGCATCGCGAGTTCACGTTTTACAGCAGAAACCGACAACTCCCCTTTTGTTTGTGTACAGAAACTGATAAGTGCGTTTTAGCGAATCAGCGCACAGTATTCAGGTCAGGTGACAAGGCTTCTAGTCACTTCAAAAAGACGCGCTAGCTGAGAGGTTTCATCAAAGCTGACTAAAAGTGATCGAGGATTTATAATTTCAACCCCTGCAAGTCCTTGTACACCATACATGTCTTACATGTTGAAACCTTTTTTGTCCTTTTGCGTTTGTGTGCGTGTGTGTGTGCGTGTGTGTGTGTGTGTGCTCATGTATGTTTGAGTGTGTTTTATGCAATTACAAAGCAATTACTTGGTTTTGTTTAACTCTGAAAAATGAAATGTGGCGTTATCTGCTTTTGCCAAAAAACGACTGTTGGAGTTATCTGCTTCTTTTGCTAAAATACAAACTTTATATAAATATATATATATATATATAATACTTTCAATGAACTTTAATTTTGTAAGTTACCTGTATTTTTTGGAGTTATTATTACTTAATCAAAACAACCCAACTGCAGTTTGATTGATATTACTAGGAATGCAAAATTAAAAAACAAATTTGTGTGAATGTTTTCATGGGCTGTAGTTTACTGGTTGTCTATATTGTATGTTATAATAACTGCAAAGTAGGATTATTATGAACCTAAGATAATTATGATACCATCAATACACCATCAGAACATCCTAAATTTGCTAAAACTTTACAAATTATATTCTAAAATACTACAGAATGGATAAGAGTACAGAAAGAGAGCAATGCTGCCCCTTGTGTTGACAATACATCATAATAGCAAAGATCCTTAGAATTTGCAGAGTGTGTGCTTTGTAACTGAAGCATCAGTACTTTATGCTTCATATAAACAATGCACGGGTGAAGTGATGCAAATGGTAACAGACTTTTTGGTCAGATGTGTCTACATGTTCAATCTCATCAACAAACACATCCTCTCACCCATAATATTATTTGTTTCTGTAAGCCATATTGATATTGGCTTCATAGAGGTAGACACCTTGATCTTATGAATAGGATGTTGTCTTTTGTGTGTGTGTGTGTGTGTGTGTGTGTGTGTGTGTGTGTGTAAACAGAGGTAAGTTCAAGGTGTGTATGTGTGAATGAAAGTGCCCAAGAGATGATAATGTGAAATAAAATATAACACATCTTGTATATATAATATAATATATAATATATATAAACCAGAATGTGACACTGAAGTCAAAAAGCCACCAAATAAACTGAAAAACATTTTAAATATACACCATCTAAATAACAAAACTATGTCTTAAGTCCAAGGACATGGAGAGGTTGTAAAGGGCCGGTATGAAGGTCTCTGTTTATATTCCAGCTCTCCCCCACATGTATAAGGGCTTGTCTGTGGAACACATATGTTGTCTCACACTGTGAAGTGTTTTGAAGGCATCACACCCCACCAGGTTCACACAGGGGTCAGGCCCCAGTCTTCACTCTCATTCCAGCTGTGATGGAATGGTACCAGGGCATTGCTATGGCAACCTGCCACTTCTGCACAAATAGACAAACATAAGAACATGCAGACAAAAGACATTATAAATATAGTCTGGTATATTTGGTATATATGTGTATTTTTGCATGTTTTTGATTTTTTTAAAGCCTACAACCTTGAAATTGTGTAACAATGTAACACAATGTTTCACTAGACACCTCTTTAAAATATTAATCATTTCTTTCAACTCAAAGCAAATAACAAATCACCTCTGTAAATGTATATTCTGTAAAAGCAACTTAAAATGGCTTCACATTGCCACTGATACAAAACAACCTGCCTCAGTTACACAAACCCAGAACACTCTGTCAAAATGCCCCATTTACACCTGTCCCACCAGATTGCACGTTACCTTGACAACCAATTTTTGACAAGTCTATTTTTCCATTTGTGCTGGAATTAGAACAGATGGTGCTTTCATTTGAACCGTTTCACCACTATTATACAGCTCTATGGATACATAGTGGAAAGAAAGGGGCAGGACACTATACTTTAAACATTGCCAAATTTGCCTTTTTCATAACTAGACAGTGAAATAATGATTCCAAAACCTTTTTCAGAAAGTAAAGCAGTTGCTGCTAGTGCTGACCCCTATAGGCATTTGTAGTAACTACATGAATGATTCAATTGTCAACTAAATGAATAACTGTTTGAAAAGATTGAACTAAAATGTGATTATATGCCCAGTTTGAGAAACACTAAATACTCTTACGCTGTTTAAATTTACAATTATTGCCTTTATCTTACAATGTTTATTTAAATCCTTAGAACAGTGGTTTTGCATGTCTCCCTAATCAAACACACCTGATTCAAGTCATCAGCTTATTAGTAGAGACTCCAAGACCTGAAATGGGTGTGTCAGACAAAGGAGTGTTGGGGGGCCTCCAGGAATGTGGTTGGGAACAACTGGCTTAGACTATTCATTGGATGACTATGATAATAATAATAATAATAATAATAATAACAATAATAAATATAGCTGCAAGCACCAATTAAGGTGCCAAGCACAAAGAAGGCATGATAAGTCATGCCAGCATGGCTGGGAGCATCAGACCAACTGCAACAATGAGCAATTAAAGGGGTCATGACATGAAAAAATCTTTAAGAGGTCTTTGTATTATTAATGCATCCTGCAAAATCCATAACTTAAAACGTCCTCGTCATCAATAAAAAGCATTTATATAATCATGCTATAAAAATGCTTTGTTTGGCAAGTGATGTCACAGGGGCACAATCATTTGCATATGACTGCCTCTGGAGCAAGACAACAACTCCTACTTTTACATCATCCCATCGTTGTCCCTGTCCACTGGTGTTCAGTCGATGAGCAATGAGTGGATCTAAAGTAGTTGTTTATGATAAAATTGTGATAATAACAAGATTGCGGTGACACGCAGACGTTGTGCTGTTCCTTGCTGTGGAAAAACATAATCTTTGCATAAGCTGCTGGAGGATCCCGATGTCAGAGAAAAAGTGATTCAGTTTATTCCATATATTAGGGTGAATTGAGGTTGATTGGGATACTTTTTGGCATTGAGATGACTGGGAAAAAGTGCCCCATTCATTGTGAATTCACCCCTATATTATTCCAGCCTGCTCTAAAAAAAACTATACAAATTTGTGTAAATGTTTTCAGGGGCTGTAGATTACTGGTTGTCTTTGCTATATTGTAACATTAACAGCATGTCATAATAATTGTAGGCTTTAAGTTGCAAAATAGGATTATTATGAAACTCAGATAATAATTAGGCTATGATAGCATGGTACCACCAGAACATCCTTAATTTGCTAAATTCATAATGAATATTCCTAGTATTTTTATTTCAAGAACGCTCTCTTTATAATGGCTAAAGCTGTCAATCACGTACAGCGAGTTTATCTGGACACTTGCCAAAATTCCCATTATAATCAGTGACACTCTTACACTACATAATGAATTTCTTACTGTATTTACATTGTGTTTGTATTGTTAGTTATGGTGAAAGCGCATTTCATGAGAGTGCAGAAATTGTGTTGCAATGATTAGATCAGTGCATTCACACGATCAACAGACTGTCTGTCATCTGCTCAATGCTCATCACTGCAACCATCCATGTGATGGGAATAGATCTAAATATAATGCAATAATCAACACTTTTCATGATTCGAGAGGGTTCCACGTGTAATACTTATTTCATATGCAAAGATGTCAGCCAATCACAGCAGTTGGTGTTTACACTGAAGTCTCACAGTAGACATGCCCCTTCAAACAGAGTGTTCAAATCAGAGGACTATAATCATGGTAGAAAATAGCCATTTATTTCTAAATGATGACATTTTTGATGTAAAAATCATATTAACATTATAAGTGCACCTCAGGAAACATTATAAAATAACTGTAAAAAATCTAGTTCATGACCCCTTTAAAGACATATACACAATAGTAATATTATTTAATGGTTTATCACTTCTGACCAATAGGTGGCGCTGTGACCAAATTGATGTGGTGTGGTCAGAGTAAGGCGACAATGACACATGCAAAGTTTGGTGTCAATATGCCAAAGTATTGCAGAGATACAGCGTCAGAGTCATGAGATGATCTGACTCGAATTTGGTGAAAATAAAAAAAAACGGTCTAGGTGGAGTTTGAAAGGTTTATAGAAAATCAAAATGGCGGACATGAAGTTCAGACAACTATGGCAAAATTGGTATCTATGTTTTGGCATAACCCAAGGAATTTCATTACAATAGGAAAAATCAATCAAAAGCCATAGCATTTAAAAAAATGTCATTATCAAAGAGGCTCTGTCTCAAAACTTTTTGAGTACCTTCAGGGCATGGTGACTATGGCACAAACCCAGTTTCATAAGGATATGATGTTCATAAAATATAGCATTTTACAACAAAATTCTAAATGGCTAATATGGGGTATCTTTCGACTTGGTAATGACAAATTGGGTATCATTTGACTCGGCGTGCTGCACAGAATCTAAAGAGACCATTTTTGACCAAACTGTTCCGAAGTTATAAGCAAAAATAGCCATTTTTTCATATTTCCTGACCACTAGGTGGCACTGTGCCGAAACTGTGCAGGTACCATCAAGGCATGGTTGTCATAACACACACCAAGTTTGGTCTGAATATGGCAAAACATTTTGGAGATATAGCCTCACATCAATTTTGGCATGCTCTTTGTCAAATTCATTTGTGCGTTATTTGAAAACGGTTTGACAAATTAATTCTATAATTTTTTTGTCCCATGGTCTGTAAATGATCGGGTTAAATTTTTTTGAAAATCAGAGCAACGGCCTAAGAGGTTTTTTGGAAAAAGTTCAAAAGTTATTAGCATAAACGTGAGTGCAAATTTGGATAGTTGGTGGTGCTAGAGGGATTGAGTTAGAGGCTCCAAAATCACTGTGGTTAATGTTCAGACTGTCCTCCATCTGTGTACCAAATTTCATAACTGTCCCGCAAGTGGTTTTATAGGCTGCTATAGACTTTCTAGATAATAATAATAATAATAAATAAAGCAAGTTACATTTATAAATGAACCATTTTGTCAAATTGCATGTTGTTTATTCTTTTAATCAGCCACTAAACCACATGCACTGGATTGTAAGTATTATTGGCAGCCAACGACACATCTACTCTGCTTGCAAAAATCGACCATATGATGGTTTCTCAGTAAAAAAGATTTTATGCCTATATATTTGATTCAGACATTTTTACATTTTAGACTCTCTCATACTCCAGCCACATCTTATATTAAAACAATTCATAAGGATATAAGTCACATGGAATGCCTGTGAACAGAAGATAGCTAGTGTGAAAGTAGCTAGAGTGCACTCCCAGAGCGCACTATAGTTTTTCTGGTTGTCAGCAAGTATTCTCCTGTCCTTTAGTGTGTGTGTGTGTGTGTGTTTGTGTGGATGTCCAGCATTCAGCATGAATCTTAAATTATTCATCCTGTCAGACTCTCCTTCTCTCCCAGGCATCACTATGGAAACTGCTGACCAAGAACTTTCACCTGTCCCCATGGATACCTTCTGCCTTCCTCTGATGAGTCAACACGTCTGCCTTATGTTCCTATGACACACTAACCTTTATACATTTCCACATATTTGTGATTTTCTTTGTGGCTGGATGTTCATGAATTAAGAACATATTCTTTTTTTCTTATTCAACACTATTAATTTACATTTACAGTAAACCCAATGTAGAGTTTTAGGTTGTTCTGTGCCATAACATATGCTCAAAGTAAATGAATACAACAAATGATTAACCTAAAGAAGCAATAAACACAAGAAGTGCTATTAATACACAGTCACTACTCACTTATAGTCCGGAGGCTCCTGAGGGCATGTAAACTCATGGAGAAGGCTGCGGAGCCCGTGGCCGTCCTGCAGACAAGCACCAATGTCTTGAAATTGATGTGAACTGCAATGAGATAAACAGCTGTGTGGCATGGGCTCTCTTGGGTTTGTTGAATGCAGTCTAGCCACTGTATTTTGGATCATTTGTAAGGGTTTCATTGCCAATGTTGGAAGTCCAACGATAAAAGCATTGCAGTAGTCCAGCCTAGAAATAACAAGGGCCTGGAAGAGTAGTTGTGTTGCATGCTTACCCTGTTGAAAAAAACAGCATATGCTGGTTAGGTATGTTTTGAAGCATGGCAGCTGGTTTGAGCTGGTTTATGCTGGTCCTTAGTTGGTCCTGAGCTGGAGCTAGTTGTTTTGGACCAGCTCATGACCAACTAAGGACCATCATAAACCAGCTCAAACCAGCTGCCATGCTTCAAAACATACCTAACCAGCATATGCTGGGGTTTTTTTTTTCAACAAGGCAGTTGGGAAAGGCCTTGATGCTGTACATTGCAAACCTGCATGATCGTGCTGTAGTAGCAGTGTGGTCTTTGGAGGTCAGCTGGTCATCAAAGATTACCCCAAAATACCTGGCATTGAACTTGATGGGATTTTTGTTGATGAACCTAGCTGAATGGTAAAATTGTGCTGTTCTGATGGGGTGGCTGTGAAGACAAGAAGCTCTGTCTTTGACAGGTTGAGTTGTAGGTGATATTCTTTCATCCATACTGAGATGTCCACCATGCAGTCTGATCTGTGCAGCTACTGTGGGATTGTCTGGTTGAAATGAAAATTAGAACTGTGTATCAACAACATATCAATAGTAGGAGAAACCATGTGCCTGTAAAATGGGTCACAGGGATATAGTGTATATGGAGAAGAGGTCCAAGAACTGATCCCTGGGGTACAACGGTGACCAGATACTGTGTTTTGGATACTTCCCCTCCCAAGGCAACCTTGAACCTGTATGATAAGATTTAAACCAGCAGAGTGGAGCTCCAGTGATGACCAATGATGGACAGAAGGATCTGATGGTGAACAGTGTTGAAAGCTGCAGATAGATCTAGCAGAATGAGAACTGATGATTTGGAATCAGCTCTTGTTGCTTTTTAACATACATCATACTTCAGCCTGGTTTGTTGATCTTAAACTGGCTTCCCAGCCTGGTCAAGCTGTTGTTTAGCAGGTTTATCTGGACAGTCACCAGGTTTCCAAGCCTGAGCAGGTGAAAAGTGCCTAAAACCGGCCAAGAGACCAGATAAAATGAGCAAACCAGTTTTGTTTGTTTCTTTTCAGCAGCTTACCACCTTTACAATACCTATACCCATTTTAAAAAGTTTTGGGGAAGCAAACTGAGCTTCATCTGAGACTAAACTTAAAGCTATTAGACTAAATAATTTTGTCAACCATGATTCTTCATTTAAAATACATTTTTAGTTTCTGTATGTTAGAATGCCAGATTTTATATCTTGCAAAAGCAGTTATATCTGTCTTGCATATGTATCAGAAAGATAGACTGATTGTGGTGCTTTTTTATTTGTTTGATAGGAGAGGAAACTTATGGAAGAGGGGAGAAAGAATGAGACATAGAGATGAGAGACTGACCCAAACACCACTGCGGATTCACTTGCTTCTTATACCATGTGTGAGTGTGTGTGTTCGCCTGTGTTCTTTGTGAAGTGTGTGTGTCATGGGGCCTCTGATTCTGACATGGCTCATACATCACAACTCTTGAGTGTGTGTGATTACAGAGGGAGGTTCTGAATGATTTATCACTGGGCTTTGAATTCTAAGCTCGACACACACACACACACACACACACACACACACACACACAGACCAGGACTCCAAACTCTAACTCAGCCAACCTCCCATACAGAACCCACCTGTCCAGCTTCTCTGTGGACCATCTTTCACATTAAGGCCTCATTGCATTTGAGCACAGATGCTTGCTTGCATACATGTCCATATGAGCACATTCACAGCTGTGAATAACACAACTAGAAGAAAAGGAATAAACCAGGAGAAAAACAACATAAGGACTATTTTAATTTATCCTTATTTGTAAAACCCATCTTTCCTTTATGACCTATTATGTTTTGAGCTTGTGCCTAGATTTGTGGATTTACAGCATTTAAAGCTCAAACAACAGAGAATGGCACTAGCAATGCCAAGGTCATTAATTCGATTCCCAGGGAATGCATGAACTAATAAAATATATACTTTCAATGCAATGTAAGTCGCTTTGGATTAAAGCATCTGCCAAATGCAGAAATGTACATTTATGCAGAAGCTGGAAATTATTTACAATTAAAAAATAAAATCAGTTAAAAACACAATTTATTTTTAGTTATTATAATTTTTTTATATTTTATTTAAATTGTAATCATTATCTAAAACAAAAGTATACATTTTACCCCCAATGATTTGTATCCCTGAAACTGCATTTCTATTCAAGGACAACTGCAAATCAATTGATCATTTGGTCATCTGGTCAGTCATTCACCTGATCTGTTTGTCAATATACTAAAGAAGGTGTGAGGAACCAAAGCACAGGAAAATCTCAACCAGCATGTTTAAGGAACTTTAGTGACTCCACATGTTTTATACACATACAACATGCATAGTCAAAGCCGGAATAGTGGGAGGGTGGGACTGGAAAGTGTGTGCATGTGCATGCACGTGTGTGCGTGTGTGTAATCACAACCATACTTCTTGTTTATGCCTTTTGTATCCAGTTCCCTAATTAAGGCCTGGGGCTCTGTCACTAATGAACACCGAAGTAATTAACAAGCACTCTGACAGAGCAGCGAGATGCTGATGGTCTAAATGTGTGCGTGTGAGTGTATATGTGTTCTATTGCCCTAATTAAACCCAGGGGTTCTAATTAGCTGATTAGCTAACAACCATCTTGTTCAACAGGAAATATTACGCAGAGAAAACACACACAAAATGTCTTTTGGTTGTAGTGACTAAACATTTCAAAGGCTGGAGCCCTTGAACCTAGGAACCTCAGCATGACTCAGGACACAAGTATGTCTTTATATAAAACAAATCAAACATCAAAACACTATAAGGTAATTTTGTGATTGTTTGTGACCAATAATATAATATAATAATATAAAGGCTGGTGCAAGATTAAGAGATTATCAGAAAATGCACTGCAAAGTCTATTAATACAATTCTGTTCTATGTTCATAATGGAAAGTTTGCTTTTACTGCTGTTTATTTATCAGTCACATTTCTCAGTACTGCAAGAGTGTAACTTTTTCTTTTTCTCTCTTCTCCCAAGTGCGTTTAACAATAGTGAGCATGGACAGATGTGGTCAGGGATGCAGAAAAACATTAGCACAGTTATTAAGAGATTAAATCCCATCTCTGGCAGACTTGTCAGCAGCACAGATGGAATAATACACTAAGGTAATTTGACAGTTTCACAGCTTGACACTAAAAACAGAAAGAGTTCCTGCATGGTCCCTGATTCAAATTCTTTTCCTCATCTTTTTTTGTCCAAAAATTGCCGGAAATTTAAACTGAGAGAAATGCTGTCAATTTAAATAGTGTGACTATGTCAGATCAACGAGCTTTTGCCACCTTCATTGAGCTACTGAGTTGATCACTATCAATCTGCCACTGTCTTCCTCTCTCTTCCAATTTGGTCTCTTATATTTCATACAATGTACGTTCAATAAGCCCATTTATCTTGGACAATGGACACGCCAACTACTTAACCAGGGATTTATTTGACATTAGATGGTACCAAGGCCAAGAGGGTATCTCAAATTACAATCATCATATTGCACAAGTCACAATAGTCATGTTAGCCAAGCAAAGATTTCATTAATGCATCAATATGTGAATGTTAAATTCTTCAACTTAATATGATATATTATAAATAAGCTTCTGAAAATTTTAAAGTAATAAACTAATGTAATATTATGCTAGAGTGGAAGGACATAGGAGAAATTATGAGGCTAGCCGCAAATTACATGCAACCAACTGTATCAAGTTACTAGTCCTTTAGTAGCTAAGACTTCCTCTCATACTGAATCATTATCAACTGTTTACTTATAAACTGGAAGAGTTTTATCACTGCAATTAATCATACACTCTCAGAAAGAGAAAAGGGTACAAAAGCTGTCACTGGAACGGTACTGTTTCAAAATACCATCCCAGTGACAGCTTTTGTACCTTTTCTTCTTTTTTTTTTTTATCTGACATTGGATATTCAGCAAGGTCAGATGTGTGAACACATTTTGCAGTGTACACGAGATATTTTTTTCTTTCAGTCTCCTCAACTTTCTCATTTTGTCCCTATGGAGCTATCCAAAAAACATGACCCAATATCTCAGTGGCATTATTGGGCCAATTTTAAGCATGGTTTAAAATAAGTCATTAGGATGCAGCCAGGCAAACCAGGTCACAGCCACACCCGTTCATTTACTAGCAGGAGCAGGTGATCAGGGTTCACACAGGACACAGAAGCTTTCCGATAACCATGATTTAAAGTGACAATCGGTGCCTGAAATGTCTTTTTCTCTAAACCAACACTCTGCTTTTCCATATATAAATGTTAAGACTATAATGTCAAAATATTAAAGAAAATGTCAAACTTATTTCCATAGATGCAAATACCTACAATACCATACAAGTCTGCATTTATTTGGTCGAAAATACAGTGAAAACAGCAATAGTGTGAAAAATTATTACAATTTAAAAAATGGTTACTTTATTTTACAGTGCCGTAACTACATTGTAATTACTCAAATAAGTACTGAGTACTATTAATTAACTAAATGTACTTACTATAGAGTTACAGTTAGGGTAAGGGTTTGATTTAGGGTTAGTTACTTGTAATTATGCATAATTTACTGTTTTTACTATAGCAAATACATGTAGTAACATGTGACTATGGCACTGTAAAATAAAGTGTTACCAAAAAAATCATTATTATTCAATATATATTTTAATATATTTTAAAATGTAATTTATTTCTGTGATGGCAAAGCTGAATTTCCAGCAGCCATTATTACTCAAATCTTCAGTGTCACATGATCCTTCAGAAATCATTATAATATGCTGATTTGATGCTCAAGAAACATTTCTGATTATTATCAGTTTTGCTGCTTAGTTTTGTGGAAACCATGGTATTTTTTTCATGATGAATAAAAAATGAAAATGAATAAAAAAGTTCAAAAGAATCTTATAACATTGTAACATTGTAAATGTCTTACTGTCACTTTTAATCACTTTTTTAATCAATGCAATACAGGTGGGTGTCTGTTTATCACAGCTGACGCGCAACAAAATGCTTTACGAAAAATAAAGCGCAGATGATGAACGAACGACAAGGAAGCACAAAAAATGAGCGTACAGTACTCAAGAGTAAATACAAACAGCACAGCATCTCCAGACAATCAATGACACACAAACTCAGTTTTACTTACATGTGAAGCAGAATCAAAGAAACCCCTACTTCTGTTTTCAGGCCTTGCCGCTTAGCTCTCTCCAGCGCTGGAAAGCTTTTCTAATATTAACGTGGGTCCTAAAGATCTTTTCCAGTCATAACCCTTCATTCCAGTGATATTTTTTTGAGCTCTTTTGTATTGTGTCTCATCATTTCAAATCTCCCTCTCACTAGGTATGCCCCCTAATGCTGATTGGTTACACTTTTGTTGTTGGTGTCGGCCCGACTAACTTCCAAAGAGTGTTTTTCAAAATTGACTTACCCCACCTTTAAATCTGCCTATTTGCCTGTTTTATTTTATTGCAATATTAAAAATATGCCCTTATTCATTTATATGCCCTAATAAATGATGTATTCAAAACCAAAACTAAGCATTTTGTTGCTTACAGTTCTTTAGGGATACAATATTAAATACACACTATGTTCAAATATACTATACTACATTTGGACATGGTATGAAAGCCAGAAAGGCTTTTTTTTTTTTTTTTTTTTTTTTTGAGAGAGCTTTAAAATCCAATCACTGATTAATGGCAAACAAAAGGGTATACTGTAGGGGCCTTTTACTACCTATGTGGCAGTGGGGTCAGGGTGGGTGTCAGATGTTAGTTTCACATTTACTCTACTAAAACCACAAAAGAAAGACAAATTACTGTGTTTATTCCCATAAGAAACCACAGAGGAAGAGAAATGGACAGTTTTATTTCGGCAAGGCTCACGGAGGAGGAAAGATCATTACATTCAATTCCACTGGAAACCACAACCGTCTGAAAAATGCAGTTAGAGCTGTTTATTGCCAACATTACTATCCACACACCCACACACACATCGAGTTTGAGGTGTTCAACAGTTGTCATGGTGATGACTTAGGATGCATTAGCTATGCAGGAAACATCTTAATTAATCTTGATGATGACAGTGTGACTGTCCTTCCGGAAAAGTCCACATCGATTCATAAACAAACCATTGAGCTTCATAATGAATGATGCAGTGCTGCAGACATTAGCCTGTGAATAATTAATTAATTATTTTGTAAGATTGTGAAATAAGATAATGATGTTCTCCATCCTAAAAGTATGTTTATTTTCTTAGATATCACTTTAAACTAAGTTTCCTTACATTATTTTTTATCATGATTTCTCTTTCTGTATCAGAGGCATACTGATTCTTCAGTAAGATCAGTCATCAGTTCTGTTCAGTACGGATAGGAAAAGCCTCCAGCAACAGAACTAAAGTGAACATTTAACATCATAATCGCAACTGACACAATAATCCAACCACATTTAATGTAGTAAAGGAAATGAAAAGGTATTTTACCGTTTAAACAGTTATAGACAAACTTTGACATACACTTATAAGAAATGCAATATTCTGATGAGTTACAGTACATGAGCTACAGTAAGAAAACTAAATGTTTGAACACAAAATGAGAAAAGTTATATACCAGTGAGTCTAAAAACCTGTAGGTTTAGGTACAAAGAGAGAGAGAGACAAGATAGAGAGATTATTGGGACATGGCTTTACAAAGTAAGCCAATTTACACAAGCAATCCTGCCTTGAATTAGCAGGTAATGACTCAATTAGCTTTCATTTTTGCACAGAGGAGATTTGGCCGCATAAATTAGCCTGCATTCATCGGCAAACTGTCAGTAGCAAAGGACAGCTCACAAATACTGCAGCCAATCTCTGTCACTGCCACGACAGTGCAATATAGACGTCCAGCCGGACTTTGTGTTTGAGCTGAACGGACCGGTGTCACTCAAAGTGTGACACAGGAACGGGAGGGGTGCCCAGGGGACGGCCGGTCGCCGATGCCCTGAAAAGGTCAACTTGACACAGGCAGCTTCCCATCGACCTGTCCCCCGTCCGGCCAGTGGAAAATCAGATAAACTTAAGACCACTCATCGATCCTCAGATACACGGCACAAATGTTGGCCCAGCTCAAATATCTTCACGGTGCATATCATTAAGAAAGAGTTACATACTTTATGGATACGACAAAGAACTGAGAAATAAGGAGTAGGAAGAATTAAGCATAAAAATGAAAATTAATCTGATTAATTGATCCAATTCCATGTGTAAACCTGAATAACCAGATGGCCAGAAACTAATAAAGATGTTCTGATTGGGACAGACCGTATTTCAACTAGAAGTTATCTCAAGATAACACGGTTTATTCTCCTGATTAGTGCTCTCCATATGTTCATTTAAAGTGTGTAAGGGGAGAATTTGTGGACAGCAGAAGGATGAGGTTATTACGACAGGAAGCCTGTGCATTCAACGGAAGAAGCTAGACCACCACTCTGCTTTTATCAGTCCTCACACCTTTGCCTTTGTCAGTGTATGTGTGTCTGTGTGTAATTCTGAAAACCTGGCTGATAAACCATTTCTCTTTGTGTTCCATGCAGGGCAAAGGTGTATGACCCTTTCTGTCAGTCTGAAGAAAGTCATGTGTGGATTATTTTCAGTCAACTTCTGTTATCAGCATGAGAGGAAGAATCCAGCAGGAGTGTTGACGTGCATGTGCCTGTGTGAACATACATCCTAGTTTCTTGGTTTTCTGTATACATATAAATTATGTCTTAGGGAAATGACATCATGAACTTCATGATAGCAGGTCAAGGTTACAGTCATGGCATTGAACACACACAAACACACATGCTCAGAACATCTCACGTGACTGGTTCAGAGCAGCTGGTGCTGCTATAATTTAATCAGAGTGTCGTCACTTCATAGTTATGGCAATTAACAGGACTTATGAGTACTTTAGGTCTATTTTCATAAGGCTTGAGTATCAAACATTGTGCAGACTGGCAATTCCAAATACATATAAAACACAGATGTGTGTGTTTTATGTGGTGTGCATAAGAAATTGAATTCCTAAAAACGGAAATGGTTTCACGCTTTGTTGTCCCACAGGAAAATGTCTAGGTTGAACTTTGACTTTGATCTATGTTAAAGAAAAAAATTCAGATTTTGGTGGTTTATATCTACCCAGGTGGAAAAAAGTACACTTCCATAATGTACTTAAAGTGCTCTATTTTCACACACTAATTTTGTACTTAATGTGCTAAAAATTCTTCTTTAGTACTTCTTAAGATAATCATACTAACTAAAAATGTATTTAGTTACCACTTGTGGTATTTGTGGTATGGAATTTTTAGTATGTTATGTACAAAATTAGTGTGCGAATATAGAGCACTTTAAGTACATTATGGAAGTGTACTTTTTTCACCTGGGTATTAGCGTTGAAGCCATCATTATGATACTTAAAAGTGAGCAAAATTGTCTATTAGCAGATTTATGAATTTAAAATGTACATTCTTTCCATTCTAGGAAAATGGGTTGGTCATATGATCTCAAAAATGAGAATGTCCCTCTCTCTGCAATTGACCACCAAGATTAGCTAATCAAAAACTGGCATTCACTTTGATAGCACATTAGCCAATTAAAAAAAAAAAAAAAACTTATAATATAAAATACAGTGGGATATATTTATTATGGAATATGACACATGATTAATAATTAAGTTTGATTTATGGCTGTGTGTATATAATGTCATATATAGCCTATACAAATATAGAAAAGAAAAAAGGGAGCATTCAAGATCATATCTGTATAATAACTAGAATCTTGAAACATCACTGGGGTGTTTTCACACTCCATGTGAGAGTTATCATTTCTCCATGGCACTGGAGTGAGTCGAACACAGCCTGTCATTTTTTTCAATCATGGCATCATCTTAAAATTATAGTAGGCTACTCCGATATAAACGGCACATTCTCATTAGACATTTCGTGGCTGCAATGTCTGCGAGCGCTGTGAAACACTGAAATTAATGGGGGAAAACATATTCCGTCCATAAGGTTAAGTGTTCGTAATAGTCCAGAGCATTTGTTTATTGGCATGCCTCAGTTTAAGGACCTTATTTAGACGATCGCAATACTACATGTCGAGAACGATGCATTTACTACCTCGTGGCAAATTGAATTATAGTTTGATGTGAGGTCGCGCATCATCACACTCGGAAGCGCGCACTGAACTCTTCACCTGGCGGCGCGCAGCGCGCCCCCAGCCGTTTCCTTACAGTAGATAGTCTGCGTTAAATGTTGTAGTGTGACACCTAGTGGTTAAAGGAAAGAAAATCATGCATGGTGAAAAGTGAATGCGTTTGAATTAGTGTTACGAATTTCTTCGCTATAGTTTGCAACAGTAATTCGATATAAATTTTTAAGATGAATCTATTCTTGAGTATCATAATGATAATTTTTTTGCAGACAAGGGTTGTTTGCAGGTCTGTTTAGTTTTCTGGAGGTTGGTCTATATAATTTTCATACATCTCTCTCGCGCGCACTCTATTATATACTTATCAAGTGATTTATATTCTTTATATTCTTTCTCTCTTTCGATAATTTTTATTTTTACAACCCCCCTCCGTTATTGTTTTTTTTTTTTTTTTTTTTTTTTTTTTTAATATTTGGTATCTCTATTCAATCTATTATTTTTTTAAATGTAAATGTCTTTATTAAAACTAGGCTAATGCTGTTTTAATACTATACCTATGACATTCCCGATACAATGGAAACAGAATATGGGCAGGGGTAGCACTCTTGTTGATTGGATTTTGACGTGCACGGTCCTTTGTCAATTTTCCATTAGGTGGCACTAGAGATCTTATATTGGACTATGAAGATTTGTCAGCATTAAGATGAGGACTATATCAGGAGCTAGAGACTAATTCACTAGAAACAGGTTTAACCATGTTTTGCCTTTAGGTGGGTAAGATAAACAACAAAACATTAATACTTATTCCATGGCCAAATTAAATTTATGTTCAAAGTTAATCTACTTATGTCTGAATTTGGTCTTTTAGTGTAACAAATACCATTAAACAGAATAGATTGTGTGGCTTTCTGTGAAACTACATGAATATCAATTCTGTAATTCTCAATAGCTACTGAAGCTACACTATTTGAAAACAATTAGTCTTTGCATCAGGGCTACTGCTAAAAATTCAGGGGACCTGCAGGGACAATTTGTATTTTTATTAGGTCTCCTCTCTCCTAGGCTGGCAGGCTTGAGACAGTTGCTGTTTTTGTAAATAATTAAATTTAAACAAAACAAATAGTGAAAATGACAAGACATGGCTCTGTAGCTAAACATGACACGTGTTCTATGCAAATGAGAGACACAGATTCTGAGAGCTCTATGAGGATCTCCATTTGACTGCATGTGTCTCTGAATGACTTAAAAGATGTGAGTCAATGATGCAGGCAGCAGCACTGAACTCATTCACTACTCACATCCTGTCTGACAGACACTCCATCATTCTGACAGCTGTCGCTTTATCGGCTTCTGCTTGGCACACACCCATAAACACACAGACACACACAAACTGCCTGTTGTGGATGAAGGATGTGGATGTTGGAAATACTGTAGAAATAAAATGGAACTGTTCTCATGTTTATGTGCTTTTTTGTAAATATTTATCTGTGTGTAAATGTGCATGTGTGGGTTTAGTTGGCTATAATTTGGGGACAATTTTGTTCCCAACAGTTAAAATTTATTACATATATTAAATAAATAGATATAAACTATAAAAAATAAATCTTTATCAATATCTTTTATTGTATTATAGGGGAAGATGCCACCCTTAAAAACATTGTGCATTTATTTTTAAATTGTAACATATAAGTTTAGCACATGCAGGATAATGATGCATTAGCCACTGTGTTATTATAGAAAATAAATAGAAACATTTGCTAATTTAGTTGTGATAGAACAAAATGTAAAATTATTCAAAGAGGCCATCCTACCCCACTGTTGGGGTAAGTTGGTCCCCTACCTGGGGCAAGAAGTCCCCCAGACTAAACTTTTAATTATGTATAAATGACTTTTGATATAATTCTTATCAATATATCTTATCAAACAAAAAATTATTCAGACACCTATATTTTTAAAGTGTCATTAAAGGATTAATGGATTAAGGATTTTCAAATGAAAATTAGCCCAAGCTTTACTCACCCTCAAGCCACAGGCGTATATGACTTTCTTCTTTCGGATGAACACAATCAGAGATATTTGAATAAATATCCTGAGTGACGCATCCGAGCTTTATAATGGCAGTGAACAGGGTTCACACGTATGATCAGAAGAAAGTGTCTCCATCCACCCATCATAAACATACTCCACACGGCTCCGGGGGGTTAATAAAGGCCTTTTGAAGCGAACCGATGTTTTTGTGCAAAAAAAAATAAAAAAATCCATATTTAACAATTTATGAAGTAAAATATCTAGCTTCCGTTACAAAGAAATGTAAACTAGAGTTGCATCAGTTACACTTTTTTTGTGTTAATAGGGAATAGTAGTGTTAATAGTTGAATAGGGAAGGTGTAGGATGTAGCGTAAGCTTTTTGAACTGCAAGAGTTTTACACTATGGAAGGCGGTCTGGCGGAAGCTAGATATTTTACTTCATAACTTGTTAAACATGGATTTTTTTTTACACAAATGCAAATTCGCTTCAGAAGGCCTTTATTAACCCCCCGGAGCTGTGTGGAGTACATGTTTATGATGGATGGATGTGGATGGAAGCACTTTCTTCAGCTCATTCTCGTGACCCCTGTTCACTGCCATTATAAAGCTCGGATGCATCAGGATATTTATTAAAATATCTCCGACTGTGTTCATCAGAAAGAAGAAAGTCATATACACCTATATGGCTTAAGGGTAGTAAAGCTTGGGCTAATTTTCATTTGAGGTGTGAACTAATCCTTTAATGTAAAATACTAAATCAACTATTCAAATTAAAATTGTATTTTAACAATTTAGTTTAATAATTAAATAACCGATGACAGACAAAGCAGAATCCCAGTGAAAAGGTACATTTATTCTATAACTTATATACAGGCATATAAGGCATATTCATATTTAATTGCCCATATTTAATTTGAAGTTATGTCATGATAGCAATGCAAATTTAATGATTTCATTCAACTAACCTATAGGTTTTAATAAAATGTACTTCCATGTACTTCATGGAAATACTAAGTAATAATCCCATTAATTACAATAAGCACTTTGGTCCTTCTGTGGTCCTAATTTGATCTTTTTACTTCATATCCACAAATCTAAAAGCATCAATGTGTCTACAAATCCCTGATTAATTAATAGACACAAAAACCTATAATATTTAATATAATACAATGTCATAGAGTATTTTAATCTCTTTAAAATTGACATATTGCTAATTAATATTCATCTTTCATGTGTTCTGATCATATTTCATGATCATATCACATCATATTTCATCACATTTCAGATCAAATCCATCTCCTTGTGTGTGATTCCCATGTGCACTGTAAAAAGTGGAAATGTGCTATTGCTAATGTAAAATACTATTTTGACCCTTAAAAGTGTAAAAGATATATTAATTCAATCAATTTTAATTTAAATGTTATATTAATATATTACTTGATTACACTAATATTAATAAGTAATGGATTAAAAATGGATAGCTAAATTAGGGATGCACAATATATTGTTATCATTTTGATTATTGGATAATTGGACCGTATTACAGATTTATTTATTTAACGATATCTGTCAATAGTAGATATTTAATTAATAACTTAACAACACTGTTAAATGTAATCTTTAGAAAATCACAAAATGAATGTTTCTTTTTTAAATGTTACACATTACAAAGTTGTGATGCCTAAATTCACTTATTGCATTTCATTTTAATGCATTTATATAAAAACAACAGAAGTCTATGTTCTCTTGCTTGTTTGTGTAAAAGACAGGCCGCTCTACATGTAGCATGAGAGGCATCAGACATCCCTTTAGGCCAGGGGGCTTGTTCCTGTGTCCTGAACTTTTCCTTCCTTTTCTCTTCTGTCTTATCTAATTTTCACTTTACCTTACTCTTTCCCTCGTGTGCTCCTCCTCTAGCTGTCACTCTCTCAGCTTGCTCGCTCTCTCGTCTATCTCTTTTTCTCCTCTGTGTTTTATGTGGCTGAAAGAGAGAGCACAGTCAGCACGGGAGAAGTTAATGCTGCACTATTATAGCTCTGCCACCTATTGGGGGAGCCTTCCAGCTGCTGACAGGGCAGTTTTACGCCTGCAGAGAAGCTGTGTCTGAGAGAAGCTGCCCTCTGAATGACATTGCATACTCATTGTAAATGTATTATGATAATGAGCTACAGAAGAGCACATTGTAATTATTTCGACAACAGCAGGGGGAAGCAAGTTATTAAGCTCATTCTGTTACTGCTCCTCCCCCTCTGTCTTTCACTCTCCATATCTCAGGCCTCCTCTATTTCTCTTTTTCTTTCTGAAAACTTCAGTTTGAAAAGGTTTAATCAGCAAGAGCAAAATACAAACATATTGCTGGAAAAAAACACAGATAGCCAGCAACATGATGTAGCGTTTGTGTGTGTGAGAGAGAGAGAATGAACGTGTGTGTGTGTGCACATTTAAGTGTAGAGTGATAGATGGTCGACAGGCTACATGGCAGCTCATTTCCTCCCGACTGGCAGAGAAAGATGTTACGGAGTTGCCACAGCAACTGCAGCCTGTCAGCTTGACAGACAAAAAGATCTCTCTCTGTCTCTCTCGCTCTCTTTCTTTTGTTCTCTCCTTCCCTCTCTTTTCCCTTCTCAGGTAGGTGATGAAGTGCTGCCGTGAATCAGAGGATGACAGATTGATGGGAGATTTAAAAGGCTGCTGTACAGCCTAAAATTCCTATTTAAACTGACCCATGAATAATGCATGTGCACTCGCCTTCACAGACACACACAAACACACACAGAGACAGAAAATCTGCACAAGCTCTTGTCTTGTCTTAATTAAGCAACGCATTTGTACAATATGTCAACAATACGACTATTATTTTGCATTTCATTTGCATAATCACAAAACTGCACTATATATTTGCAAATTATTGCAAACATTTACAATTATTTGCTAAGTATGGCAATTATTTATTCATCACAATCACATCAGTTTTTCCTTTTTGTGCAAAATAATGCCCATGCTGTGACTGGTAATAGTATAGCTTTATGCACCAGCTGTTTGCTTCGGAATGTGTATGAGCATCACCTTAATTTTCACATTTGCAGGCTATGCTATAATGCAAAAAAAAAAAAAAAATGTTTTTGAATGAAATATATTTCCTAGACGTATGTCTGGCTGCGAATGGCAGTGATTTTTATTCCCACTCCAGTGAACAAATCACTTCTGGCACCTTGTATTTTGTTGTATGTGTGATATTTGCATATGTGATGTGATGCAGAGACTCTTACCTTTAGGTCTTCCTGCAGGAAATTAACCCCTCCCCCCTACCCCACATTGCTAGTGCCCTCTAGTGGTCTGGTCATATGTCATGTTCTTCATGCCTCTCTGAAAGACCAATTTGTCTTGTTAAACTGTTTAAAATGAACATATCGCTAATTGCTATTCATCTTTCAGGCTTATCATACTCCGATCATATATTTAAAACATTTTTATAACTTGCAATTTATGTCTCAATGGATGTATTTTTGGTACAGCGATTAGAGAAATTGTGCACTGTAAGTGAAAATGTGCTGCTGCTAAAGTTACTTCTGTTGGTATAATCCATGTCTTCAGGTTTTTTTTAATATTAGGAATATTACATAGACTATTGTTTGTTTTTTACATGAAATTCAGGCCTATTATTATTTATGACTATCACCATCAGCTTGCCCACTTTAATGGTCTCATATATATATATATATTCAGTTGTATTCAAAGCACCAAATATAAACCTAAAAACACTGTCTGTTCCACTTGAAGGAAAAGTAGTCCTTAAGGTCCATAATGGCCTCATTATTTTTTAAAGATATTCAAGGCTTTTAGCATCACAAATACACTCAAAGGCTGAGAATAAACAGTAAGTATATGAGTAAATCTGCCAGAATAGCTCCACTTTCGCATTGACCCTTTTAATACATCTTTATGTATCATATTTGTCGGTGATAGACCACCTAGTAACCATAGCCTGCTGCCATTTCATATGCCCCGATATTAAAAGCCTTTTAATTATTCGCTGACACTATGTAGCCCTAAAGAATATGCCCCACAACCTCTAAAGGCCCGCGGTCATATCGCCACGGTCATGAACTGATTTCATATGAGCACGCAGAGACAATTAAACCTCATCTGCCGCTTTGCCTATCTGCTGCGCGGGGCTTCATTTAACGACCATTTGTCTCCGTGATGGATTTCCTATTTTTACCGACAGCAACCCAGTCGAGGGACGCGTGAATTATAGATGTGGGGGGCTCAGCAGCTCGCGGTGAAATACTGTCAGGGTGAAGAAGAGAGAGAGAGGGCTCTTGCAAAAAAAGAAAAGTGGGCAGCGGCTGTTTTTTACCTCACGTTTTTCCTGAGAAGGACGTTTATCACCCGGGTCGCAGGAGGTGATGTATCGTCGTGAGGACGAGCGAAAGAATGGCAGCGTAATTATGGCATTAAAAGAGAGACCGGACACAAAGCGAGAGGAACGTAATTTAAATTGTTTTGTTTCCCTGGAGCTGGATCCTGCCCTTGAGTGACACACTGAAATTGGAAGCAGTTATTTATGTCTTCACACTAATTGGAGAATTTAATAGGCTAAGGTCTCTGAGAAGCAGTCTCGATTTCGTCTGTTCAGTATGCCTAGATCGTCTGTTCCTTCCTTTCTCATTTTTCTGCTTGCCTGTCTCGTCTCTTCTCTTCTCTTCTCTTCTCTTCTCTTCTCTTCTCTTCTTCATTTTTTCTTCCCTTTTTTTTTATGGTGGCAGCCATCTCTGAGTGATGTCTGCCATCAGGACCCATCTGTGCTGCCCAGCCCACAAATGAACGTCATTTCCTAAACTTGTCAAGGCTGTCATACTTATTCTATTTAGCTTGATGTTAATCATGAATTCTCTCTTAATGTATTCTAATTGAACTGGCTGTTCTGCAGCATGTTTATGTGTGTGTCTACCTCCCATCATGAATCTGAAGTGAAGCGAGAGAGGGTTAGTTATTAGAAAGCAGAGGGGGTAAAACAAGGAGAGAGCAGAACAGATGGTCTCCCTCGCCTTTCCTCTCTGCGTCCCTCGGCCTTTCTCTGCCATTAGTCACTCAGTCGGTTATCCACATTTGCTCTTCCTCTGTCTCTTTCATTATCAAATAGGAAATAAGATTACATTCTGCTGCCTTGCAGCTGCATCATGCGTACGTTCATTAATGTTTGTGCATGACTAACAGCCATTACAAGTCACTTTGTTACATCATTAACTAACCATGAGAATAATGTTTGGCACAATAAAAGCTGCTGTAAATATACTTGTATTTATTGGGTACTGTTGTGCAGTGTGAGGGATTGCTCATGCCAAAGAGCAGCTGTAATAAAATCTATAACCCCTTTAATGAGCGTTGAGTCTGAGTTGCACTTCAAGATAATGCTCATCAGTATTTGTATGCAAGGAAAAAGTAAATGAAGGTAAACCAGTGTCATCATTAAGGGGAAAACCAGAAACACTGTACTGAAGCTGTGATAAAAGTACACAATGATTCCTAACCAGAAGTAGCCTACATAAATACATGTAAATTAAGTATAATTTACTGTTTTGTTATGTACTACATGTTTGTTATATTAATTTTGCAGACCTACATTAATCAATGTAAACTTACATAAATTACAAATACTCCCCATCAGTTAAAATTCTGTTTGATTTTACCACAGCTGCAAAGCATGCTGGGTATCAGCACCCCATTATTAAAGGGGTGGTTGATTATGATTATACTTTTTTAACTTCAGTTAATGTGTAATGTTGCTGTTAGAGCATAAACAGCGTCTACAAAGTTACGATGCTCAAAGTTCAATGTAAAGGGAGATATTTTCTTTGAAAGAATTTGCTGTTTAAGGACTACAACAAACAGCTGGTAGTGACTACAACGTGCTTCTTCCAGGGTTAGTGACATCAATAACCCTAAAACCCTGTCCCTGAGAACAGGCAACAAAGGGGTGAGGCCATGGTGGGCTGCTTTAGAGAAGAGCAAGAGTTGTTGTAGTAGAGTGCTATGCTGTCATTTTACACTGGACTGCTTCACAAACGAGGGTCAATTCAATGCTGGATTTGCACAAAAGATTAACATGACGGCACATGCTAGTCGATGAGTTGAATCAACTCCACAGCAACTACATAAATGTATCCACTAACCATTCAGAAACGTCCAGATGTATTCTATAACTTCTTCCTGAGTCTCTCCATCAATGTAAGGCTAAACACCATAACTGACAATCGTCATTTTGGCTGTGTGAGATTCTGCAGCTTTGTTGTTAAGCAACCAAAGCGTGAGTTGTTAAAGCTCTGCCCTCTTCTAAAGAGCGGCTAGGAGCAGCAGCTCATTTGCATTTTAAGAGACACACACAAAAACGGCATGTTTTTGCTCACACCCAAATAGGGGCAAATTTGACAAGTTATAATAAATAATCTGTGGAGTATTTTGAGCTGAAACTTCACAGACACATTATGGGGACACCAGAGACTTATATTACATCTTGTAAAAGGGGCATTATAGGTCCCTTTTAAAGGAATATTCCAGGTTCAATACAAGTTACAGGGATAGTTCACCCAAAATTGAAAATTCTGTCATTATGTATTCAACCTCAAGTTGTTCCAAACCTGTATGAATTTGTTTCTTCTGCAAAACACAAAAGAAGATATTTTGAGGAATGTCGGTAACCAAACAATTGACTTCCATAGTAAGCCTATTTTTTCCCCCCATACTATGGAAGTCAGTGGGGCCCATCAACTGTTTGGTTACCCACATTCTTCAAAATATCTTCTTTTGTGGCCAGCAGGAGAAAGAAATTCATACAGGTTTGAAACAACTTGAGGATAAGTAAATGATAACAGATTTTTCATTTTATGGGTGAACTATCCCTTTAAGCTCAATCGACAGCACTTGTGGCACAGTGCTGATTACCATATAATTAAAAATAGACTTGTCCCTCCTTTTCTTTTTAAAAACCCCAAAATCTGGGTTACAGTCGATCCAGGAACACTTGGTGAAATCATGTTCTGCGCTTTGCAACAAAGTGAATGGGGCCATTCTGTAAACATTAACACATATAAAAGTATATAGCGACAAAACTTTTAGTAAGAACAATAATATTTTCTATGTAAAACCCTAAAACAACCATACAAATAACATGAGCAACATTACAACTCAAACGATACACATTTTTCACAGTGAAAATTCACAGTGCTTTTATAAAATTGTAAGCTTCACATTTCTGCTTTGGTTCAATTACACTGTAATTGTAACTACACTGTAACCTTTGTGGAAGCAATCAATCTTATTTGTCTTTGCACCTCTGTGAGTTGAACTCAAACAACATCCGATATTCCAGTAACTCTATTAAGAATGTTTAAAAATGTTACACTTTCAAATACTAATGGTAATTGCAGGAGATAACATCACCATCATTAAAGGGTTAGTTCACCCAAAAATGAAAATAATGTCATTACTCACTCACCCTCATGTCGTTCTACACCCCTAAGACCTACGTTCATCTTCGGAACACAAATTAAGATATTTTTGATGAAATCCGATGGCTCAGTGAGGCCTTTATTGCCAGCAATGTTACTGCATCTCTCAAGATCCATAAAGGTACTAAAAACATATTTGAAACAGTTCATGTGAGTTTAGTGGATCTACCTTAATATTATAAAGCGACGAGAATACTTTTTGTGCACCAGAAAAACAAAACAATGACTTTTCAACAATATCTAGTGGTAGCCGATTTCAAAACACTGCTTCGGAGCTTTACGAATCAAATCAGTGGTTCGGAGCGCCAAAGTCATGTGATTTCGGCAGTTTAACAGTTTGATACGCGATTCGAATCACTGATTCGAAACAAAAGATTTGTAAGACTTCAAAGCAGTGTTTTGAATTGTGTTTTTAAAAACTAAGGCTGTTATGCTACAAATGTAGCATTGATAATGCTTAAATGCTACATATCCAGTATATTAGTTAAAAATTTGACGTTGATGAGGGGGTACATGAGCCATACTGACATGGCTATGTGAGTACATCAGACAAAAAGGTTGGGAAACACTTGTATATAGCCTACACTTTCGGCCGTCCACCCATTTAAACTGGCCGTCAAATAAATCACAAAAACCCTAAAAAGTAAAGTGCACAATTTCTCACTCACTCTTTTTCTTTTTCTTTGCCTTTTTTTTTTTTTTTATGGGTGATTTTGCCCAAGCTGCAGTGGGGTATATCCTACATGCCAGCACACTCCTGAACTCAGAGCAGTTGTCATAGCAACAGAAACCCCACCTGCTCAGTAGCTGTCAGCCCAAGGTTAAGAGCCAATAAACCAGAGAAACATAGCAATTACTGCACAATATAACACACATGCACATGCACACACACAAAGTAATCCATCTGTTCCTTCTCCCCAGTTGATCAGTAGCAACTGGGTTTGGATTAGGTTCACCCATCAGGGTCCATTAAGGAGTGTTCATTTAGACCGGTTATGGCAGTTCAACCAGTGAGCACCAGGGAAGTCTTTACGGGAGGTTTGTGATAATACCCTTGGCAATGGAGTGACCGCAATGTACTATTTCAAAGCAAATGACTAACATGACAGGTAAGGATAATCACAATGGGGTCATGTTTTGATGTAACCTTAAAATATGAAACACAGATCATAATATAAACACATATTAGCTCATATAGAAATCCAAAGTAATGTACTTCAGATCAAACCTCTTCACATTTGCAACAAACACACCATCCTCATAAAATGAACGTTTTATTTGGCCAATAGGCCTTGTGTAGTTTCTGATAGAGGGATGTGGCTGATTTATCACAGTCTCTGGTTTACTTGATGGTTAGCTCACCAGACAGCCAGTAAAAATGGCCAATCTTTGTCATCTCAGATGTCAAAATCAGTCATGGCAGTGATTGGTGGGCTGAATAGAGAATATGAGCATGTGACCGCACTGGAGGTGCATTTTATTGCTGTGTGTGAGGAACGATTAGCTGGTGTTACACAGCAAGAAGAATCCGATTCGTTCAGTTGTTTAATCCATCAGCCTGTGCTGAGTTCTGATCATTGTATTGATGGACCACAGGGCAATGACAGCCGTTCAGTGGTAATACAAGACTCTGCTACTGGCCTCTGGGACATGGCACTCATTTAAGTAATTTATTTTATAGAATATTAGAAAAATGAAACAAAAAATAACATCCAATTTAAAGAACAAGTCCATTCAGAGTGATCAGATCCTTCTAATTCTCTTATGACCCATTCTTGCTCCTTGCTTTTCCTTGGATCTGGCTCCGTCTTTCCTTTCGGTCATATTTCCCCCTCACTCTCCCTCTCTCTTTGTTTCTCTTAGCCTCCATTATTGGCTGTGGGGAGTCAGGTAATCAGTGCTGATTAATTCTCTTTATTGTTGGTCGTTTGTCTGCAGAGCCTGCGCTGTCTTTTCCGCTCAGCCTCACTATGAAACAGCCGGTGATAAATGACCGTCTCTTCCCTCACCCAACCCCACTATCACCACAGCAACCCCTGCTCAGCTTAAGTGCTTCTGATTAGTGACCCATGACTTGAAGGTAGAGGTGGCTCTTTGTTTTATTTCCTAATGCGACAAGTTTTGGCCCCTGCTGTGCCCTTAAGGAATTATTTGGTGTTCAGATGCTTTCTGGATACATTATACACAGTCCTATCATCTGGTCATAGGATGAACAAAGAGATAATTGTGTGTCTTTATGATTCATGAGTATTTAAAACATTTAACAAATGCATGGTTTTTATAGTTACTATCTATCTATCTGTCTGTCTTATTTGTATTATAATATTTTTATAATTTTTGTACTGGTTTATGGTTACATATTTTTTATAGAATGTCTTATTTTTCATATATAGCATTGATAATGTTATATAATATGAGCCTAATATACTGTATATAATAAGAGAATGGGTTACGGGTTTAGTTTTGGCACCACAGTGATGGTGATTGGCAGCGGCAGAGATTGGTGGGGTTTTGTGCTTCTGGCGATCTGGATGACAATACTGAAAGTGTTTATCGGCTGCTGCTAGATGCTGATGAATCTACGCCTACGCAGATCGAACATAACCCCAATCAGACCACCGGTTTCAACAAAACATTTCTGTCAAAAACTTCACCCCTCATTTATAGAGGGTTTAATCTCTCTCTTAAACAACAATTAGATACTGAAGAAGTGCTGCGTTGTGCGTGTAGAGAGAGAGATAAAGACATGTGGCCAGGTTAAGTACAACATCTACCCTTAATCCAAGTGGTCCATATTAGAAGAAATATAAGTATGGCTGTATCCAGCTCTAATGCACCAATGACCTTTGCACTTTTTATGTTGCTCATATACTGATATCCATTGTCCTAAAATTATATGGCCATATGGTTTAACAAATAGAATGCATTTAATATAACTTAAATGGCTTATGTGAACAAAGGTCTCTTTCTCTGTTTGAAAACTTTAGCGTTTATGTTTTAATTTAGATATCTCTATTCAACAGCCATCTAGGCAACATTTCCACACCATTACATTTCATCAACAAATTTCATTCACAATAGGATTAAAAAAAAAAAAACATTTATTCATCACTCAACACTAAATAAATCACAATAAAAATGTACTTAAAACACTCTTTCCTCAAACATTCACAGTCTTCAGCTATGTTAATATAATAAGATTTTTTAAGAAACAAAGTAATAAATGATATTTAACTTACTAAAATTTTTATATATATATATATATATATATATATATATATATATATATATATATATATATATATATATATATATATATATATATATATATATATATATATATATATATATATATATATATATATAGAGAGAGAGAGAGAGAGAGAGAGAGAGATTAAAAAAAAAGACATCAAACAACATGAACACAAACATGACGTAATAAAACAATCAAGACATTTTTTCACTCATTATCCATCCAAATATAACTCTGGAGGCTGTAAGCAGCAACTGGGACTCTCTTTAACAGAGATATATGTGTGTGTGTGTGTGTATATGTACATCTCTTTAGTTCATATAACTGAATGCACGTCAAGGGTGCACATGCTGCAGGTTGCTAGGAGATGAAGAAAGGCTGCTAAAGAGTTCTGCCTCAGGGGTCGTGGCTTGAAATTCATGGGCAAAGCTCTTGTTATGGGACAAGTCTTCTTCAACAGGTGTAGCAGGTCCTATACTATTACCCAAGCCAGAGGATGTTGTACTGCAAAACAAAATAAATGCCATACAAAATCAATCATACATGAATATTCATGTGGCACATCACAATTTTTGTGTACATGTATTCAGTGTATTCATCAATCTACATATTTAAATGCCCCTCTTATTTATTAAATGTCTCTTTCAACATCTATGTATAAACGGCTGTAAAGTTCTACCATGGCATGATTATAGATGAATAAAACATTTAACATGCCAAACAGTCTTGTTTAAGAAATTTACCCAAAAATCTAAATAACATTGGGGAATTTTACGATATAGTGAGACAGAGGCACACACCTGTCACAGTCTGAGTCACAGGATGTTTTGCCGTCTTCTTCTTGATGCTGTTCCTCCACAGGGAAACGTGCTTCACCGATACATCGCTGTATTGCCTGTGCGACAGTGTAATGCGTCAGTCCCCGTGCACACGCGTCCATTTTTGCAATGCTCAGTTGTGACTGCAAGAACAGGTGCAGTCGACTGTCTGATAGCAGTAATGGTGTCTGTAGAACCCTATAAACACAAACAATTTAATAAAACTACATGAAGTATAATGACTTTCAGAAATTTCAGGTGATTAGGTTATTTAAAAAAGTGCAAAATATAAACTGGCTTTGATGACTGTTAACTGTTAAATCTGACAAAGAATAAATATTAAAAAAGAGAAAAGAATAAAAAGGTATCCAATAATGCTATAATGCCATAAAACACTGTCAAATGCTTTACTATCTATTTTAATTTCTATATTATCTATACTATTAAATATTGGACAAATATATACTATATGTTTGGAAAAAATGCTTTTGGTTAGAGTAAAAAATATTTACTCTATCTAAAGGTTTACAGGGAATGTGTCTCTTTACAGCAGCCACTAGATGGCAAAAATACTGCATCTCCTTCATGTCTAATATAGAATAGAATGTATTAGTTACTGGATGTATAGAATTATTTTTCAAATCCACTTTAATCAAGTTTATCATAAATGATGACCAAGAAGTGACTGAAGAAACCCACGCCTCAAGAAACTGTTGCAGCCCCTGCATCCGTTGAGTGATCTGGATGTCGTTATTGAGATTGAAGAAAGGATTCCAGGGAGGGAGTTTAGGTAACTCTCTACAAAAAAAAAAACAAAAGACGTATTGCAAAGAAAGGGAGAGACTACACTTATATCCTTAACAACAAAGTTTATGCATGCTGTGACTTTATAAGACCCTTAATAAGACCAAATGACTACACAGAATTTCTGCTTTATTTTATTTAAAATAAAAATATAATATTGCATTTCCTAGTGTTAAATCCTCAAATGTACTTACATGAGCAGAGCGTTGTTCTGTAGTTTCTGCCGCAGCCAAACAAACTCACTATACCTCCTCCTCACACAAGAGGTCTTCTTCCGGAAACACATACTATTGGTCTATAATTAAGAAGAATATACTGAAACTAATGTTCTCACTGGTAAACATGTTGCGATGGAAAGAAATATGCACAGACAGAGAGCCAAACATCAATAAGAAAATCAAGTTGTCTGATCAGCAACATTCCCCAGTAACAACACTGCAATATAAACATGTAGGTACTGCACTCACATGAAGACAGATCTCATAGCTGATGTACGCGTGCCAGAAATCCTCCTTGTGTACCTGAGGATCTCGTACCCATACACTTACAAACTCCTGCAACAAGAGAAACAGTCAGTGTTAAGTGTTTATGATCACTGAAGTGTTTCAAATCGAATAAGGAAGTGACTCAGTTACATGTGATTTGTTACAGTTTTACCCTTTTTTAAGATAAGTGTTGATTCAGAATCTGCCCTTTCATCCGCATTTTACACTAACTGGAGTTTTGGAGGGTATTTTGCACCTCTTTGTTTGTAATGTATAATTGGAATTTTTCAAAACAACACACTTTGTTGCATCACAGCCAACAAATCTATTTGAGGTCAAACAGAACTTCCCTATAAATACTCTTTTAGAAATTTCAAAGGGTTTTTACAGGAATGTCCTGGCAACAATTTCCTATAACCAACATGTACAAGTCATATCAATGGGCTAATGGGTTAGTTCACTCAAAAATGAAAATTCTGTCATTAATTACTCACCCTCATGTCGTTCCACACCCGTAAGACCTTTGTTTATGTGCAGAACACAAATTAAGATATTTCTGACATAGAACCTGGAAGCGCTGAATGTAAACAGCGTATGAGAATGACACAGAAAAAAAGATATTGTTGAATAAAGTCATTATTTTTTTGGTTTTGAGCACAAAAAGTACCCTCATCACTTCATAAAATTAAGGTTGAACCACTGCAGTCACGTCAACGTTTTTAACAATGTCTTTAGTACCTTTCTGGATCTTGAAATTGGTGGTTAAATTGCCGTCTATGGACGAGTCATATAGCCTACCTCTCGGATTTTATTAAAAAGATCTTAATTTGTGTTCCATAGATGAACGAAGGTGTGGAACGATATGAGGGTGAGTAAATAATGACAGAAGTTTCATTTTGGGGTGAACTAACCCTTTAAAGAAGCACATAGAAAAGACAATGGAAGAAAACAGAAGTTTGTTGCACATAACCCATATTGCACCTGATCTTAAGAGTCATTTATTTAAAAAAGGAAAGCCATTATTTTTGAATTAACATAACCCAAAATATAAATCATTTTAATGCAAGCTAGCCTTCATAGTATTGCATGGTTGTGAATAGAAATTTGCAACCAATGGAATTTTGTGCTGCCAGTTTCCTCTTGAAAAATCCAGACAAAAGGCCAGATGCAATTGTAGTTCAGTTACAAGGTGTAATAAAAACTTGTTTCCACTAAAGAGGCTTTCATTTTCTTTCTCTCTTACAATGATCAAGTGATCATTGATCTAAAAAGGCATTGGGATAAAAAAAAGTAACTAGTTAAATGCTTCAAATATCAACATCTAATTTTAGCAAAACAAAATAATCCATTTGAATAGACTTCATTTGTATTTGAATATAATTTTGTATATCAGAGCACCAGTCACAAGATGAGACAATGCTTTACTGATTTGGAACACCATGGTTTCATTATAAATAAAAAAATAAATCAGCTATGTAGATGGCTGAGTTACACAGAGTGAAACTGTTGATGAACATGAAATGTAAAGAAAAGGGAAAAAAAGACACTGACCTTCTTCACAAAGCTTGTACTTTCCATCTCAGAGATTTGACTGGAAAAAGAAAGAGACTGGTTTTAAATGTTGGAACATTTTAGTATTCGGATGTTTTGGTTCTCTTGGACTAAAAAAATGACTTTAAATAGGAAATGGTCTAAAAATAACAACCAACATGTTTTATAGACCCGGTTTCACAGACAGGGCTTAGCCTAAGCCAGGATTAGACCTTAGTTCAATTAGGACATTTAAGTAGCTTTTATAAATGTACCCTAGAAAAAAAACATTCCTGGGGTGCATCTTGAGACAAAACAATGGCTCTGGCATATTTTAAGATATGTCAGTACAAGTTGTTTTCAGTTAAAACAGCTCAAACATGTGTTTTAGTCTAGGACTAGCTTACGCCTTGTCTGGGAAACAGGGGGATAGTGTTATAACTGTGATTCAAGAGCTCGTCTGTTAAATCTATGTGCTACTAAACACTTCATTAAAGTGGTTAAGCAGCAATGCTGACATTTCTTAACTGAGCAGGGTAGCAGGTCCCAGTGAGGAATAGGGTAATGTCAGACATTAAAACAATAAATTAATCTTATGTTACATCAAACCCAGATATACTTTTAGACTCTTTCAATAATTTAGACTTTGTTTTGCTGTATATGCTTAATAATAGCATGCCACCTAAGAGAGAATTGTCAAATGTGAACCATAAAGCAGATCACTTTCCCTTTTTTGTGCATCCTAAACTGGACGTCCCACCAGCATTAGCCCAAACAAACATACCATCAGTGACGTTCATTCATACTCAAACTAATTCACTATGATGATAACTTAATTACTCGAGTTCACTAGGAATCCCAGACTAATTGGCCAGCAGACAGCGACTTAACCTAAGCACCCTGGACTGAATTTGGTTCATGGCTACCCTGACCTAGTTTTGGTACTGTTTAAAATTATTTTAAAGAGAAAAATAAACTACACTGTAAAAAAATAATCATTCCGCGGTAAAGTTCTGTTAGAAATTTTCGCTGAACGGCTAGTTTTCACTGAAACACTTGAACAACAGCTGTACTCCACAAACGTTTATCTACTCTCCTGTTTCGTTACCATTCATTATAGTAAAGCCTATGTTTATATATAATTTAACGTTACATAAATTGAGATACATTATTTGTTAATCTCACCTTTTCTTTCGTGTTTTATGTAAGCCTTGTTGTTTTGTAAATCTTCCGCCGCTCTCCAGGTGCTCCTGAGACTGGTGTGATTAAAACTGGCAGCAAGTTCGCTTGTGGGGAAATTAAGTTTTTTTTTTTTTTTTTTCTCTCGGACTTTCAGAGTTTGATGTGCGCGTGCGCGGCTCTCAACCCTGAAAATACTTCTCAGTACCTAGACTACGTTTATTGTTTGTGTATTATATCAGCAGGTGTTTCAACGGTATTATTACAGCAGATAAAATGTAAATATTGCATAATATGTGCGTTGGTAGCCTATTGATTTGGGAAATTTTTTAAATAAGTTAAATATTTATTTCTGGTACTAGTGGTTATGTGCAAACCACTATCAGTGACCGATAAAAGTAAAGAAAACGTTCTAGAATAATTATAGGTGAGAAATAAAAGATGAACTATATGCTGTAACATTCACAATGATAAGCTCCCTCCCAAATACACCCAGAACCTATTACTGGAACAAAATTACAAAAAAAGGTAATTGAGAAATCCTCATGGTTATGATTTAACTATATTAACATGGAAACAAAAGGCTTATGATCACAGCCAATCATAATAGAGATTTACATGTAGAAATATTAAACAGGCTGGTATAGAAGCAAAAATAGCCAGTAAAAAACAAACAAAAAAATCTTGTAAGGAGAAATAAGTATGTCTCCTTTTATTGTTTCAGTTTCATTTTTAAAAGCTAACAAAATGTTCCAGAATTTCGGAAGCCAGGTCACATGACAGTCACCAAGATGTGTGGTCTGTGGGTGGTTCATGACATCTATCTCTTTACTGTGGTATGTGGACAGGACATGTTGCCACAATTGCCACGATATTTCAATTATCATCAGTGAGTCATTTTCAACATTATATGGATATAATTGCCAAAAGTTCCAAACTGAGAAGAACATTTGCTATTTTGCAAAACTATTTTCCAAAGACAAAAAAATACAAATCATTTACATTTATTTAGTCTTAACAAAAAATAAGCTGCAATTGATCCAAAATGCAGCAGCCAGAGTAATACAATAAAAGGAGAGAGAGTATATTACACCAATGGAATTAAATTGGTTTCCAGTTCACCAAAAGACTTATTTTATCTTTTTATTATTATTATTTTATTAATTTATAAAACACTGCATAATCTGGCATCTTTATATATTACAGACTGTCTGTCAAGATAAGTTCCAAATTGTAGTTTAAGATCCTGAAAATGAAAATTTACTGAAATGTACATTATATAGCAAATCTTAGGAGATTTGGTGGTGCTTCTTTTAGTCACTATGCTCCAAAAATTCTAACACTATGCTTCTAGCATTCATATTTTTAAAAGGCAGGTAAAGACATATCTTTTTATATGTATATATATATATATATATATATATATATATATTTATAATTAAAATCTAGGATTCCGAACATTGTAGATTAGCTGATAGAATGCTAGAATGATTTAACATAAAAATGTATTATTCTAACCAATAGCACATTTACTGATGTAGTGGGGAGTATCAGGGATTTTAAAAAGATTGGAAGTTTTGAGGTTCTGTTTATTTTTAGATATTTACACATTTATTAGATTTCATTTAGTTCATATACAACACTTTCATCTTTAACATATAGTTTTTACCTTCCATCATCTTGATCCTTGTCCTGATCCTCCATGTGTTGATGTGCTTGACTGGTTTTCAATGATTGGCTACTTGCAATATTGCTCTCCTCTGGTAAGAGCTGACTGCTCTGCTGCTCTTCAGGATTCTCTGGTTCATTTGTTGACATAGTCTTTCACATTCAGCTATTCTTCAGCTATGCAGAAAAAAAAAGAAAAAAAGACTGATTTGTTTTAAACTTCCATTTCCACTTTCATTTATAATTATGTATGCTTGAATTGTAAATAAACATGCACATGTATAAACCATTTCAATCCTGCTCAGTTCTTTAATTTTGAAAGGTATGTATTTTTCTTACCCTGTCTGGGAAATCCACTATTAAATGGGAAATAACTAATTTGCAGCATGTCTGACACAAACATACATTCAGCACACCCAGTTTACATCACTGTTTTCTGACTTATATACTGTTGGAGGAAGTGATACATGGGTGGAGTGTGTGAGTCGAAATTTACATACAAAAATTGTGTAACTTGAGTCACCCCCCACCCCCCAATGAAATATATCACCAAAGAAGCACTTTCAGCTCTGGAGGGGTGTTAAAATCGCCTGATGATTGTCAAATGATTGAACAGAACTCCAAAATAAAACTAATCAGATTTAATCACATTTATATTGATAATTTACTCAAAGGTCCAGTAGGGTGGGAAGCTGGACTTTTACCTATCAATACCAAACCCTGTGTCACAATGAGGTCCACCACTGTGAGACATTACCTCTACCACAACAACCAAAATGATTTCCTAATTCAAAAATCAGTACTTGTGACCATAAGGATGTACAGATATTGGATTGTACCCTTGTTAACATAGAGCATATGAGACACTCAGAACACTCTGTCTGTCAAGATGTTATACAACCCTAATTCCAGAAAGGTTGGGACATTTTGTAAAATGTAATAAAATCAAGAATCTGTGATTTGTTAATTCTCTTTAACCTATATTTAACTGACAAAAGTACAAAGGAAAAAATCCCAATGTTCTAAATTAATTGTAATTTGTAAATATAAATACATTTTGATGGTGGCAACAAAAAAAGTTGGGACAGAGGCAAAAAAGTGAAAAGATTAAAGAATATCCAAGTTAAACTGTTTTGAAATAGTCCACAATTAGCAGGTAAACTGGTAATAGGTGAGGGTATTGTGTTTGGGTATAAAAGGAGAATCCACCAAAGGCTCAGTCTTTGCAAGCAAAGATTAGTCATGGCTCTCCACTTTGTGCCAAATTTCATGAGAGAACTGTCAAACAATTTAAAAATCACATTTCTCAATGCAAGACTGCAAAGTATTTAGGTTTTTCTCCATCTACCATGCATAATATTGTAAAAGATTCAGGGAATCCAGAGAAATCCCAGTACATGTAGGGCAAGGCAAGAAAACCTCTGTTGAATGTGTGTGCCCTTCGAGCCCTCAGATGGCGTTGCATGAGCCACATGGGCTCGGGAGTACTTTGGAAAACCGTTGTTACTTAACAATCTGCCGCTGCATCAAATAATAAAACTTGAATCTCTAATGCAAAGAGAAAGCCATCTCTTCAATGCAGAGATAGCGCTGAGTTCTCTGGACCCAAGCTCATCTCGGATGGTCTAAAAGACAGTGAAAATGTGTGCTGTGGTCAGATGAGTCCACCGTTCAGCTTGTTTTGGGCAAAAACTGACTTTGACCTCTCTGTCCCAAAGAGAAAAGGACCATCTAGACTTGCAAAAGCAAACATCTGTCATGGTATGGGGGTGCATCAGTGCAAACGACATGGGTGACTTGCATATGTGTGAAGGTACCATTGACGTGGAGGCATGTTCTGGAATTGTACGGAGACGTATACTGCCATCAAGATGACATCTTTCCTGGGAAGCAAGACAATGCCAGGCCCTTATTCTGCACATGCCACAACACAGTGGTTTCTTAGACACTCTACACTGAGAGGATGTGCTTGAGTGGCCTGCCTGCAAGTCCAGATCTGTCTTCTATTGGAAAAGAATCAGACAACGATGACCACAGACTGCTGAGCAGCTGTCTTGTATCAGGTGAGGTTGGGCATAAATTCCACTTCCAAAACTGCAACAGTTAGTATCTTCAATTCCCAAACGATTAAAATTAAAAGGAAAGGTGATGTGACACAGTATTAAACATGCCTCTGTCCCAACTTTTTTGGAGTTGCAGCCATCAATATCAAAATTGGTTTGTATTTACAAAATACAGTTGGTCAGTGAAAGTTTTTGACTTTTGGAAAATTTTGGCGCTCTAGCGGTTAATAAACAGACCTGCATGCGTCTTGCGGAAGAACATAGTAGCCGGAGCTACTTCTCTCTGTTTATGTCTATGACTAGTCACGCAGGTAGGCTGTGCTACTCCGCAGTGGTACGAGCTGAACCAGTCTAAAATAGTCTGGATATAAACACTTATAGGTGTACCGTAGTGATTCAATATAAGACAAAAACACGGTTTGGAAAGTGGATTCATGATGTACTATTATTACATAATTTTTTGTAAAATTTGAACACAAAAAAATTACGGACAGCAGCTTTAAATAAAGGTTAAACAGAATCACAGATTATTGATTTTATTGCATTTTACAAAATGTCCCAACTTTTCTGGAATTGAGGGAATATAGGGATTAAGGTAGCCAGTTCAAATACACACGAGCCAGCAAGGGCCAATGCAGTTATTTCGTTTTTTATTATGACTGTAAAAAGTGTTTTCAGTTTGTCATCTGACATGCTCATTTCAGAATGACTTTACAAAAACAGGTTCTTGAGAGGAAAAAGCCTCAGAACTCAAAGTCCATCTCTAAACTGCTAATCTTTGTCATAAGACCTGCAACCAGCTAAGCAAATGGTAATATGTGGTCATAATTTGTTAGTAGGCAGTGAGGTTACAGACATCAGACAGCTCTTTTCCCTTTTCTTTTTAGTTTTAAGATAACTAAATAAGAGTCAGATACATGGTGAATGACTGCTTTTTCTCAATTTAATAACATGACTACCACAACCCAGATGACAGATATCACATTTTTTAGGCGAATTTTACATATAGAAAGAGGCGCCTTCTGCATCCCACGTCTGATAAAGTGTGCAGAACATGAACTTGTGAACTCTGACCCTGATGGCAAGAAAGGTCAGGAACTGTAATGACATTATTGGTCACATTGCTTTGTCTATGGTTAACTGTCTGTCTTTGTGTATTTTAGATAAGCAGAATATATATCTAACAGATTCCAGTTAATGTCTGGGAAAGCAGTTTCTGAGTTGTGTGATTGACGCTCAGAAGTATTAGGAGAAAAACCCCTGAAAGACAAAACGAGGAGACAATTAATGATTCTGACTCTGGAAAATTTATGGCTCAACTAAATTGTGCAATTAAACATTTATAAGTCATTTGTCGCCCTGATTACAAAATGTGGGCAATTTATCATCTACTTCCTAAATTCTCAAATGACTGTGGATGAGAAGCATTTTGTGCTTTGAACAGAGCATAAAATAGCCTACATAAACAGTAAAGGCAATCAGACATTGTTTAAAAATAAGGCAACCAACAATTCTGTTGGGAGACTAGTCTAATGAAAGTGACTCGCGGATACAAATGACTTATTCTTATAAAGGTAATGAAAGAAAAATAAATCCAGTACCGAAGAAAGACTGTCCAGAGTTGAACCAAACGCATTGCAAAATAATGTTTTTTCCACTCTTCCTCATATTAATTACCAATTGGTAAGGAGCTTCATTTAAAGGTACACTATATAACTTTTGAAACTCTAGTAGTTAAATAAACCTGCATGCAACTTGTGGAAGAACGTTGTAGACAGAGCTACTCTGTTTACGCACATGACGAGCCACGCAGGTTCTGGGCTACTCCACATAGTTACATAGTGTACCTTTAAAATCCATTATTACTGCAAAACAGATTTGACCTACAAAGCAGGTACAAGACAGCGGTGGCACTTTAATTTGTTCATTCCATAGTTTTTAAACGAAGCTACTCGCAACCACGACAAAGCATTAAAATAGCAGAAGGCGGCAAACATGTTTTGCGAATGTTAGAGGTTCTCCCATTTAATACAAAGAGATCCATCTACTATAGGTTTGTACAAAAAGCACATTTTAGTATGCTTAATAGCAGTTCCAAAGTCTATCAAATACAAGAACAAAAGTCATGCCACTCATTTCTTTGACATGTGGTGGAAAACGGCTCACTACACCACAAAAAAAAAAAAAAAAAAAAAACATTGCATGCTAACAGCCCCAAGAAAACACTTTAAAAGCACTAAAATAACCATGTTTTGAGGCAGATAGTAAAGGCTTCATAGCCATAAATATCCGACAAAACATCTGCTTTGGATATTCAAGACATCATGCAAGCAGATTAAAAGCAGGCATATAAACCTTTATTGAACTAAAAAATAAGAAATATTTACACAAACATTTACATAAACAGACACTTCCAATATTCATGTAAACAATAAGAATAAAAAGAAAAACTACTACAATAATGACAACACTGCCAACCAAAAGAAACTATGAACATGAATAGAAACATGTTTTGGATCCCTTTCAGTGACAAGATGAGTGGAGGAAAAACACAAGCCAGTGCGTTAATGATGAACAGCACCGCAGTGACACCTAGTTTAAAGAAACAGTTAAAGCATCCTATATGGTAACTTTTAAAAACACTCATCTCATCTGCACATACTTTCATTGGTTCACTACAGTCATGCACACAGCTTCCAGCCAAATCTCAATACATTTAAAATTCCTCCACCGTCAGACTATCAACATTTCTGCTAATACTGTACAGGTGGAAGACACTAACGTATGGTTCAATGAGATTTGAGGTGCTACTGCTGCTCATCCTCAGGACAGGAATGCCAAGTTAGTCTTTCCTCATAAAAGGCAATGACTATCTGTGGGCAACGGGTGTTGGCCTCTCGTGCAGGCACCAGGTCTGCCTCATCAGAGTCTTTCCTGTGAACACAAAACATCTCTGATTAGTGATAGAAAATGAAAGACTCTGTAACATGACAGTAGGAAGTACAGTGATGAAGTGATTATATCTTGACTTAGAAAGGCTTTGCATGTGGGCATGCTGCCCCCTACAGGCCTTTAAGCATCTTAAAGTGATTGTTCACCCAAAAATGAAAATTGTCATCATTTCCTCATGTTGTTCAAAACTTGTATGACTTCATTCTGTGGAACACAAAGATATTTTGGAGAAAAAAAAAAAAAAAAAAAAAAAAAAAGTCCATACAATGCAAATCAATTTGATCCAATATGGTTTTGGACCCCATTAACTTATCATTGGGACAAAAACAGTTGAAACAGTTGAAAAATAGCTTTCATGTTCCACAGAAGAAATACAGGTTTGGCACAACACAAGGTTGAAGAAATGTCGATTTTATTTAATGTTATGTTCTTATTTCCAGTCAATTAAATGAGAAAACTACATGGGTTTCTTACCACTTCATAAGGAACATGAGCTCCCCACTGCTGTCCGTCGCTCCAATGATCCTCTCTGGCTCAAGGTTTCTTGCAAACCCTCTTGGCTTGTCAGACTGCAGCAACATAAGTTTTAACAAATAAGAACCAACATTAAAATCAATCACACCTTCCAGATAAGAGACTTCAAAATGCCTTAAAGTGTCAAATACATACATTGATGGCCAACATCATCTTACCATTTCCTTCTTTCTCTTTGCCTTGCTCTCCTCCGTTTCTGGTTCATCAGTGGAGGATTTTCTTTTTACAGCTTCTGGTTTCTCCACTACTCCTTTCTGAGACTCCAGGAATGCAGCAATCAGTTCAGGACAGTCTAGATTCTCTTCAGGCTCCCAGGTGTTGTCAGCACTGAAGAAAACATTAGCATATCTTGTTATTCTAATCACATAGCAAGATTTATTAACAAAATCCTCCCAAAAATAGATTATCTATTTCATTATACCTGCAAGAAATCAAAATATTTATATATTTTGATTTATTACAAAATTTTATATATTATATATATATATATATATATAAAATTATATACATATACACACATATATATATATACACACACATATATATATATATATACACACATATATATATATATATATACACACATATATATACACACATATATATACATATACATACATACATACATACACACACACACACACACACATACATATATACACATACATACATACATATATACACATACACACATACTTACTCTGTAAAGCCTTTCCACTTGAGAAAAAACTCAACTTTTCCGTTGACCACTCGCTGGTCGATCACTTTCTCCACCACAAACTCCTCTACTTCCTGAACTTCTTTTTTTGACTTGTTTCCCTGCTTCTTACCCATGTCGACCTAAAACGTGCAAAAGACTGATATGATGAATCAGGAACCTGATTAAGGATTTAATGTCATTTAAAACTTTAAACATTTAAAGGCATGTTCCTCTTCGAAAAAAAGTTGCCATATTTATGACTTGCACAATGACGCTAAAATGGCTAATGTTTACACATTTACTGAAAGATTAGTTCAAGCCCGTTCATAAATGCTCTAGGATCTTAAAAAAAAACAAAAAAAAAAACAAGCCTTTGCAATTAACGTCAGAACTAATTAAGTTACGTGGTGCCTTTTATGTGTTGCTAGTATGATAACGAGCTAACTACGCATGCATGAACAGGCCAGAGGCCCGAACGTAGTTCAAACTACTTTTTGGGATTATACCTTTTATTTTATCTGGATAACCGTGCTGTCCGAATGAATTTCTGACTATTTAAAAAAAATCGTTCTCTTATTATTCACTAAAACACTCGCTGGTTTTAGATAGCTAGAGTTAGCTTAATCGCTAGTTGGAAGATACACACACATAAAAACACTAGGTTATAAAATATATGTATGTTATAAAACATCCTGCATGTATGCATCTAACATCTATGCAAACTCAAACAACTAAAGATACCTAAATCAACAGATTTAAGATAAATGCGTATTGCAATAAATGAAGCTGCATCATTTTAACAGCAAACTACAATGGACGGTGCTGCAGCACGAGATGCATGCGCGCGAAAACTCACCCTCACAATGGAAAAGGATTAGATGCGATTTACAAATCTTCGCGCTTCTCGACCTGCAAATAGCTGCAGCGAAAACGTTTCGCACTTTAACAAGGCACAAACTTTTAAAACTTTTACTCACTTGGTACACTATAAATCAATGGAAGAGAAGTCGACTGAGGCTCGACGAAGGCCAGCCCGAATCGTACGCGAGGACGTAAAGTCACGCCTAGGAGCGGTCACGTGTCTCCAATGAGGTTTTTCACAGGGCGGAGCAACCGTGATTTCAAAAAATCATTTTCGTCTGCATGTCAGGTCATTCAAAATATCATAATTCAGTACATTGAGATGTACATGCTATCACTTGATATCAACTTTAAGGTCCTCACACTCAGAATATTAAAAGTAGGCTATAGTATAAATCTGTTAATTGTTGTATCCAAGTTTATATGTTAACTCAGCACTCAAATACTTTGATGACAGACTTATTGCAATAATTGAATTCCTTGATTTAAATAACTGAATGATATATTCCTATCAATGCTAACTGTTTGAAAATCAAATTAAAATGTATAATGCACTTCTGATATAATCCTGAATCTGCAAAATTGTCACACTTAAAGAGATTCAACATTTTTAAAAAGGAGTAGGCTACAAATACATTTGTAAACAATGCATATTTTGCTTAACATATTTCAAGAACACAAACCTTTTGCCAAAAATTTCATCCTTTTAATCAGACATCCATTAATCATTTTGACTTCTGACATCAAGGCGGAAACTCCTTTACCATACCTCAGAATTTATTTGCGATGAAATGGAGCAATCATTCCACAGGAACAAGGTAGGCACAGCCCCTTTCCTCAGCAACCTATGTCCTGTGGGATCCTTTGGCTCGATTATATCATCACCATTAAAGTGACGACTACAGATTTTTTTATAAGTGACTTTCTCACACCGAATTATGTCAATCCACTTTTGGCGCGTTTCCTGATCTGTAGGGAAACCGTGAAAACTTAGGACAGAGTTAAACTTTGCGGAAGCATGGCACGATGCGACACAACAATATTCTTTCGTTCTGCTGTTCTCCCGCTTTAGAAACTTAAACCTTTTGGAACTCATAATTCTGGAACTCAAACAGCTGCATTTTTTGCGTTCGATGACAAGACCGAGACCGGAAGCTACAAGACTTCTTCCTTTAGGATTTTGTGGCTGGTCGCGCGGTACCGACAACACCAACAATGTAAACCATTATTTTTCCCTACTCGAACCATTTATATCACATAAACATTCAAATAACACATCAGACACTTTGCATTTTTCAGTAATCCATCTGGGTCAGTGTTGCCAACTAATTTTCAGGGAAAGCTGCTAAAGGGGGGTCGAGTTGTTGCTAAAAGTTGCTAAATGAGGTTATGATGTCATTGCGCGATGACATCATTGCATTACCATGAAGCAAAACTGCGCTACTGCGTAGAATCCACATAAAAATATGATTTGAAATGTTAATTTAGATTTGTTCATACAAAAATTATATAAACATATATTTTATTTGTAAAAGTAACATAAACAACATCTTTATGATCAGATATTTTTAATTTTCAATACAATATTGAATTATTGAACAGTTACACATTTTGAACAATTACATTTTATGTATTTTCTTATTAATTATTAAAACTACACATTTTGAATCAGATTAAAATTATCATTTTAATCAGTGTTTTGGTAGATTTTTCACAGGTGTGTTTTAAATTACGCATTGCATTTTTGCATTTTAGGGTTAAAGTACACATGAAATCAAAATTGACCTTATTTACTTTGTTAGCTCAAATTGCTAGTCTTGTGGTGAACAATTCATCCGTGCAAGTCAATCCACACAAAAAAATAGTTTGGCTTCGTAATATTTAATCAAAATCTGAAAATGCTCCTCCCCTCTGCAACGGGCAACGGTGCCCCTTCTCTAATGACATCAGTTTGATGGCTTGGGTTGAAAACGCTTAAATCACTCCCCTCCAACCGTTAGTCTGCTATGAGTGAGAGATGGAGAGGAGGAGCGCTAAAATAAAACCCTGCCCTCTATTCAATATTCCGTTTCACTTGGAAAGACGTCACAACACTGGAGAAAAGTTGTTTGCAACTTCCGGTTCACGGGGACTTTAAACAGGTTAACAGACAGCCTAATGTCCTGGCAGAAAATTACCAGTACCTTTTATGTTTTTACATTTTTTTTTTCTTACAGTGTACCTAACTGATCAACAATTATAGGTACAAGCTAATAACATGCTGTATCATAAATGAACAAATATTATTGAACAATTGCAACTATCATCTTAATTCACATAATATGTGTACTGTGTATATTTACAATCCGAATTCCAGAAATGTTGGGATGTTTTTTAAATTTGAATAAAATGAAAACTTAAAGAATTTCAGATCACATGAGCCAATATTTTATTCACAATAGAACATAGATAACAAACGTTTAAACAGGAAATTTTACACTTTTATCCACTAAATGAGCTAATTTCAAATTTGATGCCTGCTACAGTTCTCAAAAAAGTTGGCACGGGGGCAACAAATGGCTGAAAAAGCAAGAAATTTTGAAAAGAATTAGCTAGGAGAACATCTAGCAACTAATTAAGTTAACTGATATCAGGTCTATAACATGATTAGCTATAAAAGGGATGTCCTAGAGAGGCAGAGTCTCTCAGAAGTAAAGATGGGCATAGGCTGTCCAATCTGTGAAAGAGTGCGCAAAAAGATTGTGGAAAACGGTGTTCCTCAATGTCAAATTGCAAAGGCTTTGCAAATCTCATCATCTACAGTGCATAACATCATCAAAAGATTCAGAGAAACTGGAGAAATCTCTGTGCGTAAGGGACAAGGCCGAAGACCTTTATTGGATGCACGTGGTCTTTGGGCCCTCAGACGACACTGCATCACTCATCGGCATGATTGTGTCAATGACATTACTAAATGGGCATAGGAATACTTCCAGAAACCACTGTCGGTAAACACAATCCGCCGTGCCATCTGCAGATGCCAACTAAAGCTCTATCGTGCAAAAAGGAAATCATATGTGAAAATGGTCCAGAAGCACCGTCGTGTCCTGTGGGCCAAGGCTAATTTAAAATGGACAAAGTGGAAAAGTGTTCTATGGTCAGACGAGTCTAAATTTGACATTCTTGTTGGAAATCACAGACGCCGTGTCCTCCAGGCTAAAGAGGAGGGAGACCTTCCAGCGTGTTATCAGTGTTCAGTTCAAAAGCCAGCATCTATGCATAAGTGCATACGGTATGGGCAGCTTGCATGTTTTGGAAGGCACTATGAATGCTGAAAGGTATATAAAGGTTTCCAGACGACGTCTATTTCAGGGAAGGCCTTGTATATTTCAGCAGGACAATGCAAAACCACATACTGCAGCTATTACAACAGCATTGCTTCATCTTAGAAGAGGCCGGGTGCTGAATTGGCCTGCCTGCAGTCCAGATCTTTCACCTATAGAGAACATTTGGTGCATCATTAAACAAAAAATACGTCAAAGACAACCACGAACTCTACAGCAGCTGGAAACCTATATCAGGCAAGAATGGGACCAAACTCCAACACCAAAACTCCAGAAACCCATAACCTCGATGCCCAGATGTCTTCAAACTGTTCTGAAAAGAAGAGATGCTACACCAAGGTAAACATGCCCCTGTCCCAACTATTTTGAGACCTGTAGCAGGCATCAAATTTGAAATTAGCTAATTTTGTGCATAAAATTGTAAAATTTCTCAGTTTAAACATTTGTTATCTGTTCTATTGTGAATAAAATATTGGCTCATGCGATTTGAAACGTCCCAACTTTTCCTGAATTCGGGTTGTATTATTTATATATAAATAAACACACATACATGTATTTAAAAAACATTTAACTACATGTATACATTTAAATTTATATATCATTTATATTATATATATAAATATATAAAAAATATACTTTTGTTAAATATATACATGCATGTGTGTATTTATATATACATAATAAACATACACAGTACACACACATATTATGTAAACACAAACTTTTATTTTGGATGCGATTAATCGCTTGACAGCACTAATATAAAACTAACATTTGGATATTTGACTTGTACAGTTTCAAAATGTTTACTGCACACATAGGCATACTGAGTGTCAGGATTCCACAATTTCACCATTTCCACCATCCTGCTGTGCTGATGCTTCACGTCTTATTACCTGTATCCACTTTTGTCTCCTTAAAGGTTGGCAAAGGCTTTTACGGTTCAGTAGCTAATAAAAACTTACTTACACAGCAGCTTTTAGGCATTGTTCTATCTTTTGTTGAAAGCAAGAAATGACAAGGAGGCAGCCCCGGGTGGGCGTGGCTTAAATTCACTCTATCTTTATGCTTACCTGACATGTTAATGCAAAGATTTTATGTTTAAAGTAGAATGGCCAAACCTAAAGCAGTGTTGGGGAAAGTTGCTTTTAAAAGTAATGCATTACAATATTGCGTTACTCCCTAAAAAAGTAACTAATTGTGTTACTTTTTATAAAAAGTAATGCGTTACATTACTTTCACTTTTGGGCTTGCTTGTTTGTTTTTTAATAACAACAAAAAGCTCTATTTTTGGCAAATGTTTAAGGCCCTTTCACACCAAAAGTGAAATGAATAAGCCTCAGGCTGAAGGAAATGCATATTTACACCTATACAGTAGAGGGCGCAGCTCAAACAACCCTTTAGGCTGTGCTGCCATTCTTGATTAAAGAAGAATAGGATATGTGCAAGTGAGATGAGTAAATGCAGCTGTCAGTCAATAGTTACTGGTTACTTGAAAAAGTAATCTGATTACGTAACTCAAGTTACTTGTAATGTGTTACCCCCCAACACTGCCTAGAAGTCTAGATCAGGGGTCTCCAGACTCAGTCCTGGAGGGCCACTGTCCTGCAGAATTTAGCTCCAACCCAAGTTAAACACACCTGAACCAACTAATCAAGGTCAATTAGGGATATTAGAAACTTCCAGGCAGGTGTGTTGAGGCAAGTTGGAGCTAAACTCTGTAGGACAGTGGCCCTCCAGGACTGAGTTTGGAGACTCTGGTCTAGATTATAAGATTTAAGTCTGTTATTTTCTAAACTATTATTTTTAGCAGTTGGCTGTACTGAAAATAGAGGTCTCCATTATATTTTCCACATTGCTGCTGCCAAGGTAGTCCAATTTCTGCCTACACTGTTTTTAATTCATTTCTGCCTTTACTGGCCCCTTTAGCAGTTGTATCGGTTTCTTTGTATTTACTCCCGAAATGTGCTGGCACCCATAAAAACTAATAGACTAATGCAGTTCAGTTACACTTAAAAACACAATTAGGCATGTATATTGTCACTTGTGGACCTATAGCATCTGTTATAGTGCCACCATGAATGAATGAAAGAATAAAAACAAGTGACCACTATTTTGAACATATTTAAGTGAACTTTTTTTTTTTTTTTTTCTTCACATTTAAAACTTTTTCCTTTCAACAACACAAATTCAACATTTTAAAATCATTCTTTTTTATATAAAACAATTCAAAACCAGCATGATGTTGCAACTACCTTTACATTGATGATTGTGTTCATGTGTTGCCGGTTTGGTTCAACATCATTCTAGTATATAACCCAATAACATCACTAACATAATTGTGCACTATTAATATTATTTGTGCAGTTTAAAATGTAAGGACAGAGATAAAATGCATAATTTAGAACATTTTAGCTTTACGCTGCTATCAAATGCAGCATTGCATAGAATGTTTTTCTGTGAAATAGCATCCATAAAACAAAAATACAATAAAAAGAATAAACTCAACAGTAACTTTTTTGTCCTCCTTTATTCATTTTAAAATATATAAAAGAGCCAAATTTTGAATATCCCCATTTAAAATTGAAGGTATTCAAACCCCTTACACACGCATACACAAATAATTGCTCAAAAGCACAGAAAAAAAAAAAAAAGAAAAACTGAAGGAAAAAAAGAGACAGAGAAACCACTTCTACTCACAAACACAAATCAAACCACTCTGCCAATAAAGAAAATAAACAAGAGGATCATTTGCTTGGGCCCAATATTACTTTTAATACTAATTCACTAATTAATTAGTCATTAAGCTGATGCAGTACTTGCCTTTTTCTAAATTATAACTGTGCAATGAGGTAGACCAAAACTCACCAATTCTGTTTTCTTTGAATTAGTTCCACTTTGTTTTTACTTCAACTTCAAAGATGACCACTTCTATGTATATTTAAAATGTGACAGAGTGCAAAAAATAAAAAGGAAAATCAAGTTGAAAAATAACTGCAATCCAACCTTATAAAAGCCTTTATAAAAGCTATCAGAAAGCATTATAATTTCTTTTTAGCCAAGAGCATAAATGTAAAATGCAAATGTAATTTGACAGTATAGAATGTATAAAGGAACAGTTTAAGCAGAGTGATCCTGTTTGTCATGAATACACAATCACATTATTTTAACTGTGCATCTCAGTGGTGAGAGAAACATAAACCGAGGTGTGAAGGTAACTGCAAGTTACAACTAATGAAAGTTGTATTTTATTAATGTTTGCAAATACAGTAGTCAACATTTCAAGTGGATCAAAAAAAGTTATTCAAAGTTGTCCTAAGAACTAAGATGTCCTAAGAAGAAGGTTTTAGGACAACTTTGATGAAAGGTTTTGATCCACTTCAGATGTTGACTACTGTAGTTTAAATTGAATTAGGATAATTGCTGTGGGGTTCTTTGTGTTAATGGGATAATAGTTCACCGAAAAATTTTAACTCACCCTTATGTCATTCCAAACCTACATGTCTTTCTTTCTTCTGTGGAACACAAAAGAAGAACAACAGTGACAAACAACATTGGACTGACTTTCATTGTACAGGCATTTTTCATTTTTCATATTTTCTTTTGTGTTCTGCAGAAGAAAAAACAAGCCATACAGATTTGGACTGACATGAGAGTGAGTAAATGACAGAATTGTCATTTTTGGGTGAACTATCCTTTAAGCTCTATCCTGCAAGAAATAGCGAGGCACACTTTTTAACATGGTCCTCCAGTGACCATCTGCAAACATTCTTTACTTAGTAACTTGCCTTTAAATTAAGAGTTAAAGAAAAGCAATATGAAGTTTTATTTTTAAATGTGCTCTTTAGAAATAGTCTTTATACAAATTCTTACTATACACAACATCCAGTGTTTTCAGTACATTCTCTCCTGCAAGTGAACAAAGCTACTCCCAAGCTGTAAATGTGTAGTATTTTCTACAGTATTCTTTTTGCCCTCCACTTGAGTTACGAATGGCTTTTAGGAACAAAGAAGAGCCAAAAATGTGTCAAAACATCCTATAGCAAGGATAAAAACTCACCTTTCAGAAAACAAAAATATTTGTTTGTAAACACAAACATGCATGCACACACACACTCAAAAAAAGTCTCTTAGGGTTTCTTGACCTTCTTTCTCTTCACTGTCTTACTACCTGTCATTGTCCTTGACGTTGTGTTTGTGCGAGGCTGAACCATCACCCGTCCATTAGCACTGCAGTGTAGTGTGTAATGCTCAGGGTTCAGAGGATGTCCATATTCATCACGGATGTGGCTCAACACAGTCCTCGAGAGTGCCTCGAAATGTTCTGCAGCAGCAGAAAGTGCCTTGGCTGTGTGGGCTCTCTGGCGCAGGAGAGTATCCCGCTGCACCGCGAGGCCATCAACCTCACCCTGCAGGCCCAGGATCGCATCCAACTTCCTCTTGCGGCAATTCTGCGCGGCAAGCTTGTTTTTGCCTCTTCTGCGGACGTCACGCAAGAGCATGACTTCTGATCCTGACAGATTCTGCCTGTCCAGCAGCTCCAGGAAGTTCTCTACAGGCATGTTGACAATCTGACAGGCTGAAAATGGAAGACCTAACGCCTGTACCCGACGTTCATCACGACTCATCTCTTCAGGTTCAGACTCATCTTCGCTCATCACTTCCTGTTTGATAGTTGTGATCCAGCTAGATGATGTGGAATTTTGAGCCTGTGGGGCTGAGTAGGTATGATCATGCCAGATGTTGTCATGAAGGTTCACAGGCGACCAATCACGGTAAGCAGCTGCACAAGCACCACCCTTTGAAGAAAGAGATTCCACTTCACTGCTATAGCCTGTAGCTCCACCCTCATCCTCGCAAAATGAATCAGATGAAGTAGACGGAGATGCGGCGCTTCTAGAACTGCTCTCCAAAGACAGGCCAGAGTCCGAATCCTCCAGCCATGGAGTGTCCATCTCACTTTGCATGCCATCCAGCATCTGAGGGTCGATCGTACCGAGATTACCCAGATCCAACATATTGATGTGCTCAAAAACAGCCTCATCTAGATAGCCTCCCATCTGCGAAGGGGAGGTTTCATTATGAGAGCTGTTCCCAGACAAAGAGAAGAGCGATGAAGGAAGTGCCCCTGCTAAGCTCTGAGAAGGGTCTGAGTGAGAAGAGTTTGTGGATTCTAAACGGAAGAGGGGTGCTCGGGAAGATGTCGGCCGGCCTCCCCCGGTTACCATAGCATCTTGAAGGCTTACATCATAACTGATGGGATTAGGAAGGTCAGCTTCTAAATCTGACATGCGTTGAGGGACCATAGAATCAAAATCCTGTAGACGGAATAGAAAAATATTGTCAATATAAACATTTTCAAAATTCTTATTAATGCAAATGTGCACAACAAACAAGAATCAGAAAAGAGTTTAGTATTTAGATTGCCCATAGTTGGAAAAACAAATTGATTTGGTTTGGTATTGTTAGTAATTTTTAAAGTATTGTTCAGTGTCTACTGACAGCACTGGGTGCATAATGGAAATTTGCAATGAAAATTTGCAATGAAAATAATTACATTTTTTCAATAATCAAACTTTAACACAACTGTAACACACTTAGAAGTAAATATGATGAGTCATATATTCATTGGTAATCATTCCACCATAACTGATGTCGATATAGTTGTACTGAAGCATAGCATTCCTTTACTCTTGAATGGAGGACAAAGCATCCACACTTACATCAAATTCAGAGAGAAAGTCCTGCCACTGTGGAGGAAGCTCAAGCCCAGAAAGAGGTGGAGGAAGGGTACTACCCGGCAAATCCTGTAAAGAGAAGCAGCAAAAAAATAAATAAATAAAACAACATTTAACATCTCACACCAGCAACAGTTATTATGAAGTTGAATGACCAGAAACATAACCAAATGTAACTTTTCTCATTAATTCATAGGACTGGTAAAACATTAACCAAATTACAGTTATGTAACATTACGCAATCACTATGTAACTTTTGGCCCTCTAGCGGTTAAAACTGCATGCATTTAGCAGAAGAACATTGTTTTGGCTGTGCTTCAGCTCTGAGTGACTGGGCAGATAAATATGGTTATCCTACTGCTCATTAAACATTCACTACTAGGCTTAAGAGATAACTTCTTTAGAGAGAAAGGATCTCAAGCCGACTAGCTGAAGGCATTACTGTAGCTATACCCATTAAAAGACAGTACTTCCTTGGAAATAAATTCCAGCACAGCACTACAACAACCATAATGAAATTACCCTTCACAATAGTTCGGTGAACTCTGTTAGAGAGCTACATATTAGCAGTTTATCTGTTCAATAAAATACCTTACTCACCTGCTGAATAATAAAAATGCCATCCGCACATCACTTTTACAACATTTCAAATCCCTCAATTCTCACTATCTCCAAAAAGCCAAGCCAATTTTGAATAATTCTATTACGAGCGCTGTCGCGTTCTCTTTATGCCAGACTCCCCTCTGTTTTCGTGTTTTTTTTAAAAACGTGTGATTCCCCAGAGGTTCAAGATTTAGCGGCTCCATGTCAGCTTTTCTTGCTTGTTTTGACAACTTACCTATGCCACTCCCACACCACACAAGAGTCAAGGTAGCCAGAGCAACTTTTCTCTATTTACAGATATGACGAGATACACACAGGCGAATGACGTATGCAATTTTCCTGTGAAAACCATTCCGTCAGGTCTAAAATATAAACACTTATAATAGGCTTGCCATAGTGAGTCAAGACAAAAACACATTTCGGAAGAAGGACTTATGTATTGACTTTTTAAAATTTTGTTAATCTTGAAAAAATTTTTTTTTATTTTTTAACATGGTGTACCTTACGCAGATGACGCAGTAAGCACAGTGAAGGCTTCTGTGTTTACGTCCGAATGCCGACTCAGTATTGGTCAAAGTTGCACACGTGAGCAGGAGCCGACCAATAAAGAGTCTGAATAAATGCACTGGATGTAAACAATGTATGAGAATGAGACAGAAGAGAAGATATTTTTGAATAAAGTTGTTATTTTTGTTTTGTTTTTGAACACAAAAATTATTCTTGTCGCTTCATTAAATTAAGGTTGAACCTCTGCAGTCATGTGGACGGTTTTAACAATGTTTTTAGTACCTTTCTGGACATTAAAAGTGTTGATTATATTGCTGTCTTTGGACAAGTCATATACCTCTCGGATTTCATCAAAAACATCTTAATTTGTGTTCCAAAGATTAACGAAGGTCTTACAGGTGTGGAATGACATGAGGGTTATATAAATTATAAAGTAAAGTAATTAAAGCTGCAGTCCAGCATTTTTCCTCTTTGTCGCCATCTCTGTTTGAAACCTGCGATTGCAGTCATATGCGGAATTGTTATCGTTACGTGCGTTGTGCTTCGGCACGGCTCCTCAGCGCGGATGAATCTAATGTTTGCTGTCAGTCACCGCACCGGTGTGGATACTGTACTTCAGAATCACAGATTCTACGTCTTGAAAGTATGACCAAAATAAGAATTTTCACTGGAGAATATCAGCTTAACAAGGAAGTAACACTTCTGCCACTTTTGTTCTTATCAACTGAGGAAAAAAGCAGTAGGCCTACAATAAATCGTGCTGCCAATGATGATTAAATCAAACGAATGCTTAACTTGGATCACGCCAAACCGTGCAAATTATTACTGTTATACTTTGTTCTCAAATTGTTAATGTTTACAACATTAGCATTGCGTGACTATGTGTATTTAGTGTGTATTAGCGTTACCTGTAGATTTCAGTTTCTGTAGCCACTCCGCAGACCAAAGTCTTTTGCTTTTGACTACAGGTGACCCTCACATTATAAAGCAGGCTAACCTGGACGCCTTCCGAGACGTGACGTAATGACGCAAAGATGAACTTCTGCATGCTCGAATTTCCTGCAGAAATCCACCATGTCGCTCTTATTATAAAACATTATTACAAGCTTACAGTTGATAATCGGGCTAAAATAAGGAGATAGATTTGAACACTGGCTGGATATGTACTAGCTCAAAAATTGATTTTGGATCATTTTCAACCCAAAAAAAAGTTACGGACTGCAGCTTTGACCAAATTTTCAGACACACCATTCCTGTTAAACAGGTAGTAAAGTTGTTTGTTTGTTTACCTCCTGCTCTAATGCTGAGCTTTGAGTCAGCTGGTTCAGCGAAGCAGGGCTGGTTTCTTCCTGCCCTCTTTCGTCTCTCACAACCTCCTCCTCATTCTCTTGGTTCAGTAAAGTTTCCTGGAGAGAAAGAAATTGTGACGTCAAAAAGGCTTAATGTTTTGCTTTAAATATTTGTTTATAAAACAGTGCACTCAAGAGTAATTCTAAGAAAGTAAAGAAATACTCCATAAACTATGGTGCACCTGTTTAAGACAAATGTATTCTTAGTACTCTGCTACTTGTTCAATAGATTAACTTTATGAAATTTTTACTTGCACCTGTGGTAGTTAAAGAAAAGGAAGAAATATATGCAAAACATGCAGTTTGAAAGGTGGCTCTAGGGATAACATGACGTAACGGATTTCAGAAACTAGGTTGAGCTCTGTCAAGACATGATCAAGTAACAACAACGAACATTTCAGAAAGAGTAGGTTTGGGCTGGACCAAAGGGTAATTTGCCACTCTTCTCTCAGAAAAAACTACTCTCTTGTTACAAAACAAACGATTTGTCCAGTAAAAACAGAAAAAAAAATGAAGGGAATTTCCTTAAGTATTTATTTTATAACACGTGAACACGTGAATTGTTTTGACATACTTGACGTTTAAAACCTATGGTTTAAATTAAAAATTTTCCTGACGCACGTGACCGACACCTGTACATCTAGTTGTCATGGTAACTGACATTTAAACTAACAAGTGAACAGGCAAGTTACCTCGTAAACACGACTTATTTCCTCACAAAAACTTGCATCAAATTTGCTGATAAAAAAACAAAATGACAACATAAATACAGATAAAACCATAGCCTAAAGATTGGTACAGATCAGTTCAAAAAGGTAGATCTAATTTGGCCATATATTTAATATTTAATTAATCTGTAACATTAAACTGGTTTACTTTGCTTATGGATGTGTCACTTCCATTGTTTCGCTTTCAGTTGCTCACGTCACGAGTGCCATGAAGCTAACTGGCTAACTAAATACAAAATACAAACAAACAAATGCTTAAAGCAGTTCACATGTGGTTACTGTGTGCCCTATGAGGAGAAAACAACATAATATAACTGTTAATTATGGAAAGTGTGTAAATAAGGCACTGCATTGCTACCTCTTTGGAAAGTTCGCCAGCTGCACAGCAAGGCCTTGAAACATTGCAGTCCTGAGATACTGACAGTCCGAAGCCCTCTCCAGACCTGTGATCATCCTCTTCCAGGTGATTTTCGGTATTTACGTCCTCGTTATCAGGGTTCCCTGACAGGTCGAGTGGCTCACTGACATCAGAACCATCATCAGGCACCAGGTGCACCAGCCATGCGCTGACACGCGTGGGGAAGCGGGCCGGGGATCCGAGCTCACGCACTTCATTCAGCAGCCTGCGGCTGGTGAAAAAATAGTCTAGCTCGGGACATTTTGGGTGCACTTGATGGCCCGCTGCGGTGTCCCGATAGTGGTGAAACGGAGTTTGTATGAAAGCCGAGCTCGGCCCTCCGTCCGTCTCTATCAACGGCGAGAAGTAGCCGCTCAAATAAGTGTCGACATCCACGCGAACACCTATCAAACTAAGCAGAATTGTAAACTGAATGAGTCCCTCGGTGAAATATTTCTTCATATGATGCATGTTCCAAAACAAATATTTCAACCTCGGGAGGCCTGCACGAGAACAAAGATCGCCCGTTTGCAGTTAAACAAAGACAAAATCCCAAACAAAAGAGCACGCGTTGACTACTCTCTGTGTCAGACAAAGAGCAGCCCCGACCGGCGAAACTGTTCGCTGCACTTACACACTATACACTACCGGCTTTTCATTATTTCCTGGCCTATAACAGCATAATGCGGAGATGCAGTGCCTTCCTCTAATATAGGAAAACACAACGAGTCACTCTTATCTGATATATTCTGTAGCGAAAGACAAAACATGAAACTTTTTGTCTTATTAAAAGAACAATAAAACTCCTCGGCAGTCCTGAATCGAGCCTCTCATCCGAGGAGTGGAACAACTGCTCAAATTTGCATAATTCATAAAATCCCACTCACATGCGACAGAATTACCTTCGCAACAAGCTCTGATTGGGCCATTTCTGTTGTCGTTCATTTAAAGAGCCAATCACAAGCAAGCATGTTTTCGTCGCTTCCTTTAGCCCTTCCGCTCTTGGATAAACGGGAATTTTATCCATTATCGTTCCAAATAATATATAAGTTTTTCTATTAAGAACGAAAAACTAGTGTTGTATGTAGATCTGTCAAAACATACCTCTTCTGTGTGACCTACTAAACCAGTGCACTGCACTCTTCTAATACTTTAAACGGTAGATATCATTGCTGACGCTGTCATGTTAAGTGTACATTAACCACAGACACGAGGGAACAACGAATGGTGATTCATTATATATTACATCACGTAATATGATTCTATCTATCTATCTATCTATCTATCTATCTATCTATCTATCTATCTATCTATCTATCTATCTATCTATCTATCTATCTATCTATCTGTCTGTCTGTCTGTCTGTCTATTTATCTGACTGTCTATATCTATTTATTTATCTATCTATCTGTCTGTCTGTCTGTCTTTATCTGACTGTCTGTCTATTTATCTGACTGTCTGTCTGTCTGTTTGTCTATTTATCTGACTGTATCTATTTATCTGACTCTATCTATCTATCTATCTATCTATCTATCTATCTATCTATCTATCTATCTATCTATCTGTCTGTCTGTCTGTCTGTCTGT